>CM076907.1:2249182-2849182 GCA_039519145.1 Kokia cookei | reverse complement strand
ATGGTTTCATAGTCACTTCTGGAAAACAGAAAAAATCTCCTATCAGTACTTGTCTAAAGATTACTCCCTTTTGAAAGAGTTCGTGGCCACGCAAAGACAAGAAAACTTCTCAGAAGATAAGTGAATGGCCATACTCCAAAGCCTCAAAAACGAAGACATAGAGTGGCGAGCACCATGGTTCGTTCTTGATGAAATATTGTATCGGTGTGGAGACCTCGACTGGGTCCCATTGGCAGGAATATGGGGAGCAATCGAATATGCACCTTTACTAATTTCAAGACAATACAGATCAAGATAATTCATACCTGCGACTCAGGTGTTAGCTCAGTGTGAATTCGCGTACCGGGGAGAAAACAATAAGAAAAGGATTCGGGAAATCTCAAATGCATGGAACTAGGTTCGAAAAATGAAAGCATTTGGTGTCAATCCCATGATAACTGCAGAATATGATTGGTGGAGAAATAAAAGGATCAACGATAATATTTATGTGCCAAACCCGGAGATTGTCCGCCCAATTTAAGAACACTTGCAGGTTGTTCCAACTGAATTAAACAAGATTTCGAAAAGAAAAAAGCTGAGATAGAGAAAATTATAGAAAAGCTGGAGGAAGAGAAGGTGCTTTTAGGATTAGACGTTGATGTTTAGAAGCCAGAAGCGAAAAAATTGAGAAAAGGGAAGAATAAGGCTGAAGAAGATCTTAACAGCCTAAAGAAGGACTATAAAAAGCTTCGATTGTCAATGAGAACCGCCGATTTAGGTAAGACATTAGAGCAATGGCAGCAGGAAATCCGCGAAGAGAAAAATCAAACAAGTCACTGGAAAAACAAATTTCAAGACGTTCAAGTTCAGGAAAATGCTATGAAGAGTAGCCTTCTGGAAAGCCAAGCCGAAGTGACTAAATTAAAAGCTCGAGTAGGAGAATTGGAGGAGTCCTTGTACAGGCATCGTAGTCGAAATTCAGTAATGGAGTTGAAAGCAAGTCGAGCTGAGATCGAGAGACTGAGTAAGAGGGTGGAAGAATTAGACAGAATAGTGAAATACGAACTGAGATTTTGGAAAGGACGTTAGAAACAAATGATTGGCATCTTCAGCAAACCCAAAAGGAAGTCAAAGAGAGGGATTATGTTATGGGTGAGGCTTTAAATCAAATCCGCGAAGTAGCTGATCATGTGGCAGTTGAAGCAGAAGAGCTAAGCATACAGTACGAAACGAAGACGGAACGAGGTCAAAAGCTATCAAGACTCCTTAAGAAAGTCAAGGCTCTGAGCATCAAAGCAAAACC
The DNA here is from genome assembly GCA_039519145.1 of Kokia cookei. Classification (NCBI taxonomy): domain Eukaryota; kingdom Viridiplantae; phylum Streptophyta; class Magnoliopsida; order Malvales; family Malvaceae; genus Kokia; species Kokia cookei. The sequence goes on along the minus strand of CM076907.1, from coordinate 2,847,900 downwards.
GTTTATGTAATTTGCTTTATGTTAAGGAACTTGTTATCCAAATGAAGTTTTCTAAATGGAAAAAGAATTATAAGTCAATACATTTCTCTTGCATACATGCATCTTATTCGCATCACATTTTTTGCATATTTCTGCATAACAATCCTAATTTATTAAAAACTTACCATCTAGCTACATCAGTAATCATTGAAAATTCACATCGCTATAATACTCGAAAGAAAACTAAAGTCATGGAGCAAAGACTTGAACAAATCAAAAAAGAATTACAAGACCAGATGCAAGAGCGCATCCAAGAGCAAATGACCATGATGTGTAGAGAAATGAAAAATCAATTCATGGAGGTACAAAAAAGCTTGATGAATGAATTAGCACTAAAACAAAGCATGGCTGATAAAGGAAAGAGCCCTGCTATTGAGGAAGAAGAGGACCCAATGGTCCCTCCAGGCTTTACACCTCTCCATAACCCGGCTTCACATGAAATGCCGGCACAGGAGCCCACCATTATTGTAAAGGCACAACAACCAGCCGCAGGCACGTCGAGACCAACCAATTATCCAATTGGATCAAGGTCAAACCCAAAGGATAATGCTGCGAATCTAGGTGTCCCAGACTTTGATGAGATAATAAGAGAAGATCTCCCCAAACAAATAGAGGAAAAATACAGGCGATTAGAGGAGAAAATCGACGCGATGCAGGGAGTTGAAATTTCTTATGGGGTAGATGCCAAAGAGTTAAGTCTGGTTCCGGACCTGGTTCTCCCTCCCAAATTCAAAGTTCCAGAATTTGAAAAATATAGTGGAACGAGCTTCCCTGAAGCCCACCTACCCATGTTTTGTAGAAAGATGTCGGGGCACGTGCATAACGACCAACTGTTAATTCATTATTTTCAAGACATCCTGGCCGGGTCGACAATCAGATGGTACAATCAATTGAGCCGATCAAAATCCACTCATGGAAAGATTTGGCACAGGCTTTCTTAAAGTAATACGACCATGTGATAGAAATAGCTTCTGATCGACTTACACTGTAGAATATGGAGAAGAAGTCAAATGAGAGCTTTAGAACATATGCGCAGAGATAGCGCGAGGTGGGAACCCAAGTACAGCCACCACTAATAGAAAAGGAGACAACAATGTTGTTTATCAATACCCTTAAAGCTCCTTACTTAAATCACCTGTTAGGAAACGCCACCAAGAGTTTCTCTGATATGGTCATGTCGGGGGAAATGATTGAAAATGCAATCAAGCTCGGTAAAATTGAAACCGGAGAAAGCCCTAAAAGGTCTACCCCTAGAAGAATGGATAATGAGGTCAACAATGCAAGCATATACAGACCTAGCTACACCAGACCCTTCGTGACAAGTCAGCCCAAAGCTCCAATGGGCAATTATCAAAATGCCCCGCGGCAGGAGCCGGACACCAGACCAAATAGAGAAAGAATTCAATATACTCCCCTTCCGATGTCATTTGGAGAACTCTACAAGATATTATATGACGCGTATGAGGTAGCTTCTCAGCATGTAAGACCATATAAACCCCCATTCTCGGCTTGGTAAGATGCAAAAGCTCACTGTGAATACCATGCAGGGGCAGGAGGACACTCAATTAAAAATTGTCTCGCTTTTAAAAGACGAGTCGAAGGACTCATAGAGCATGGAGTTGTAAAATTAGAAGAGCCAGCAAAGCCAATAGAGCTGGGAATCCTCTGCCTAATCACCCAGAGCAAGGGGTGAATGCCTTACTGGAAGAAGGAGCTCGAAAAATTAAGAGAAGTGTTGAAGAAATCAAGTTTCCACTTCGGTGGGTATGGCAAGAGTTGGTCAAAGAAGAGATAGTCGTGAAGAATAAAAAGAGTATGATAATTGGGGATGATAACCATTGCGAGTTTCATGCCGTTAAGGGACATGAAATTCAAAACTGCATCGAGTTCAAAGTCGTGGTACAGATGTTGATGAATAATCAAGAGCTGAAATTTTATGAAGAAAGAGGGGAAGCTAATGATGTTTGTGCCTCCGAGGACGGAACAGCTAAGGCTTATGAAAGTAATCGCCCCAAGGTGATTATTTGTGGCACGGCAAGAGAATAGACAACCCCTCGCATTATCATACAAAAGCCTGCAACGTTTCCTTACAAGGACAACAAGAAGGTCCCATGGAGTTATGATTGTAACGTGACCATACCAAGAGAGAGGGAACCCAGGAAGGACATGAATCTTGTTACCCGTAGCGGTAAAAATTATGACCCTGTGAATAAAGAAAAACAGGTCAACAAAGAGAAAGCTAGAATGTGTGAGCCTGAGGAAGAAGTAACTACCAAACCCGAAATACCCATAAACGAGTCTGTATCCGAGAATGAGGAGAAGGAGTTATTAAAGTTTTTAAGGCATAGTGAACATAGTGTAGTAGAACAACTACACAAACAGCCTGCTCGGATATCGATCCTGTCGTTGCTCTTCAGCTCAGAAGCCCATCGAAGCGCACTAATAAAGGTACTGAACGAAACAAATGTAGCAAATGACATCTCCGTCAGTAAGCTAGATCGATTGGTCAATAACGTGAGTGCTGATAACTTCATTTTCTTCAGCGATGATTAAATACCGACGGGAGGAATAGGGTCTACCAAGGCTTTACACATCACTACCCGTTGTAAAGGGTATACGTTACCTAGAGTACTCATAGACAATGGTTCAGCCCTAAATGTGCTACCGCTAACTACAATGCAAAGATTGTCAATTGATAGCTCTCACATGAAGGCGTGTAATAACATAGTGAGGACATTTGACGGGACATAAAGGAAGGTAATAGGGAAGATTGAAATACCCCTTCAAATTGGGCCGAATACCTATGAAGTGGATTTTCTAATAATGGATATTAGGCCCACTTATAACTGTCTGTTGGGAAGACCATGGATCCATTCAGCTGGAGCAGTACCTTCTTCTTTTCACCAGAAAGTGAAGCTAATAAATGAAGGGCTGCTGATCACGATTAATGTTGAGAAGGAAATAATGGCGTCTATAACAAGCGATTCACCCTACGTCGGGATAGACGAGGAGGCTGTGGAATGCTCGTTCCACTCACTAGAGTTTGTCAATGCAACCTTCATTTCGGAAGGGAGGAAGATACCTGTGCCTATAATATCATCAACCACCAGGATGGGCTTGCGATTAATAGTCAAAAAGGGAGCTATACCTGGGAAAGGACTAGGAAAATACCTCCAAGGAAGAGTTAATGTGCCGATGCTAATAGAAAAACGGGATCGTTATGGCCTGGGGTACAGGCCAGACGAGAAACAAAAGAGGAAGGAGCTTGAGAAAAGGCAAGAAAGAAGGAGGGCCAGACTATCTAAAAAAGACATCTCATTGGAACCCATTGTCTTCCCGCACATCTACGAGACTTTCGTCTTAGGAGGGGTGATCAACCAGCAAGAAAAGGAGCTAGTGACGACTGGAACCAAAGGGGGCATCATGAAAGGTTTAGACATTAATACTATATCAGATAAAGGAAAGGAAGGGAATCCATCAAGAATTGGTCTGTGTGCACCTAGAAGCACCTTGAATAATTGGACTGTGGAGGAACTCCCTGTAATTTTTAAGATTTCCTCAGAGTAATGCTCGAAAATACCTATTGCTTTAGGCTCGAAAGCAATATGGATCTTTTTGTAAAAGGGCCCATGATTATTATTCAGTTATTTTGAATTAAGTGCACTTTTCATCTTATATTTTTCTCCATAATTATTCTTTCATTTCTTAATTTAGCTTAATAAATCATTTGTACATATCCAATAAACAAGATTAATTATTTTTTAATACATTAATTATTTTTTAATACATACATACTCATACATACCACAGAATCAATCTTTCATAAATTTATTTTGCTCTTTGGACCTTCCTTTCATCCCTTGACAGATCCTCGAATATCAAAAATATGAGCAACTCTAACGCTAACTTAGAACCCCACTTCAAGCAAGATACGTGTTTGGAAGAGTTTCAGGACCTTGAAGATAATCAAGATTGTAATCTGCCTTCGGATCTGTTAAGAATGATGGAATAGGAAGAAAAACAGATCTTGCCTCATTCAGACCCAGTGAAAGTTATTTATCTGGGGCACGAAGATGAAAAGAAAGAGGTGAAAATTGGGACAAGCATCTCCGTAGAAACCAAAAGGAACCTAATTGAGTTGCTTCAAGAGTTCCAAGACATCTTCGCATGGTCTTACCAATATATGCCCGGCTTGAGCACTGACATTGTGGTGCATAAACTCCCTACAAAGGAAGAAAGCAGACCCGTGCAGCAAAAACTCTGAAGGATGAGACCGGATGTGTTGTTAAAAATAAAAGAAAAAGTCAAGAAACAATTTGACGCCGGTTTCTTCCAGGTGGTTAAATACTCTGAATGGGTAGCTAATATAGTCCCCATTCCTAAAAAAGACGGAGAGGTACGCATGTGTGTGGACTATCAAGATCTAAATAAAGCTAGCCCAAAGGATAATTTTCCCTTACCCCACATCGACACTTTAGTCGATAATACAACAGAACATTTTTTGATTTCCTTTATGGATGGTTTCTCTGGGTATAATCAGATAAGGATGAACCCTGAGGATATGGTCAAGACCACCTTTGTCACACTATGGGGAACATTTTGCTACAAGGTGATGCCTTTTAGACTCAAAAATGCAGGGGCAACTTATCAAAAGGTCATGGTGACCCTGTTCCATGACATGATGATAAGAAGATTGAGGTTTACGTCGATGACATGATTGTGAAATCTCAAAAGAGGAAGAACATGTAAGAATCCTAAGAAAGTTATTTGGAAGGCTAAGGAAATATCAATTAAAACTAAACCCAGCAAAGTGCACTTTCGGGGCCACATCAAGAAAATTGTTAGGCTTTGTAGTCAGTAAAAGAGGAATTGAAATTGACTCGGATAAAGTCAAAGCCATGTAGGAACTACCACCACCCAACACGCAAAAAGAAGTTCGGGGGTTCTTAGGAAGACTAAATTACATTGCTCGGTTCATTTCACAGTTGACTGAGAAATGCGATCCTATCCTCCGCCTACTTAGAAAGCGCAACCCGAGTGTATGGGATGATGAATGTCAAGAAACCTTTAACAACGTCAAAGACTATTTATCCAAAGCCCCCATCTTAGTACCTCTAATTCCTAATAAGTTATTAATCCTGTACTTGACGGTCTTTGAAAATTCCATGGGATGTGTACTAGGCCAACATGATGAATCCGAAAAGAAATAAAGGGCGATATATTATCTTAGCAAGAAATTCACTGATTGCGAGACGCGATATTCGCCATTAAGAAATAATGTTGTGCACTAGTCTGGACTACACGTAGATTAAGACAATACGTGTTATATCATACCATTTGGTTGATTTCGAAATTAGATCCTCTGAAGTACTTGATGGAGTCAGCGGCATTGAATGGGAGATTAGCTCGGTGGCAAATCTTGCTCTTGGAATTCGACATAGTCTACGTCAATCAGAAAGTAATAAAAGGGAGTGCGATAGAAGACTTCCTGGCCAGTAGGGCTTTAGAGGACTATGAGCCGATAAACTTCGATTTCCCGAATGAAGATTTAATGTATATTGCGACTACCGAAGGGGCAATCACGGGAGAATGACCTTGGAGATTGAATTTTGATGGAGCTTCAAATGCCATAGGTAATAGGGTCGGGGTAGTCTTGGTATCACCAGAGGGAGATCACTACCCTTTCACTAGCAAGCTTAATTTTGATTGCACAAACAACATGGCTGAATACGAAGCATGTATCTTGGGAATCCGTGTGGCCATAGAGCGGGGAATCAAAATTCTAGAGATTTATGGAGACTCCACACTAGTAATCTATTAACTAAAAGGAGAATGGGAAACAAGGGATTCTAAGTTAGTGGATTATCGTAAATTGGTCCTCGAGTTGATCACAGAATTCGATGACGTCACATTCCATTATCTCCCACGGGAAGAAAACCAGATGGCCGATGCTCTTGCTACTTTAGCCTCGATGATTAAGGTGAGTAGGACAGAAAATGTAAAGCCCATTCAGATGAGTATCTATGAAGCTCCTGCTCATTGTTGTGATATTGAGGCAGAGGAAGAAGAAGAAAAAGATGATCGCCCATGGTACCAGAATATTCTTCAATTTGTGAGAGATCAAAAGTACCCCGAGAAAGCCTCAGAAAATGAAAAGAGGACATTAAGAAGACTAGTCAGTGAATTTATCCTAGACGGGGAAATCTTGTACAAGAGGAGAAAAAATCAAGTGTTGCTAAAATGTGTTGACACAATTAAAGCTAAGAAGATCTTAGAAGAAGTTCACGAAGACATTTGTGGGACACATGCCAACGGTTTCACGATGGCCCAGCAAATAATGAGATTTGGGTATTACTGGTCTACTATGGAGGGCGATTGCATCAATTATGCCAAGAAGTGCCATAAGTGCCAGATCTATGGAGACAAGATTCATGTACCTCCATCACACCTTCATGTCATGACCTCTCCCTAGCCTTTTTCTATGTGAGGCATGGATGTCATCAGGTTAATTTCTCCAAAGGCTTCCAATGACCATAGATTCATTTTTGTGGTAATTGACTACTTTACTAAATGGGTAGAGGCGACCTCATACGCAAATGTTACCAAGGCTGCGGTTAGCAAGTTCCTGAAAAAAAAATTATTTGCCGGTACGGGATGTCTAAAAGGATCATATCCGATAATGCCTTGAATTTGAACAATAGCACGATAGCAGAAGTTTACGAAAAGTTCAAAATCAAGCATCATAATTCTTCTCCCTATTGCCCAAAAATGAATGGAGTTATGGAGGCAGCTAATAAGAACATCAAGAAGATTGTGGCAAAAATGACTGAGATTTACAAAGACTGGCACGAAAAACTACCATTTGCCCTCTTTGCCGACAGAACTTCAGTCAGGACTTCTACTGGGGCAACACCATTTTCGTTGGCATACGGTATGGAAACAGTCTTCCTATTGAGGTTGAAATACCTTCCCTTCGAGTCTTAACCGAGCTTCAACTAGACGAGGCTGAATGGATCCAAGCTCGATATGACCAGTTGAATTTAATCGAGAAAAAAAGATTAAAAACCATTCGCCATGGCCAGATGTACCAGAAAAGAATGATGCGAGCTTACGACAAAAAGGTTCATCCCAGGGAATTGTATGAGGGAGATCTAGTTTTGAAAAATATACTTCCCATACATAAAGATTTCTGTGGGAAATAGATGCCCAATTGGGAAGGACCTTATGTGGTAAAGAAAGCTTTCTCAAGAGGAGCTCTCATCCTAACAGAAATGGACGGCAAGGATTTATACAACCTCGTCAATTCAGACTCGGTGAAAAAATACTTCGCCTAAAAACAAAAGGGGAATTGAAATGAAAACCCGCAAAGGGTGTCTCAAAAAAAAAAGGTTCAAGATGAAAACCCCCAAAGGGCGTCTTGGAACCAAGGAAATTTTGAGTTGAAAACCCGCAAAGGGCGGCTCAGGTCCAAGAACAGGTCGACGAGATGGAGGAAGGTTACAACTTGAAACATCAACGAAGCACTCTAGATCTTTTAGACACACATCTGAGCTAGGAATAATTCTCAAGCAAGTTGGCACGGAGTAGCTCATTTTGTGATATCTGAGGCAACTAATTATTCTTTATTGTATACTTGGCAATTTTCGACTAATGATTGTTTCCTTTTATTCTCTTTTAATAGAATTTTCGAAATACGACTTTGTTTCTGCACAATTTTTTCCAAGCATTTTGCATCTAAATAACGGGTAATGAACTAATAAATCATACAAAAAGTTATGAGCATTATTCTGGAGTTTTTAGAAATTACAAGAAGTCTGAAACAAGACCACCAGTGGGAAGACAAACTTAAAAACAAACAGTTTTAGAACAACCTAGAAAAAATGGAGCAACACATCAAAGACAGAATTTGGACGGGCGACAAATGCCGACCTGAATAATAATAAATAAATCTAACATTCATCATACACATTCATATAAGTTAGGAGCATTTAAATCATGACTTTCTAATTTAGGCCTATATAAAGGCCCATAGAAGCATATTTCACAGGTCACATCCCCGCCACATGGCGATATGAATCATTAAGACCACCGAGGAAAAGTTGAAGAGATTCAGGAATCCAAAACTTTACTCCGATCACGAGGCAGATTACGACCATCCACAAACAGCGATGCGGTCACCTTCCTGATGAGATACTGAGAAGAAGACCAAATCAATGAAACGAGGCTCAAAGCGAGCAAATCTTCGAACCCCAGCTTCCTAACGAGATACTGAGAAGCAGGTCGAAGCAATAAAACGGTTAGCTTCCTGATGAGATACTGAGAAGTGAACCAAATTCGTCTTCCTGATGAGATACTGAGAAGTGAACCAAATTCGTCTTCCTGATGAGATACAGAGAAACAGATTGAAACAAGCGATGCGGTCATCTTCTTGATGAGATACTGAGAAGAAGACCAAATCAAACCCATGCTCGATGCGAGCAAATCTTCAAACCCCAGCTTCCTGATGAGATCTGAGAAGCAGGTTGAAATAATAAAATGGTTATCTCCTTTATGAGATACTGAGAAGTGAACCAAATTCATCCTCCTGATGAGATACAGAGAAGCAGATTGAAACAAGCAATGCGGTCATCTTCCTGATGAGATACTGAGAAGAAGACCAAATCAAACCCACTCTCGATGTGAGCAAATCTTCGAACCCCAGCTTCCTAATGAGATACTGAGAAGCAGGTCGAAATAATAAAATGGTTAGCTTCCTGATGAGATACTGAGAAGTGAACCAAATTCGTCTTCCTGATGAGATACAGAGAAGCAGATTGAAACAAGCGATGCGGGCATCTTCTTGATGAGATACTGAGAAGAAGACCAAATCAAACTCACGCTCGATGTGAGCAAATCCTCGAACCCCAGCTTCCTGATGAGATACTGAGAAGCAGGTCGAAATAATAAAATGGTTAGCTTCCTGACAAGATATAGAGAAGTATACCAACTCAGGACTCGATGCAAGCAAATCTTCGAACCCCAGCTTCCTGATGAGATACTAAGAAGCAGGTCGAAGCAATAAAATGGTTAGCTTCCTGATGAGATACTGAGAAGTGAACCGAATTCGTCTTCTTGATGAGATACAGAGAAGCGGATTGAAACAAGCAATGCGGTCATCTTCCTGATAAGATATCGAGAAGAAGACCAAATCAAACCCACGCTCGATGTAAGCAAATCCTCGAACCCCAGCTTTCTGATGAGATACTGAGAAGCAGGTCGAAATAATAAAATGGTTAGCTTCTTGATGAGATATAAAGAAGTATACCAACTCAAGGCTCGATATGATTAAACCTTCGAATCTCAGCTTCCTGATGAGATACAGAGAAGCAGATTGAAACAAGTAATGCGATCATCTTCCTGGTGAGATACAAAGAAGAATATCAACTCAGGACTCGATACGAGCAAATCTTCGAACCCTAGCAAATTACAGTGGCAAATTTTGTCTTTTTGAAGATTACCTTAGGGCAAGATGAAGTCATGATGAATAAGATGCAGAGGTAGAAGCGGCAAAATCAAACGGTCAATAAAATGGAAGGTGGACCAATTGAAGAAAGAACGTCAAAGAGATGAGACCTGACAAATTGGGCATCCTTTTGGGTCTTTGCTCCGTTCCTGTTACACAGCAACGAGCAAAGAGGGGCAACTGTTGAAGCCCAATTTGTCTGGGCCCAACAAAATTTAAATTTATTTTAAAATTAAGTTTATTTGAAATTTAAATTTAAATTTATTTAAATAATGTCCCATTACAAAGTCCAATTACAAAGCAAGCCCAAATTGGGGCCCAATTTCAAATTGACCCAAACTAGCCCAAATACAACCCAAACTAAACGTAGACAGATGACCTAATTCTGCTATTGTTGCTACCAGCCACCTTTTATCCCAGCCAACCAGGTCCTGCCACGTCAGCACCGATAGTGCCACCACCTTCAACTTGCTTTGCCACCGTCAGTGCATAGCCACCATTGCTGCACCTGTAAAAAAGGAGAAAAGGCCAGTATTAAATGGCACACAATAAATAATCATGATTCTAACACTGGTTATAAAAACCAGATTCAATCTTTTGGAGAGGGACTTTTTTTTGGGGGGAAAAAAGGGTTCTTTTCTTTGTACTTTTGAAATCTAAAAAATCAATACAAGAAATAGCCCCTTTAATAATATCATAGAGTATACTAAAGAAGCGGAACCAAGAGGTAGTGCCTAAGCACGAACGAACTATCATATATACGAATCGACAAGAACATTCAAGCATTGAAACTGATCAGGTACCATTTAATGCATAATTACTGCCATTGATAGCTCAGCATTTAACCTCTTTGGATTTTCAAATATGCATTAATATATGCATTGAATACCCACCGCTCACAAGTTACATTTTATTTTTCATCTTTATTTCCATTTATTAAATGCATTGTTTGTAATAAGTATTAATAATAATAGCTGATAACAAGTTTATAATAATAATATTAATGCATTAGTAACGGTAATTAATAAAAACCATTAATAATTAATAATAATATTTTAATAAATAAAAAAAGGGAAAAGGAAAGGGCGAATAGAGTTACTGTCCCTTTGATTACACCACCGTCGGAGCCGATCGACGCCTCCCCATGACACTGTTGTCGCTGTGGTCGAGGTTGGAGAAAACCTTCAAAAAAAAGGGGTTAAAGTTTCTTAAAAAAATGATCTGGACTTTAGCCTAAATCTGGGTTTAATAAAAGAAGGAAAAATTTTAAACATCAAAACAAAGATAAGAAAGGAAAAGAAGAAATAAAAATGAAGGATTTAACTTCGATTTGAAATATGAGGTTTTCAAACCCAGATTTGAGCCTTTAAGATCTTTTTTAAAAAAAAGGGATATGAAAAACAAAATAAAAGAGGCGATTTACCTTACCGGCAGCGACGGTGTGGGACCGACGCGTGACCATGGAAGCAACGGTGCGGGCATCAGGGGAGTAGTAGATGGTGACGCGTGTCGGACGGTAATCGGACGGAGTGGCCGGCCAAGGAGAAGAAAGGAGGGGAGAGAGAGGAGAGAAAAGAGATTTTTTTTTAAAGTTCAGAAAAAATGAATTGAAAAAGTAAAAAAGAAGTTTTAAAATGGGTATATAAGGGCCACCAAAACGACATCGTTTTGGGTGTGACCAAATCACCCACAAACGGCGTTGTTTTACTTGTTAAACCCATGGCTGATCCGAATTCGACCCGACCCGCCTTAGGATCCACGTGTTTTTAAGAAATGAGTTATTTATGCATTTGGTCCTTCCGCATTTTTTGATTGTTTCAATTTAGCCCATTCAGTATTTTTAATTAATTTTAATTTGGCCCAATAATTTTCAATACTTTTCAATTTAATCATTTGACCTTTCGAAAGCACCAAGAGCTACCACGTGTCACGATTTTCGCTTATTTCTATAAATAGTCCCGTTTACTTTTAATTTGTTTCAATTTAATCCTTAAATCAAGTTCTATTTAATTACAAAATTGACCCATAAATTTTCCATGGTTTTCAAACTAGTCCTCTGACTTCAGGACGCTTGAGGGGCTGCCACGTGTCACCTATTTTTGGTTTTATTATCCAAGAGGTCCCGAAACTTCCAAAAATCCCATTTTTTTACCTCGAAACTTCTAAAAATTCCATTTTTGACCTCGAACTTCCAAAAATTCCATTTTTACCCTCTGAACTTCCAAAAATCCCATTTTTAACCCCGAAACTTCCAAAAATTCCATTTTTGACCCTAAAACTTCTAAAAATCCCATTTTTGACCTCAAAACTTCCAAAAATTCCATTTTTACCCTCGAACTTCAAAAATTTCATTTTTACCCCTAAAACTTCCAAAAATTCTATTTTTACCCCTAAACTTCCAAAAACTCCATTTTTGACCCTAAACTTCCAAAAATTACCATTTTGCCCTTGAATGTCCAAAAACTCCATTTTCGACCTCGAAACTCTTAAAATTACCCTTTTACCTCCGAATGTCTAAAAATTCCTTTTTTAACTCCGAATTTTCCCAAAATTACCATTTCACCCCCAAGAATCCAAAATTACCATTTTACCCCCGAGTATCCGAAAAGTCTCATTTTCAACTCCGATTGTATCATTCTTCTTTCTCATCAATATTTGCATTTAATTTTAAATTATTATGTACTCGTATTTTGCATTTTTTATTTTATTATTATTATTTTTTTGCATATCATTTATCTTCTTATTTATCTTACTTCGCGTTATTTAATATACATTATTAACTGCTTATTCATATTAAACTCGCATGTTTGTTTTCAAAATTGTTTTTCATAAAGACTTTAAAACCGAGGTAATATTCTTTTATTTCGAGTTTCGAAAATTTGTGCATTAACTTACTAGGTGCAATTTTTCTTCAAATTGAAATAATCGAATACCCATAATCGAGACAATGTTTCTTTATCTTCGATTCTGAAATATTGCGCCTTAACTTACTTGGTGCAACCTTTCTTCAGATCGAGATAATCGAATATCCTTTTCCCAAAATTTAAAAAAAAAAGGTTTTACAAAGGAAAGCTCGTCATTTCTGGATCTTGAAATGTCATGTCTTAACTCACTGGACATAACTTTCTTCCTCGATCACTTTCAAATAAGCGAGACTTCCAAACAAACCCGATTTCTTTTAAACTTAACTCATGCATTCAAGGATCGTATTTTAAACTTTATTCAAGTTTTTAAATGTTACAAATCAAGACCCGAAAATAATCAATACGATACCAATTTTGGGCGTATGAGGGTGCTAATCCTTCCTCATGTGTAACCGACTCCCAAACCTGTTGTTTTTGGATTTCGAAGACCTACATGTTTTCAAAACGGTTTTTAAAATGTTTTGTGGTGATCCAATCACACAAAATAAAGGATTGGTGGCGACTCCCATTATTTTTTCGATTTTAAAATAATTTTCGAAACTCGTCGTTTTCCAAAAAGGGATGGTTTCAACATGTTGTATGTAATAAAATAATATAAAAAATTAATATGGGACGGGCCAGGTCGGACTCGGGTTTGACTATTATAATTCAGGTCAGGATTGGATAAAATTTTAGGTCCATTTTTCAGACCGAGCTAGGCTTGGGCTTAGCAATTGGATCTAAAATTTTATTGAAGCCCGGCCCGAACCCGACCTGGCCCGACCCACGATCAGCTCTAATCCTCTCCTTGTAATTCACCAAAAAAATTATCAAATGGCAGTTAACAATTGTTTCGTAGATGTTGCTACCATTTTGTTTTTTTTTTTTGACCGATTAATTAGTCATTCTATAAAACGGAAAAATAAGTAGAAAAAAAAAAGAAAAAATTTCCTTAAAAAGCAAAAATTAATTAATTGTTGCATTTAAAATAGCAAACATCATAAGATTTGAACAAATTATTTTATTCATGAAAATTACTTATTAATTTTAAAATGGTTCATAAATTTATTAAAAATCTCGAAATTATTGTATAAATATAAATTGAATCTTGATATACAAAAAAAAAAAAAAAAAAATAGTCCACAAGGAGCAAATAGAATAAAAAGAGTAATAATTTGAGAATAAAAAATATTTACTTCCGTTGATTTTACTTTTATCTTCATTATCATCTAATTTCTTAAATACTTTTTGATCGAACGGCTAAAATTTGGGGTTAATTTTCAATGGGATATATTTTAAAAATAGTAGTTTATGAATAATGTTATGAATGTATTTTTGAAATATTATGTAATTTATGTTTTTTTTTTTGCTAAACTAACTAATATTTTAGTATTTAAATATTCATGAGTTTATTTGTGAAACCTAAAGATTTGTTTTTAGTTGCTGAAGTGATATTGTTTTACGTCTCTATAATTTAATTATAGTTTTTTAAAAGTAATTTATTTTAGAGTATTAATTAGTTTAAACTATATGTATACCGATTATATATGTCAATTAAATGTTATGTTGTTATTATATTGTAATATATATTTTTTAAATATGTCCCTTTGCTAGTTGTAAAAAAACAAATTCAGATTACGTTTTTTTAATTTCAGATTATTTTTTAAAGAGATATTTGTAAATTAATTTCATGGATGAGACCATACAATTTAGGAAAAAAAACAATAAATAATCGTTGTAAGAGGTGAAGGACAAACTTTATCGACACAACAAAAATTTCAACCTCAGTATTAATAAAACATTATGACACTCACGACATATCAAGAGCTATTGGAAGCACTTAATACAATAAGAATATCATCCCCGGATGGTCCAAAGCAGAGAACAAAAATCGGCAAAAGAACTGAGCATCCACCTAACTGGAGACTATAACCCTAATATATCACTTTTGCACATTAAACTTAATTTCTAATTAGCTTATCATCAATTAAAAACTTAATTATTAGAAGATTTACACACATTTGACCTATATTTTATTTAATAATTGAAGTTCAATAAGCTTTAACCAAATTAGATCACTTCTAATTTGTGCTAACCTTTTATGATAGTAAATAATAAAATGTAGTTATTCTTATTATATATGTGATGTTCATATTTTTCCAACACAATTTATATATGAACTTTGGTTTATACAGTTTTACGCATGAATTTTTTATTAGATTCAATTTTCACAAACTACTAACAGAATTATTGATATATAGCACCATTTTAAGTTTATATATTACATACACAAATAATCATATTTATAAGATATAAAAATAAATTGATATTTTTATTTCTTTAAACATAAAAAATTGAATTAAAATTAAAGTTTCATGTACACATATGAAATCTAAACAAAATTTCTTTGTTTATAGTGGCATCAAATCAAAGTTTGTGTACCGATTTGCATATCCGATCAATATTCATGTACCATAATGTGTTTTATTTTTATTTTTTAATTTATTTTAAAAAATATTAATAAAATATATTCGTCAACCTCTTAATTCCAACCGTGGAGTTAAAAAGTTCTATTATTTATGTATCAATTAAGCTGCTTAAAATTCTAATTAAATAATAACTCAATTTTACATTGATAAAATTAGCACAATTTTTTTATATCAAAATTTTTAATTTTTAATTATATATTTATCACAATTTTTTTTTTTGTATATTTTATGCTTAGAGCTTTATTCAAGTAATATATTTATTTTAAAATTAGCATAAAATTTTAACTAATAATAGTAAATTAAATTATAATTATTTTTAAATGTGTAATCATCAAAATTTATATTAATTATAATTATTTTAAAATTTATAATTATTATAATTTCTATTTTACTCTAATTTTTTTTATTTTTAAATGTAAATTTAATAATATAGTAGAAAATAAAAGATTTTTTTTGTTATGAAAAAGTAAAATTTAAAATTAAACACATATATTATACATAAATTATAGACTCGAAGGAACCAATTGACAGTAGAAGAAGAAAAATTGGAAGGGTTTAACCACCGAAAGCGATTCATTCAAAAAATTAAAGACTGGTATTGTCCGTCAATTGAGCTCAGTCAGCAAGGAAACAACATAAAGTCAAAAAGGGCAGACAAAGAATGTATATATTTTTGGTTAAAAGAATTGCTTCTTCCATAGTCAAAAGTTTGAAGAAAATGGCTCCCCGTGGTGTGAACGAGGAAGCCACCTTAATATCAAGAAAATAAATAATTATTTATTTTATTGAAAAGGCTAATATTAAACTAAAAAAAACAAAAGTTTGATGAAAAATTGTAAATTTCTTAATTTTAATGAAGATCCACTTAATAATAAAACATTCATATAATTATATAATAATATCATTATTGTTTTTAATTCATGTATCTTTAGTAGCATTCCAGTTTTATTGATACTATTAATTTTTTTGTTAAATTCAAATTCATTATAATGTCATTTTTTAGTTACATGGCTACCAAATGAGTTATTTTTTCAAAATGTTACTCAAATAAATTTAACAAAAAAATTAAACAGTGTTAATAATTGGACTTGATTCCTGAAATCAACAAAATAGGGGACTAAATTCTTGGAAATAAAAGTATATTTATTATATTTCATATTTTTGAAGAGTGAACCTATTTTTAAATTGTTTTGAATATTTATCTACTTGTTTAATTTTTATATATATGTTGGAATTTTTTTATAACTTTTTTGGAGGATTTTAGAATCAAAATTAAATTGATATAATGTGCAAACATTGAGGCAAGGGCGAAGCCAATATTTTTTTTGGAGGGAACGAAATTAAATTGTAATTTTTACGATAATAAAAATACAATTTCACCATTTTAATCATTTATATCTTTATAATTTTTAAAGAATTAAATTATTTGTTTATCATTTAAGGAGGAGTTAAAAGTGTAATTTTACTTTTACTAATTTAAAATTTTAAAAATTTTAAAACGCCTACATAAATCTTTCTATGGCTTTGCTGCTTGGAAATTTCCTTGGACCTTCGAAGAAAATTGTTTCCTCAAACTAGAGTATTGTTCAAATCATGTATAAATTGTGGTCAGATCGGATACCTGTGTTTTTGCAAAATACAGGTTCTATTTCCATTTCTATGTTGTCTTCTGGTATTTATAAATTTACAAATTTTATTAATCGATAGGGATATTTACAATGCTTCTTTAAAATCTATATTTATAGACATAAAAAATCTATACGAAATAAAACTCTAGTTCCAATAAATATTAAAGTCTTAAAGTACATTAAATTTATCTTAATTTTAATGAAGATTCACTTAATAATAAAACATTCATAATAATTATATAATAATATCATTATTGTTTTTAATTCATGTATCTTTAGTAGCATTTCAACTTTATTGATACGAGAAGTTCATTCACTCAACTAGTGTTGAAACATTTTCAAATATTTATAGTGTTTCAATAACTATAAATGAAATTGTGTAATTAATGAAAAGTTATATCGTTTGATTAATGATAAAAAATTATATCAAATTTTAAATCATTTTAATTACATCCTCAAGCTACTAATGTTGAGAGGGTTTCCAGAGGTTGGCAACATGATTATGTAGAACTCCATACCCTATATTGAACCCCAATAACTTGACAACAGCAATAGTCCCCATGTCCTTTACCATAAAATTTTTCAAGCGATCTAAGAAGTCAATGGCGGAAATTTCATTGCTGGTGGATTTAAGATATCACCATCCTCGAACTCTATGTCCAAATCAATGACACCATCAAGATATCCAGAACCTGACTCTTCCAAAAGATTATCTTTCCATGAGACTCCATTCACCGGAGCCATATCCACAACCATATTCTCCATTGGGTCTTCACCTCCATCCTTAAACATGATTTTTTTTATGGTATGATCCACGTTCGTGCCATCACTGACACCAACCAGATCATCGAACAAAATCTCAAAATCATTTATCACCGGCGAATTTGCACCATAGCTTTTACAATTATAATCAACTTATTTATATTAAATTAATTAAATAAATGATCTTTTTATAATTTTAAAAAATAAAGGCAAAAAAACTCCACTAACTCATTTTGGAATTTTCAATCCAAAGATAAAGTGTGCCGAGTTTGAGATTCAAGGAAACTTCACAATAAACAATTAATACTTTGCATTCCCACACTAATTTTATCATTGCAGTAAACAATGCAACGCCACTTATGCTCCTCACTGAACCACACTACTTTCTCACAATTCAAACAAACAAATCGTCACCATACAAATACAATAGGTGAAAGAAAAACAAAACAACTATTAATGATTTAATCGATGAGTAACTAAAAAAATTACTATTGATAAAAAATTTGAGTTTAGTGACAAAAACAAAAAACGCGCTAATACTTATGTGACTAACAACTATTAGATGCAATGGTAAGACTCATTGTACTTCCAAAAAGAGAATATGAGCTCAAACATGGAACACAATATTATTGAAAAGGATTGCAACAAACCTTGAATATGAACAATTAAACAGATATTCAATATTATCAAAACATATATATATATATATATATATATATATATCATGAATCATATAGTGCATTAAATCATTCATTCATCTCTCATTCAGCTTGCTTTTTGTTTGATCCAAGATTCCTAGTTGGAAATGTCATGTATAAAATCATATAGTAAAAAGTTTGAAGAAAATGGCTCCCCGTGGTGTGAACGAGGAAGCCACCTTGATATCAAGAAAATAAATAATTATTTATTTTATTGAAAAGGCTAATATTAAACTAAAAAAAACAAAAGTATGATGAAAAATTGTAAATTTATAAATTTTATTAATCAATAGGAATATTTACAATGCTTCTTCAAAATCTATATTTATAGACATAATAAATCTAAATAAAATAAAACTCTAGTTCCAATGAATATTAAAGTCTTAAAGTACATTAAATTTATCTTAATTTTAATGAAGATCCACTTAATAATAAAACATTCATAATAATTATATAATAATATCATTATTGTTTTTAATTCATGTATCTTTAGTAGCATTTCAACCTTATTGATACAAGAAGTTCATTCACTCAACTAGTGTTCAAACATTTTCAAATATTTATAGTGTTTCAGTAACTATAAATGAAATTGTGCAATTAATGAAAAGTTATATATTTTGATTATTGATCAAAAGTTATTCCATTTGATTTTTTATAAGAAAAATTTAAAATTTTTAACTTTCTTTATATATTTTTTATAATTTTTATAAATTTTAAAAAATATATAAATTTTGAAATTATTATAAATATTTTGATTTTCTTTTTACTAATTTTTGTTGAGAGGGAGACCAACATACTCATTTTCAAAATTGGCAAAGACCAAAGGGATATTTACATTAATTTAATATTTGAATTATTTGAATTTTAAAATTTAACTCGACTCTAACTTAAAACTCGAATTATTTATTCAAGTTAATTTAAAAAAAATCAAATAACTCAATTTAATTAACTAAAAATTTATTTTTTTTTTCGATTTTTTCAAATTGAATTGGAATTTACTCAGCTTACTTTTACTTCATAAATAGGATTTTTTTTTATTAATTTTTACCGTTCCTTCAACTTGCTTTTTGTCAAATTAGTGCGTTTATGTCATGTATAAAATAAACCTATTTTCTGTGGCTTTAGAACTTGGAAATTTCCTTGGACCTTGGAACTTGGAACAAATTTGTTTCCTCAAACTAGAGTGTTCAAATCATGTATAAATTGTGTTCATATGCCTGTGTTTTTGCAGAATATAGGTTCTGTTTCCTTTTTTATATTGTCTTCTGGTTCTTTCTTCTTTATGTTTTGTTGCACATTTCTTCAGCTTTCAGTAATCTGAAAATTTACTGACTAATTTATTACCCACCCAAAAAGCTATGGATGAGAGGATGATAGAGGCTGCCCAAACAGGAGATATTAACCTCTTGTATGAGTTGATTCTGAATGATCCATACGTTTTAGAGCGTATTGATGCTGTGCCTTTTTCTCATACTCCATTGCATGTAGCAGCCTCTGCTGGGCATATCGAGTTTATGATGGAGATGATCAAATTAAAGCCAACGTTTGCAAGAAAGCTAAACCAAGGTGGGCTTAGCCCCATGCACTTGGCTCTGCAAAATGACAGAACTCAAGCTGTGCTTCGGCTCCTCAGGTTTGATGAAGGCCTTGTTCGTGTCAAAGGAAGGGAGGACCTCACTCCTCTGCATCATGTGGTTCAAACTGGAAATGTTCATCTTTTGGTTAAGTTACTTAAGGTTTGTCCTGAGGCTATTGAAGATGTGACTGTTCGGGATGAGACGGTCTTTCATCTTGCTGTGAAAAACGACATGTTTGAAGCTTTCCAAGTCTTGGTGGGGTGGCTTATAAGGAGCCCACATGAGTCTGCCCAACGTTGGGAGGAAGAACTACTGAGTTGGGCAGACATTGACGGCAACACAGTGCTACACATTGCAGCTATCAGAAACAGACCTCGGGTATACGCTAATTTTCCTAACCAAGTCAATTACTGATATGTATGTATATGATAAAAGGGTAATTTACATGAATTAATTTCTAATTAACAGGTTGTGGAAGTATTGCTGGGACACTTGCGTCGAGACCAAGTTAATGCCAAAAATTTGGAGGGATTAACAGCACTAGATATCCAATCACAATACCCATGGAATGGAAGGCAAGCGGATAGCATTATAGATATGCTAAGCAAAGCAGGAGGCTTGAGTGCTTCCTCTCCCTCGCTTCCCAGTACATTCCTCATCGAATCATTAAAAAAAAAGATGTCATGGTCTCAAAAATGGGCAAAAAGAGCAGGTCGAGGAAAGAATAGTCTGCCACATTATATGCGTAACACATTACTAGTAGTGACAGTGCTAATTATAACAACCACTTACGAAGCCTCTCTAAACCCTCCAAAGATGCCCGATGACAGTCCATGTCCATCCATGAAATACCAAGTGTCATTAAGTCAAGATGAGCCTCTCAATTCCCACACATTTTGGCATAAAACCGACTTCAATACTGCACCCATACCCAGTCCCTCCCCAATCGACGTTTCCAAAAAAGGTGATTGGACATCTGATTACTCCTCCTTTTGGGTTTTCAACACTTTGACCTTCTGGGCAGCAGTGTTTTTAACAGGACTTCTCCTACCCCGTCATTCATTTTCTTTTTTGATTTTAATAATACTAGTCTTCTTTGGGTTGTCTTACATCTGTTTATTTGAAGTTTCCTCATGGTCATGGCAACATTCATATGAGTTTTCCAGAAAAAGCGCACACATTTTTTTTGATGTAGCCGTTTATATTTGTGTCTTCTTTTTTCTCCTAATATACCTTTTACCATGCCAGTTAATGTTTGATTTTATTAGTGCTTTTACGGAACTTCTAGAATAAAAGCGCATCATTTTTAGCCTCCTATTGTAATGTTGTTTTCTCAACGATTGCAATTCTTTTATATTTATAAAGCACGGTTTTTTGATGTGACATGTTAAAGAATAATTAAATGTTTCCTCCCTTAAGCTCGACACATGCTTTTAGACATTTCTTTTTGGTAAAATTCACACTCAAGTATTATCATAGGAAGCGAGTAGTGCCCACATGTCCCTCATGCGGTGGTGAGAGACGATGAGATCACCTCACAAGATTGCCTTTATCGGTGAGGTGTGAGAAATGCTCATACGCGAGATGACAAGATACGATGGGGGCAATCCATCTCACGAGATTGCACATCTCTCTTGTATTCCATCTCACGATTGGCAAGTGATGAGCCACTTCTATAAATGTACAAACTTTAGATCATTACTAATCAACACCAACCAAATTACTTAGTTTACAACTTAAGTTGCCATCTTTTCACTTTTCCTTTGCTTTTTCACTTTTCTTTTATAACGATGATGGATTTTTTTTTAATTTATTCACATATGGCATGCCTAAGAACTTTACCTAATAGTCTGATTGGGTTAATGAACTTCTCTAATCAATAAAGTAGAAATTCGATTAGTCCATTGAGTATTAACTCATTTGGTATCGATATTATTGTTAGTGTAGGAAAACGTAAATTCGAGCATGATAGAATACATTTATCATCCTATCTAAAGGTTAAAGAAAAGTTATGCATTCTATAAAAAAAAGTAGAAATGCAATTAAATATACATGAACTAGAAAAAAATAATGATAATATATTTATAATAATAAAAATGTTTAAATTTTGCCTTTTATTTATAACGAATTAGAAAAAAAAGTAAATTTATTTACTTTTCATCACAATTCTGTTTATACTTTAAATATTACCATTTCCTTGAAACTTTTGACTATGATTTAGATATTGTAATATAAGTGTGAGCAATTCTGAAGAAAAGGAGGGGTCCCTTCCCTTCCAGGAAATAGGAAATGATTAAACTTAAGTATTAAATCATATTAGCTTGACCAAGTCAGTTAATAGCAAATTCGGAATTCCTATTTATATATTTATTATAGAATATTTCACAATCCGAAATTCGATTTGTCTTTGTGACTTAGAATCCATGCGATCTTGTGAGATGGATCTCCAATCATATCTCGTCACCTCACGTGCGAGCATTCCTCACACCCCACTAATAAGAGCAACCTCGCGAGGTGATTCCATCGCAAATTTACTTTTTTTTTTTGTAATTCGTTATAAATAAAAGGTTAATTTAATCAATTTAAAATTTATATTATTATAAATATATTATATTATTTTTTTTAATTAATATATATTTAATCGTATTTTTAGTTTTTTATAGGAATGATAAATGTGTTCTATCATTGTTGAATCCACGTCCTCCTATACTAATAATAATATTAATGTTCTAAGCTAACACTCAATGGGTTAATCGCACTTTTACTTTATTGACTAAAGAAGTTCATTACCTAGTAGACTATTAGGTAAAATTCTTAGGCATGGCATATGTGAATAAATTTCAAAAAGAAAGAAAAAAGAACTTTCATGTTTTTTTTTTGCTCAATCAGAATATTACAAAAGAAAGGCTTTGAGATAACCAAGCACCTGATAACAATCACTAATGATCAAAATCACACAAAGAAACATAACTCAACAAAGAAGTGGGTTAAAGCAATAAAACGGTCATCTTCCTGATGAGATACAAAGAAGTAGATCAAATCTGTCTTTCTGATGAGATATAGAGAAGTGAATCAAAACAATGAAGTGGTCATTTTCTTGATGAGATATAGAGAAGTGGACCAAGAGATGAAGCCACACCACCAAACACCTGAAGTGTCAATAGATTGAAATAAAGACTACAATGACAAACTTCAATCTCCTTGAAGTTACAAGTGAATTGAGTGAAGTTACAGTAGCAAATTTTGTCTTTTTGAAATTGCCTTAGGACAAGATGGAATCACAACACTAAATCCTACTTTCCTAAATTTGTAGAGAAGCCGATGCAGTGAAATCGAACGACCAATAAAGCGAAGGGTGGGCCAGTTGAAGAAAAAGCGTCGAAGAAATGAGACCTAACAAAATTAGGCCTCCTTTTGGTCTTTGTTTCGTTTTTGTTATATAGTAACGAGCAAAGAGGGGCAGCTGTTGGAGCTCAATTTTGACCGAGCTCAAACCAAATCTCGGAAAAAATAAAAAATAAACAAACATTTAAATTAAATTTTATTTTAATTTAAATGTCCAATTACAAAAGCCCAAAATACAAATAGTCCAATCTACCCAAACCCTAAACAAATCTAAACCCAAATTATCCACAGGCCCAGCAAACCCAATTACATAAAAAAAAATTAAAACCCTAATTTGCTAGGGTTTGAAGTTGCTGCCGTCACTCGCCCCACTTGCCTCTGCCACCATCTGACACCGCCAAAAGCACCACCCACCACCATCATCACCTGCAAAAAACAGAGAAGACAAGACAGCAAAAAAATGCAAGTTGTAATTCAACTATAAAAGCCATTGAAATCCGATTGTAAAAGGTGGATCCTCTCTTCGATTTTACAAGTATTTGAAATCAAAATCAATACAAAAAGAATAGAAAAAAAAAAGAAACAGATTCAAAGAAATTCGGCAGTGATATTGCAAGGTACATTAATATTTGTATATATATATACAAATACATATATGCGCATACATATGTTCATTATCTATATATATATACATATTATTTTATTTGTTCCTCTATTTTTGAAAATATATTTTACATAATATATATTTTTTCTTTCATTTTTCTCCATAATTTCGAAATAAAAAAAAAACAAAAAATGAAAAAAAGGTTAAAGCCTTTAAAATAAAATGGGTTTCGAAAATAAATCAAAAAGAATTATTTCTTGAAGTTTTTTTGAAATTAAAGGGGTTATTTTTTGATCGTTAGATCGAACCCCAATCTACATTTAAAAAATATAAAAAATTTACCTTAGTTCCATCGTACACAATGACGGACGACAGTGATCGGCGACGAGGGCGCAATGGACCGACGATCGGTTATGATTGACCTTGAAGAGAGAGAGGAGAGAGAAGAGAAAGGGGAGAGAGAAGAGAGGATTTTGAGAGAGAAGAGCAGTTTTTTTTAAAGAAATGATAAAATGAATTTTATTTTTTTTAGATTTTTAGGGTATTTAAAGCCCCCAAAACGACGTCGTTTAGAGAGTGGCTTAAACACCACAAAATGGCGTCGTTTTGGTCGACCCGTTCCAACTCAAATCAGGATTCGCGTGTTTTTAGAAAAGGAGAAATTACCCATTTGGTCTTTCTGCATTTTTATTTGTCTTAATTTAATCCTTAATGCTATTTTTAATTTATTTCAATTTTACCTAGAAAATTTAAATGATTTTCAATTTAGCCCCTTGGTTTTAGAAAGCCCAATAAGCTGCCACGTGTCACTCCTTTTGAGTTTATTACGCAAAGTCCCTATTTTATTTAAAAATTACATTTTGACCTCCAAACATTTCTAAAATTATATTATGACCCTTAAACTTTTTAAAAATTAAAATTTGACTCCCAAATTTTTTAAAAATCACATTTTGACACCTAAACTTTTCGAAAATTACATTTTAACCCCTAAATTTTTTTAAAATCACATTTTGATCCCTAAAGTGTCCCAAAATCACATTTTGACCCCAAATTATTCGAAACTTCATTTTCAACCCTTTTTTTTTTTTTTTTTTTTCCCTTTTTCTTCGATTTTTGTATGTAGAATTTAATTATTTTTGTGTATTTATTTACATAATTAATTGTTCTATATTTGTTTTATTTCTGCCAATAAACTACATGTTCGTATTTAATTTAAGCACTCATAATTAAATTAAAATTGTCTTCTATCCTAAAAATGTAAGTGATTTTAAAATTGAGACAATATTACTTTATCTCGGATTTTGAAAAATTGTGCTTTAACTAACTAGGTTCGATTTTTTCTTCAAACCGAAATAATCGGATACCCTTTCAAGGTTTGAAATTGGCAATGAAGGAATGCTCGTTATTTTCGGATCTTGAATTGTTATGTCCTAACTCACTGGACGTGACTTCCTTCCTCGATCATTTTGAAATAACGAGACTTCCTCACGAAATTCAATTTCCTTCTTAAACGTGTACATCAAATAAATCATGCATTTAAGGATAGTATTTTAAATTTCATTTGAGTTTTCGAATTTTTAACAACTAAGATCGGATAATAATTGACGTGGTACCAATTTTTGCGTGTGAGGATGCTAATCCTTCCTCACACGTAATCGACTCTTCTGGGTTTCGAAGACCAAAATGTTTTTCAAAACAGATTTAAAACGTTTTGTGGTGATCCAATCACACCAAATAAAAAAGGATTGGTGGCGACTCCATATTTTGATTTTAAAAATATTTTCGAGACCTTTACTTTTTTTCGAAAAAAACCGTTTCGACATATTATATTATTTTTTTAATTCATATATATTTAATCGTATTTTTAGTTTTTTATAGGAGGATAAATGTGTTCCATCATTGTTGAATCCACGCCCTCCTACACTAGTAATAATATTAATATTCTACGCTAACACTCAATGGTTTAATTGCACTTTTACTTTATTGACTAGAGAAGTTCATTGACCCACTAGACTATTTGGTAAAATTCTTAGGCATGATATATGTGAATAAATTTCAAAAAGAAAGAAAAAAGAACTTTCATGTTTTTTTTTTCTTTTGCTCAATCAGAATATTACAAAAGAAGACTTTGGGGATAACCAAGTCCTGTCCAGGACAGAATTACCACATAAAGCATAGAAATTAAATGTGAGAACTTGAACACTGCTGCACTGCCACACAGATCAAACACTCTTCGCTCCACCTTTGTTGTTTAGAGTTCGTGAAATTGTTGATGGGGAAATGGAGGTTCTAATCCCGTTCCTGTAGGAGACAATTGTCTCAAGCTTTTTCTTGTTTAAAAGTTAATGAATAGTTAGTGCTGAACTGCTGCACTTCCTTTCACCCATGTAACTGCATATAATATTATATGTACGTAATATGTATATTTTATGTGTAGGTAATATGGATTATATATTATATAACCGCACATATACACATAGCATTTTGTCTCTCGTTGCACATCGGTGGTTCGGCAAGTGTCGTGGCTGAAGCAGTGAGAGATATACATATTTATTTTGATAGTTTTTGAAAATTGTTAACTTTTCTGTAAAAGATGGATGCGAAACAATCTCTATTTTATCAAATCAAAGATGAGCACAATAATGAAAACCGAAATTGCAAATAAGGAACTTAAAACTTTTCACTCAAATGACATTTGAGACTTGATTGTATTAAGTAAGAAAAAATTACTAGCTTGTGAAAGATGATAACTTAAGTACACTTAGGGAAATTTATCTCCAACAATGTGAATCTTACTTGAAAAGTAAGATTACCAATTAATCTTTTAATGCAAAAGGTACGAGGGTAATTCAACTTTCCGAATTTGTGCACCCTAATGTATGTGGCCCCAAAAATTTAGTGCGCTGAAAACAAGCTGAATTATAAAATCAAATATCATTTTGTAAGGGAAGCAGAATTGTCGAAGGAAGTCAGTTTGATCCATTGCAGTTCAGAGGTTCAGCTTGCAAATATTTTGACCAAGCCCCTTGCCAATTCAAGGTTCGAAAGCTTGAAGGAAAACATAGGAGGTTGCTGCATTGAAGCCAAGGAGGAGTGTTGAAATTTGGCCAGCAATGCAGCAGCATGAAGTCTGCTGTGTGATGCAGCAAGAAATCCTTTTTGAATGTAACTTAGTTAGTTGTTTATAACAAGCTAATTATATTAGTTTGTATGTAATTTTGTTAATTTTAAGGTAAGTCAGCTACTTAGCTGAATTAGTAGCTTTTTAGGTAATGATTAAGCTTATTGTTACACCTTATACATTTGTACAAGCAACCTTTGTATTGCCCAAATGTTTTGAGCTGTTTTAAGTATTGTAATTGTCCTAAAAATAGTATGAGAAGTTATCTGATTTTCTTCTTCATCAGATTTGTGTTTATGCTTCTGTTTTTCATCTTTCAACACCATTTTTACTTTGTTTTGATCATTGACAAAGCTAGAAAACTCAACAATCTTAATGTATGTGGCCTCAAAAATTTAGTGCGCGAAGTGATTATGGTTATTATATTAATTCAAAATATACACAATTGATTTACTATGCGTTGTATTTTTCTTTATGATTCGTTTTACTTTTAGATTAGGAAGGCCTGCAATAAGTATGAAAATGCAAAGAAAAACTGAGTCCAATATATCAGGTAGGGAAAGTTTGTACATTTATTCAAAGTTCTTTAGTTGTAAACTAAGTAATTTGGTCGGTGTTGATTAGTAATGATCTAAAGTTTGTACATTTATAGAAGTGGATGTTCTAAATTATAGATGGCAGTGCAGTGCAGTGCAGTGTTGGTATCTTCGTCATTTTGGCTCATCACTTGCCAGTGATAGTCTTTCTTTTTAAGCATTCGAATCAAGAGTTGGTGAACATCCAATCTATTGTTTTCCACTGCTATTTGCAAATCAGTGCGATTCCTAATCGTAATCTCTGATGCAATATTCAAGAAAAGCCTTCATAAACCTAACCAACGGTCCCAACTTTACTATTGTAGTGCAATGGAGTCTAAAACTTTACTATCTAAACGAAAGGTCATCTCTTTATTAAGTAAAAGGTGAATTGAGCTAAACCCTTTTTGGTTCAGTTTCTTAGCCGAATGATGGCTTTTAGCTCATAATTTCCATTGGCGAACCCAATGCAGCAGCTAAGTGTAATGAAGTGTCATCAATGCGGCATAAAACCATCTCCATCTCATTAGATTAATCTATTCAATTCACTCCCCTTTCCTGTACGAGCAGCTGTGAGGAAGGGGACAATTGACAATAGCCGGAGAAAATTTGGAAGGGTTTAACCACTGAAAGCCATTCGTTCAAAAATTAAAGACTGGTATGGTCCGTCAATTGCGGTCGATAAGGAAACAATATAAAATCAGAAAAAGCAGGCAATTTAAGTATAATATTATTGGTAGTGGTGAAGGTTAAAAGAATTGCTTCTTCCATGGATTATAGTATTTTATCATTCTGTACTAATTGGATCATGCCTTTGATATGTTCATAGTCAAAAGTTTAAAGAAAATGGCGCTTCGTCGTGTGAACGAGGAAGCCACCTTGATATCAAGAAAATAAAAGAAATATCAAAATTATGTTGAAAAAAAAAATTATAAATGAACTTTATTTAAGATTTTGAACTATATTATTTAATAATTTTAACAATGTATAAATCTCAAAATTACACAAAATTTTTGTTCAATGTGCAATGTGTTATAACCAGAAATATGATATAAATATTAATAACCAAAATCTATCATGTCAAATCATTCAGAATAAATTAAAAACAAAAGTAAATGTGAAAATATATCTAAATCTAATGAAAATTTGAAATCAGGTGGCTTTGATCTTTTAAATTAACACACAAATATTTTAGAGAATGTGACACTCTCTTTTCTGAATAAATCGATGTTTTTATTTTTTTAAATGTGAAGAGTTAAATCAAAATTAAATTTTCATATATATATTTGAACCGCTATCAATGTTTAATAATTTTAACTTTTTAATTCTAAAAATATAGTTTAAGAAAATATCAAAATTTTAGATTTTTTAAGAAAAGTTTAAAATTTTACAAAAAAGTTTTAGAATAAAATAATAAAACAATATACTTTAGTATGATAAACTTGAATAATTAATTAACTTATTTAGGTCCCAAAATTATTATTTTAAAAAACTTTTCAAATTTTTATAAGTTTTTAAAATATATAAAATTTAAAATTTTTATAAATATTTTAAAATTTAAAATTTATTATGAATTTTTTAAAATTATTTTGAATTTTTTTTTGTAATTTTTTTAGAAAGATCAATTTACTCATTTTCAAAATAAAAATCATTATCCACACACGATCTAGCACACTCCCGTGTGGTTTGGCTTGTGTGCCTTCTGCAACCTATTTTAATGACACATGGCCTGAACACATGCCCGTGTACCTTCGAACAGTTTTATTCCAATGAAAAAAAAAATACAGAAAAACACAGGAAAACGAAAGGGTATCGATACCCACCTGTTAAAGAGTTGATGTAGAAGCAAGCGTAGTAACTCCCAACCTAGAAATTAAGCCAACAAGAAGCAGACAATTGATTACTCGCACAAATGCCGAACTAACACAAGACTAAATTAATCAGACAGTTCCCACACGAAATCCCCAACTCAAATATCATTACCTAGCAGCACAACCAATTGACGGATTAAGATCCTCGGGGAGAGCGTTGTCCCTCACGATTTTGTCCAAAAGAACAACATTCACACAAACAAGCACATAGTTCAACAATTTGCTAAGAAATCCGCTTTTCAACGCAATAACCAGCATACCAACGAATGAAAAAGAATAACGAGGTTTTCGCCTTAACCTTCCAATCGAAAACAAATACAGTAACAGATTCCGCAACGCCAACTCCGCAACAGTAATCGAAACCCACAGAGACGGAACAGAGATCGGTAATGTGGAAAATAGGAAAGAAAAGAAAATGCTCCAAGAGAACCAAACTAAACACACCAAAAAACCGATGGGAAAAATATGGAGAAGAAACCACTCAATTTAAAATTTAAATTCAACTTGACAGAGCAGTGCCAAAATATATCTATTACACATATGCGCAGGGATTCAAACACGAGATCAGAAAATAAACAAATGCTTGATCATTAAACCATTAAGCTCATCATTGAAATAATAACGCACAAAAATTAACTTATGCAATAATTTCAAGGACTAAGGTTTACAAAAAGTAAACACAAAATTTTCAAAAAAACATGATTCGAACGTCAAATCTCGAATGTGTAA
This sequence comes from Kokia cookei, assembly GCA_039519145.1. Lineage (NCBI taxonomy): Eukaryota > Viridiplantae > Streptophyta > Magnoliopsida > Malvales > Malvaceae > Kokia > Kokia cookei. Next base: position 2,818,057 of record CM076907.1, on the reverse strand, counting down.
ACAAAACATATAACCACAAAAACTAAGACAAATTCATTAACATAGCTCACATAGGAAAGTTTAAATTTTTTCAAAATCTAGTCACAAAGTCGAGAGACAAACACTCTTTGTACTTTTAAAATTTTCAAATTTTTATCACTTTTAGGGGTAATTAAATTGTAATTTTACATTTACTAATTTAAAATTTTAAAAATTTTTAAGGGTCTAAATGAAAATTTTCATTTTAGGAGAGATTAAGGCCCTGCCAGCCCCCTTAGCTATGCCCCTACATTGAGGGTTAAATTTTTTATTCTTTTTAAAATTATGATAAAACTGACAGAATGTATAAACACATAAATATTCTATTAATGATTTAATAGATGAGTAACTAAAAAATTTACTGTTGATAACGTCAGTGACAAAATTAAAAATTTTGAGTTGGGTGACAAAAACAAAAAAACGCACTAATACTTACGTGACTAACAATTATTGGATGCAGTGATAAGACTCATTGTACTACCAAGAAGAGAACACGAACTCAAACATAAAACACAACATTATTGGAAGGGACTGTAACAAACCTTGAATATAGACTATATAAAACAGATATTCAATATACCAAAACATATATATATATATATATATATTTATCATGAATCACATAATGCATTAAATCATTCACTCATCGCTCATTCAGCTTGCTTTTTGTTTGGTCCAAGATTTCATAGTTGGAACTGTCATGTATGAAATCAACCTTTTTATTTAATGTCATGAAACAGATATTCACCTTGAACACTGCTGCACTGCCACACAGATCAAAGACTCTTTGCTCCACCTTTGTTGTTCATATTTAGTGAAATTGTTAGTGCTGCACTGCATATAATATTATATAACTGCACATATACATATAGCATTTTGTCTCTCGTTGCACATCGAGGGTTCGGGTAGTGAGAGATATACATATTTATTTTGATAGTTTTAAAAAGATTGTATTGAAAGATGTCTTTGATGTTCTTAGTTTAAAAAGGAATTTAATTTCATTTGCTTGTTTACTTAAAGAAAGTTTTATTGTGACTTTTAATAATAGTGTTGCAATTTTTAAAAATTGTTAATTTATCTATAAAGGATGGATGCAAAACAATTTCTATTTGATCAATTCAAAGATGTACACAATTATAGAAACCAAAACTATAAATAAAGAACTTAAAATTTCTCAATCTAAGTACCGAAAAAATCGGTAGAAAACAAGGATTCTACTCCTAATGGAACACGTTTTCAAGTTCTAGAATCCTTAGATGATAAGGATAAGGAGCAAAATAGTTTTATTCACATTGGACCAATTAATAAAGGCCCATTAATTTCGGGTGAGACTCAAAAAGAGAATAGGACTTTCGTAGCTGATATGAGTCACACTTCTATCACAAAATGGTCTATTAAAAGTATAGGACCTATAAGAACAAGGCAATCTTCGGTCCCTCAACATAACCCAACTTTGGGCAAGTCAATCTCAATACACTTCCAGAAAAAATCAAATAGGAATATTGTTTCCTTGACTAAAAAAGATGATTGCTTCATAGAGGGTGGTGCTCTAGCGAAAGCTTCTACCCAAAGATCTAACGAGGTTAGAACCATAATAGCTCATCTCGAAACAACAGATTTAGCTTTAGATCCAGTAAAAAGTTCAGCCACTTTAGACAACACAAGGGAAACATTAATGGAAGAAACTCACCTGAGATCTTCAAAGAACATGCCACTCTCGAGTGAAGAAACTCGACTTAGTCCAGGAGGCTCACAAAAAGAAATTTCTCTCGATCATCAACAAATTCAAGTGGTTCAAGATGTCCGGGTTGATGAAGTTTTACTCTTGGATGGAGATGGGAGCTCGCTGCTAACTATGGTTCTAGGAGGTAGAGGGGGTTTTCGAGTTGGAGGCTTAGCACACACTGACTGAAAAAAGGATAAGGTCCTTAATAAAACTTTAGAAGGGAAAGGGGGTTCCTTCAAGCTTTCGTCACATAAATCAACTTTGTCTGACCCTACGCCTAAAGTTATAGATTTAATTAAATCCCAGGTTCAAGCTGGGCTTATTCTGTCTGTGCCCAATAAGGATGGACAGCTTTCCAATGTTGAAGGGAACAGTGCCCAGTAAGCAAGGTCTACGTCCCATTTCAACCCTTTTATTTTTTATGGATCATAACTTCTCAGTTTTCTCATGGAATTGCCAAGGGTGTGCCAATTCCAAATTTCAGCTTATTATCATCGAGTTGAGGCAAGGGGTTTCTCTGGTGGTATTTGGATTGGGTGGAAGGACTCAATTCAACTTGAGGTTTTACATAGTCATCCACAGTTCATCTTTACACAAATCCGGTATGGTTAGCCTCCGCAAACACTACATGTAGCCTTTGTGTATGGCAGCCCTAACAAATCTAAAAGGGTAGAACTATGGGAAGCTTTAAAAAATACTATCCCCAATTCCAATATCCCTTGGATGGTGATGGGTGACTTCAATTCCCTCCTATCAGTTGATAACAAGAAAGGGGGTAATCATATAGGCCGAAGGTGTCCTCACTTTGGTAGTTTACTTGATAATAATAATCTTCATGATCTTGGTTTCCGTGGCCCACCGTTCACTTGGCAATAAGGGGGAACCTTTGAAAGACTTGATCTTATTGTTTCCAATCTTACTTGGCTTCACTCTTTCCCAAATTGTCTCGTGACACAGCTTGTTCGTATTAAATCAGATCATTGTCCTCTCACATTAATCTATGCCCAGAGATCAAACTACTCAAAGGACGGCTTTTTTGATTTCTAGTAGGGTGGGCCTAGCATCAAAATTTTCCTAGCTTTGTCAAGAATTGTTGGGAGTATAATGGTGATATGGCTAACACACTTGGGCAACTAACCTCTCACCTCAAAGTTTTGAACAAAACTATTTTTGGGCATATAAGTGAACAAAAACGCAAACTCGTCCACTATCTCAAAAAAGCTCTACATGAGGTGGAAATCTCTAATTCGAGGCAAGCAGTTGAACGAGAGCTGAACCTCAGGGCTAACTTGGAAAGAATCCTAGATCAGGAAGAATTATTATGGAAACAGATATCTAGATGTGACTGGCTTACTCTTGGGGATAGAAATACTAAATTCTTTCATAGTAGAACTCTACAAAGAAGAAAAGAAAATCACATTACTGCTTTTCGAAATTCTAGTGGGGTTTGGTTGTACGACCCAAGTGAATTTCAATCTAAGACAGTCTCTTTTTTTAAACACTTATATGAGGATGCTCTAGAACAAATGGGTGCATTACCTCCAAGCCAGTTCCCATGCCTGAATAAAGAAGATGTTGAGTCCCTCCGCTTAGATATTTCTAATGAAGAAATTAAAATAGCTCTTTTTGATATAGCACCTCTTAAAGCCCTCGAAAGTGATGATTTTCATGCAATTTTCTTCCAGAGCCCATGGGACACCATCGGAGAATCTGTGTAACACCTCTATACCCGATTTATACGTATAAACCTGATATAGAAGTATTTCATTAATATATGATATATTAATACCCCAGCTCCAGAATCAGCCATTAAGGTTGGAAAATTTAGTAAAAACCCCCTTAAAAATGTGAAAACTTAACCAACAGTTCAATTTAGTCCAAAAACACAATTTCATCCAAAATATCTCATTTCATTTCATCACACACAACATTTCAAAACATCATTTTGTCTTCCAATAAGGACACATATAAGTTCCATAGTACATGCCATTTTGTAGCAAAAATAATATACCTAAACTTAAGCTCCAAGTGATGTGATGTGATGAGAGGTCTCGATTTAGCTTCTTGTATTCCTTGTATCTACTCGTTAAAATAAACTCGTTAAGCCGGTGAAGGCTTAGTAAGTACTACAAAAGCAAAGTATGAACTTTTAAATTTTCTCATGTAATTTACTCTTTTGCCTTACCAGTATATAACTTGTATCTTATCACATTGACATTCATTTCACTTTGGTCCACTTTTTTTTTTACATTTTAGCCCAATGTAGACTTCTATAGAACCCATCGGATAAATGGAACAAAAAGTACCGAAGTACTTAACAGTAAGCACATATACATAATCATCACATACCTCTTTACTCTTATTTTTACATTAATTTTCAAAGCTGTCCATTTGAGTCATAGCAAATTATTTATATCTTGAGTTACAGAATTCAAAATTCATATCTTCCTAATGTTTCTGAAACTAGACTTAAATATCTTTTTACCATAAAATTTCCAGAATTTTTACTTTAACCAATTTGTACAGTAAATTCTTTCAATTTACTCCTTCTCTGTTGTCTGACAATTTCGACATTTCTTTACTAACATTTAATTATCTTTTAGTAAAGAAATCTAACGATGTTCCTGTCTATTTCTTTTAAAAATAGACTCATTAAGAACTTATCCATATAAATTTCAACCTCTAATGATTTTTCCACATTTTTCTATGATTTTTCAAAGTCAAAATAGGGGAACTCGAACCTACTCTGACCTTGTTACACAAAATCAGTTATATCTTAGAATATACAGATCCATTTCCATCACCGTTTCTTCCATATGAAACTACGCTCAATAAGATTTAATTACATATATTATTCGACCCTTAACTCTTTATATAAATTTTTTAGTGAATTTTTGAAGTTAATCCTCTGATTCTGTCCAATCTGTTTCAATGAAAACATTTTCTTTCTCCTATTTCATTACGCTAACCTCATTTAATCATCTTTATAACACATAACTAAACAACAATTTTCATGCTAACAATTCAAATATATTATGAAAAATAGACTATAAACTAAAATTTTTGTAGTACTTACAACAAAAAGGCTAATTTTCTTCTCTTTTCACTCTTTGCTCTTCTCTTTTCCTTTCTCTTCAATTTGATCCTTGCTTCTCTTATCTTTTTCTTCAATTTCACATAAACAAATATAAGTTATAAGCTATAATTCAATAATTTTCATGCTAAATAACAGTAAAATACATGTATGTCATGAGAATTTAGCCATTTCTTACCTTAACTCTTGAATTCAAAATTTCTCAATTTAGTCCTTTATCTCTCTAACACCCAATATGAGATTTGAGGTGTCTACTAACTCTCTTTTATGACTTTCTTTCAGAAATTCCAAAGAAAATGGAAGGTTTTGGACTTTGGAAAGCTTAAAAATGATGAAGGACCTATTTGGAATAAAATAAAAAGTTAGAAATGAAAGAAAAGGGCATGGACGGCTAACATAATGAAAAAGATGATATTTTCATCGTTTTAATCACTTTTTTTTTGCTCAAATTCTCTAGAATTTTCACTTAAAATATCTCACTTAATAAAAAATTGGTAAAATGGCGTTTTTAGTCCTTGGCCTTCCAACTTTACACTTTAGCCCAAAACTTTGCCTCCAAAAATATCTTCCACCAAATTACTCTTTTTCTCCTCCTCAATCAATCTAATTCTCATGATGACTCAGAATTTAATTTGGATAATTCGCTATTTAGTCCCCTCTATTTTCTCTCCTTACTATTTAATCCTTAAATTTTTCTAACCTTCCTTACTTCAACTAAACATTTCTAATTCTCAATTCTATTTTATCATTGTTCCAAATTCGGTTCAAACACACGGATGTTACAAGTTGTTTGCAACTGGGTCAAAGAAGTCTTTCATGGAAAACCTATTGATCCATATCTCAATAACATTTTGATTGTTCTTATCCCTAAAGTAGCCCATCCAAAAGAAATCTCACAATTCAAACCCATTAGTCTATGTTCAGTTCTCCATAAACTGGTAACGAAAGTCATCGCAAATAGATTTAAAAAAATCATTCGAAAACTTATAGGCCAAAAGCAGGCTGGGTTCATTGTAGCACGAAGTATTTCTGATAACATTCTCATTGCACAAGAGGTTATTCACTCAATGCGGAGTAAAGGGAAAAAGTGGATGACTATCAAGATTGACTTGGAGAAAGCTTGTGACGGTGTTTGAAGGGAATTTATTGACATCTTATTAAAATCAGTAGGGATGCCTGACTTTTTACGACAAGTTATTATGTTTGCCCTTTCAACATCCACTATGCAAGTAATGTGGAATGGAGTGCCTAGAGAAAAATTCACCCAATCAAAAGTGTGAAACAAGGTTGCCTTTTATCTCCGTATTTGTTTGTATTATGCATGGAATGGTTGAGTCACAATATTAAAACGGCGCAACAATCAGGTATATGGAATCCCCTTAAGCTAGCTAAAGCGGGACCCTCTTTATCACATCTCTTTTTTGCCGATGACCTCCTTATATTTTCAAGAGCAGATATGACACATGGTTTAGTAATTAAAAGTATTCTAGATGATTTTTGCAATAAAATTAATTCAAGGAAAACCAACATGTTTTTTTTCGTGAGGGGTGGACGAGGGCACAATTTCCCAAATTTGTGACTTTTTAGGATTTCATTAGGTTCAAGATTTAGGGACTTATCTTGGGGCTCCTCTCTTTCACAAAAGGGTCACCAATGCTACCATAGGGTCTGTAGTCGACAAAGTCAAAGCCAAAGTATGTAACTGGGATGCTCGTAAACTCTCCATAGCAAGTCGATTTACTCTAGCACAATATAGGCCCCTGGATCCCAAATATAGGCCCTTTGAAACTAATAACTACCTCCCCTGAACAGCCACATTTCAAATGCACTCTAAAAGACATGGTAGCTGTAGACGGAACCTGGGATTTGCTAGCATTTAGACACGTGCCAGAAAACATCATTAAAAAAATAATAAATATCCCACCACCTCGTGCTTTAGCTGGTAGGGATAGGCTTCGGTAGTCTCCTTCGAAAGACGGCAGATTCTCAGTTAAAACTACTTATCATATGCTTAAGAAAGAATCATGGCACGAGCAAGCTAAGAAGTGGAAGTCAGTTTGGAACTATCATGGCCCTCACCGGGTTCGACTCTTTCTCTAGTTAGCCTTTAAACAGAAACTCCTAACGAACCAAGAACGAGTTTGGCATTCCATCAGCCAAGATCCAACATGTCCACTCTGCCATAGTGCCATGGAAAATGCGTTGCATGTCTTGCGAGACTGTAAAGAAGCTGCAATTGTGTGGAAATTCTTCATTCCTAGGGGCCAGTGGTTAACTTTCTTCTCCGGATCGTTGGAACGGTGGTTAGAGTCCAACCTGACAAGCAATGGACGGTTGGAAAGGAGCAGTACCCCATGTTCTACTCTATTCGGCATTCTCGTCTGGAGATTATGGAAGAATCTCAAAACTTTTATTTTTCAAGGTTTGACCTGGGACTTTATGGACACAATTAAGGTTTCAACTGCATGGGCAAACCAATTTTGCGCAATGCAAACCCGTAACCATAGGGAAACTAGCTCCATACTCTTGAGCACTTTCCCAAGACATCACCACAATGGAGGTATAGAAAACCTGTAGGATTTAGATAGTTTCATTTCCTTATTCACCAAAATAAAATTAAGATGCTTAAAATTCTAATTAAATAATAACTCAATCTTATATCGATAAAATTGATAAAATTAGCACAATTTTTTTGTATCAAAAGTTTTAAATTTTAATTATATAATTATCACAATTTTTCTATATTTTATACTTAGAATTCTATTCAAGTAATATATCTATTTTAAAATCAGCAAAAAAAAATTTAACTAATACTTATAAATTAAATTATAATTATTTCTAAAATGTATAATTATTACCATTTCTATTTTACTCAATTTTTTATTTTTAAATGTAAATTTAATAATATGATAGAAAATAAAAGATATTTTTTTATGAATATGTAAAATTTAAAATTAAACACATATATTATACATAAATCGTAGACCGGAAGGAACCAATTGACAATAGAAGAAGAAAAATTGGAAGGGTTTAACCACCGAAAGCAATTCATTCAAAAAATTAAAGACTGGTATTGTCCGTCAATTGAGGTCAACAAGGAAACAACATAAAGTCAAAAAGGACAGACAAACAAAGTATATATTAAAACGTTGGGAGAAAGAACTACTGAGTTGGGCAGACATTGATGGCAACACTGTGCTACACATTGCAGCTATAAGAAACAGAGCTCGGGTATATGCTAATTTTCCTAATCAAGTCAATTACTGATATGTATGCATATGATAGAAGGTTAATTTACATGAATTAATTTCTAATTAATAGGTGGTGGAAGTATTGCTGGGACACTTGCGTCGAGACCAAATCAATGCCAAAAATTTGGAGGGATTGACAGCACTAGATATCCAATCACAATACCCATGGAATGGAAGGCAAGCGGATAGGATTATTGATATGCTAAGCAAAGCAGGAGGTTTGAGTGGTTCCTCTTCCTCGCTTCCCAATACACAGTCTCTTCAATCTACATCAAATCTTCAAAAAAAAAGATGACAAGGTCTCAAAAATGGTTAACAAAAGCAGGTCGAGGAATGAAAGATATGCCAAATGAGATGCGTAATACATTACTAGTAGTGACAGTGCTAATTATAACAAGCACTTACGAAGCCTCTTTAAACCCTCCAAAGATGCCCGATGACAGTCCATTTCCATCCATGAAACACCAAGTGTCTTTAAGTCAAGATCGGCCTTTCAACTCCCACACATTTTGGCATAAAACCGACTTCAATACTGCACCCATACCCAGTCCCTCCGCAATGGACGTTTCCGAAAAAGGTCATTGGGAATCTGATTTCTCCTGGTTTTGTTTTTTCAACACTTTTACCTTCTGGGCAGCTGTGGTTTTAACTTCACTTCTCCTACCCCCCCATTCATTCTCTTACTTGATTTTGCTAATACTTAACGCCTTTGGGGCGTCTTACGCTGGTTTATTCGATGTTTCCTCATGGTCATGGAAACATTCATACGAGTTTTCCAACAAAGGCGCACACAATTTATTTGATATAACCTCCATTTTTAATCTTGTCTTCTCAGGCTTCCTAATGTCTGCTGTATTTTGCTACGTATTCTTTCATTTTGTGACGTCGCGAAACAATACCCATCCAACTTTCCCCTTGCTCTCAATAATCGTTTTCTATGGCTTAGTGATTGTTACCATAGTTTGTTTGATGTAATTTGTAACCTTCTTAGAATATATTACTGCATGCACTTATATTTAATGAATGTATTAGAGTAGATGCATTTAGTTTAATTAATGTATTTAGAAAAGATGTATCTAGTAATCATGCATATATTTAACTAGGTTATATGAATATGTTGAATCCAATAATCACTCACAATTACTATATAAATAGTTGTATCTGATGAAGCTTGAAAAGAGAGAAAAAAAAATCGAGTTCATTTTTTTCCTAAAAAATTATTTCTCTTCCACCTCCTTCCAATATAGTTTTGGAATAAAAACGCATATTTGTTAGCCTCCTATTGTAATGTTGTCTTCTCAACGTTGCTAGCTTCGCTTGTACCATTGCAGTTAGTGTTTCATGTTTCCCGGTAGGTAACCAGTACCAACCCAAAATTCTCTATCCTCCTAGTAATCTTTTACATTGGCTTCCTCCTTTTTACATTGTAGCTAATTAGAGACACTCATGGGTCGGTCAGGCTGAGTTTAGGTTAGGTCTAAGTATTATAGTAACATATTTTATTTTTATCCAAGCTTGATTGGACTGAAATATGAGCTTAAGAGTTTGTCAAACTCGCCCATTTCTGTAAATGATTAATCCAAGTCTATTTTAGAACTATCCATATTATTTTTTAAAATTACGAATAATTATATATTTATATTATTTTTAATTTAATATTGAATAATTTTATATATATTTATTAATATTTTATATATAGTCATCTTAATATTTTTTAATATTTACATTATAGTACGTACTATTATATATTACTATATATTTAATTTTTATGTGATCTAAATAATATAATAAAAAATATAAAACATTAGAAACTTGGAAAAATAGGTTGGGTTTGGTTAGAATAGGGCCTTGAATGTTCATGTGCATTTTTCAATCCTAATATTTTATCCAAATTCTCTTCAATTTCGAGTGGACGTGCAGGCTTAGGTGAGTAGCTCGACCCATAAAGAGGTTTAATTAGAATCTTAATCCCCATCAAAGTAGCAATAAAATCAACATGAAGAGTATCTTGATAAAGTCTCGGATCACCGAGATAAGTTTCTAAGACATCACCAAAACTTTTGAAAATTATCATTTTACCCCCGAATTTCCAAAAATCCCATTTTGGACCCCGAAACATCCAAAAATTACTATTTTACTCCCGAATGTCCGAAGACTCCGTTTTCGACCTCGAAACTCTCAAAATTACCATTTTTACCCCCAAATGTTTAAAATTCCATTTTTAGCCCCGAATTTTCTCGAAACTACCATTTTGCCCCCGTGCATCCCAAAGGTCTCATTTTGAACTCCGATTGCATCATTCTTCTTTCTCATCAACATTTGCATTTTTTATGCACTCGTATTTTGCATTTTGATTTTTCGTGAATAACTTATCTTCTTATTTATCTTCCTTTGCATTATATATCCACTATTAACTGCTCATTCATATTCAACTCGCATGCTTATTTTCAAAATTGTTTTTTACACAAAAACTTTAAAATCGAGGCAATATCCTTTTATTTCGAGTTCCGAAAATTTGTGCCTTAACTTACTAGGTGCAATTTTTCCTCAAATCGAAATAATCGAATACCCCTAATCGAGGCAATGTTTCCTTATCTTCGATTCTGAAATACTGCGCCTTAACTTACTAGGTGCAACTTTTCTTAAAATCAAGATAATCAAATATCCCTTTCCCAAAGATTTAAAAAAAAGTTTTACAAAGGAAAGCTCGTCATTTTTGGATCCTGAAATGTTGTGTCCTAACTCACTGGACGCAACTTTTCTTCTTCGATCACTTCGAAAAAATAACAGGATTTCCAAATAAACCCCATTTCTTTAAAATTCAACTCATGCATTCAAGGATCGTATTTTAAACTTTAAGCTTTTAAATGTTACAAATTAAGACCCGAAAATAATCAATATGGTACCAATTTTAGGCGTATGAGGGTGTTAATCCTTCCTCATGCGTAACTGACTCCCGAACCTATTTTTTTGGATTTCGAAGACCCACATGTTCTTAAAACGGTTTTTTTAAAACGTTTTATGGTGACCCAATCACACCGAATAAAGGATTGGTGGCGACTCCCATTATTTTTCGATTTTAAAATAATTTTCGAAACTCATCGTTTTTCAAAAGAAAGGGATGGTTTCGACAATTATTATATTAATTCAAAATATATACAATTGATTTACTATGCATTGTATTTTTCTTTATGATTCGTTTTACTTTTGCATAAGGAAGGCCTGCAATAAGTATGGAACTGCAAAGAAAAACTGAGTCCAATATATCATATCAGGTAGGGAAAGTTTGTACATTTATTCAAAGTTCTTTAATTGTAAACTAAGTAGTTTGGTCGGTGTTGATTTGTAATGATCTAAAGTTTGTACATATATAGAAGTGGATGATCTAAATTATAGATGGCAGTGCAGTGTTGGTATCTTCGTCAATTACAGTCAACAAGGAAACAACATAAAGTCAAAAAGGGCAGACAAAGGAAGTATATATTTTTGGTGGTGGTAAAGGTTAAAAGAATTACTTCTTCCATAGTCAAAAGTTTGAAGAAACTGACTCCCCGTGGTGTGAATGAGGAAGCCACCTTGATATCAAGAAAATAAAAGAAAACATTATTTATTTTATTAAAAAGGCTAATATTAAACTAAAAAAACAAAATTATGATGAAAATTATAAATTTACAGATTTTATTAATCAATAGTAATATTTACAATGCTTCGTCAAACTCTATATTTATAGACATAAAAAATATAAATGAAATAATACTCTAATTTCAATGGATATTAAAATCTTAAAATACATTAAATTTATCTTAATTTTAATGGAGGTCCACTTAACAATAAAACATTCATGATAATTATATAATAATATCATTATTGTTTTTAGTTCATGTATCTTTAGTAGCATTTCAACTTTATTGATTCGAGAAGTTCATTCACTCAACTAGTGAAATATTTTCAAATATTTAGTCTTTCAAAAACTATAAATTAAATTATGTAATTAATTAAAAGGTATATCTTTTGATTATTAATCAAAAGTTATATCATTTGATTTTTTACAAAATATTATAACTATTCAAGCAACATTAATTGTATAGTTATGTTTATTTAACAGATATTAGTTAAATAATTATATCTATTTTAAAGATGTGATTAATAAAAAAACAATTTTGAAAATTATTTTTTTGTGAAGAGACATGAAAATTTCTATAAGTAGGTGTAGGATTTCATTTGGAAAATATTCCAAAAATTCTCAAAAGTTGTTTCAATACTTCTTGTTATATTTTGCTCAGTGCTTAATAGATTATTTTAGTCGGTGCAAAAGACAAATAGTAACTGAATTTCATTATATTTTTAATGTATAAAATAGGAGACTAAATTCCAAATATATAAAATGTATATAGATTTAGAGCATATTTTAACTTTAAAATCTTTATTTTATAATTTCAATTTTCAGACAAACAAATTATCAATATAATATAATTTCCGGCTAATGTAAATGCAGAAAGCGTGAAAAAGTTTTGGGAGTGGACGTGCAGGCTTAGGTGAGTAGCTCGACCCATAAAGAGGTTTAATTAGAATCTTAATCCCCATCAAAGTAGCAATAAAATCAACATTTGGAGTATCTTGATAAAGTCTCGGATCACCGAGATAAGTTTTTAAGACATCAGATCCCTTCTCCTTAAAATGGGAGATTCGATTTACTTGATCTGATTCGTTCTAATATTCATGGTAATTTCTTCTTTTGAATTGATTTTCAATACGGAACAACACACGTCCAAAACAACAGCAAAGATCATGAGCTAAATGTTTAGTTTTAAAAAATTACCTATTTTAAATAAGCAAGTTATGTAACCTACACATTACTGGATGCAGCTGTAACTTGCATTCTCATAATCTCTTCAATAATTTTCTCTTGAGTTTAACATCTTTTTACATATATATCTTATCAATATCCACCTTTCTTTTGTTCTTTACATGAATGAGGTTCTAAATAAAAAATACACATTCCAACAAATAAAAAAAAAATTAGCGTAATTTTAATGATTAAAATAAAATATATAATTATTTTTACGAAGAAGTGATAAATCCTTGTGTGATAAATTTTTAAAAGAATATTGTTGATGTCTCTCCTTCTTTGGGAGCAATTCTTCCATATTTATAAGGCACAGTTTTCTGATGTGACGTATTAAGAGATAATTAAGTGTCATGCATATGATATGTTTCTCCCTTAAGCTCAATATGTACCTTTAGACTGTCTCTATGGCAAAATTTGCATCTAGGTATCATCATAGGAAGTGAGTAGTGCCCGCATGTCCCTCCTGTGGTGGTGAGTAGCAGCGGAATCACCTCACGAGGTTGCCCTTATCGGTGTGATGTGAGGAGTGCTCGTACTTGAGATGGCGAGATACGATGGGGCGATCCATCTTGCCATATCGCACATCTCTCTTGTATTCCATCTGACGAGGTGGCAAGACGCAATGGGATCATCTTTTGAGGTTTCCCTTATCGGTTTGTTGTGAAGGAGTGCTTGCACATGAGGTGGCGAGATATGATGGGGCGATCATCTCGCGAGGTCGCACGAATTCCAGGTCACAAGGACGGGTTGAATTTCGAGTTGTAAAGTACTCCATAATCAAATATATAAATAGGAATTCCGAATTTACTATTAGCTGATTTGGTCAAACTAGTATGATTTAATACTTAATTTTAATTATTTCCAATTTCCTAGAAAGAAAGGGACCCCTTTTTCATACACATTCAAAATTGCTCGCACTTATATTACAATATCTAAATCATAGACGTAATTACAACCAATTTATTTATAATTATTTAATTAAATAAATTATCCTTTACAATTTATTTATACAATTTCCATCTCATTAGATTAATCTATACAAACAATTTCACTAGCCTTTCCTGTAGGAGCAGCTGTGAGGAAGGGACCAATTGACAATAGAAGGAGAAAAAATGGAAGGGTTTAACAAGAAAACAATATATAAAGTCAAAAAGGGCACCCCCTGGTGTGAACCACAAAGCCAACTTTGACATCAAGACAAGAAACGAAATAAAAAATAATTATTTTTTTGGAAAGGATCATATTTAAAGTAAAAACAAAATTGTGATGAAAAAAATATATTTACTTTTTTTTTCTATTTCGTTATAAATAAAAGGTCAATTAAATCAATTTAAACCTTTTTATTATTATAAATATTTTTTTCCAATTCTTGTATATTTAATCGCATTTTTAGTCTTTTATAGGAGGATAAATAGGACGATAAATGTGTTCCATCATTGTCGAAGTCATGTCCTCCTACACTAGTAATAATATCAATATTCTGAATTAACATTCAATAGGTTAATTGCATTTCTACTTTATTAATTAGAGAAATTCATTAACCCACCAGACTATTAAGTAAAATTCTTACGCATGACGTATATGAATAAATTTCAAAAAGAAAAAAAAAAGGAACTTTCATCGTTATAAAGGAAAAGTGAAAAAACAAAGGGAATGATTATTATTTGATTTATAGGATAAATTTTTAACTTTATAAATAATATTTTTATAATTTTTATTTATTTTTTTGAATTTATATATTTTAAAGAATTTTTAAAATCTAAATTAAATTGATAGAATATCTAAACAATAGGATTAAATCTGTTATATTTTTTAAAAGTTTGAAGATATATGGAGTCACACTATAATATTAAGGCATTAAAATATCATGACAACATCAAGAGAAAAAAAGAGTTGCAAAAGGGAACTATACCGAAGAGCCAAGAATCGTGATGTTGTGAGCGCTTACAGATATGGAAGCATGGAAATTAAATGTGAGAACTTGAACACTGCTGCACTACCACACAGATCAAACACTCTTTGCTCTACCTTTGTTGTTCATAGTTCGTGAATTTGTTGATAGTTTTTGAAATTATCTGTAAAAGATGGATGCAAAATGATCTCTATTTTATCAACGATGTGCACAATGATAGAAACCAAAATTACATATAAAGAACTTAAAACTTCTCACTCTAATTACTTTTGAGACTTGATTGTATTAAGAAAAAATATCTAACTTGTGAAAGATGACAACTTAAGTACATTTAGGGAAGTTTATCTCCAACAATGTGAATCTTACTTGAAAAGTAAGATTACCAATTAATCTTTTAATGCAAAAGATACGAGGGTAATTCAACTTTCAGAACTTGTGCACCTATGTGGCCTCAAAATTTTAGTGCACGAAGTGATTATGATTATTGTTGGAGCCCAATTTTGACAGGGCCCTTTTTAATTTATTTTAAATTTGATTTAAATTTAAATTTAATTTCAAAATTAAAAAGTCCAAAAAATAGTAAATGTCCAATTACAAAGCCCAATGGGGCCCAAATTCAAATAACCCAAACTTAAATAATCCAAATCGGCCCAGAACCAAATTACAAAACAGCCCAAATTTCCTAAAAACACTTAAAAAATATATAAACAAGTGGGTCTGTGGCCGCCCCACTTGCATCTGTTGCCGTTCATCCATAGCCAACCAGCACATGCCATGTCAGCTTTGACCACCAGCAGCTGGGATTGCCACCGCCACTGCTACAAGCCTCCACCGTCGAACCTGCAAAAAGAAGAGTTGATGTACATTTAGTTGCATAAGACAAAAGGAAATCATTGTAAACATAGGCTATAAAAAGCCGAATCAAATATCAGTAAGGGGGGGGTTTTGAAATCAATATACACTCATAATACGGAAGTCACTAGTGTTGATGAATTAGTAAAGGTCATCGATAAGAAACAGAGGCATCAAACATTGCCAGAGCAAAGCATTGAATACTTGCAAAGGTACATTAAATACACAGGTTAATTTTTTTTCGACTGTTCATTTTGTTGTTTGTTATTCAAGTCACAAAACGCTTTCATTATCAATGCTATGCATTAATGTGCCTATTAAACTCTTTGCTGTTATCATTTATTATCCTAAATTATTCCAAATGTTTTAACATAAACGTATACATACTAAATTATTACTTATTATTAATTTTGGTTATCGGTTTCCACAAACCCGTATTAAATACACACTATATATTAAATAATTTCATTAATTATAATAATGACAACCTTATTAAAGTTAAAGTTTGTTAAGTAATTAATAATATAATTAATAATTAATAAATAAATAAATAAAACGAAAAAGTCAGAAAGATGCTTCCCTGGTCGCTGTTGCCGGAAGTCGGGCCTAGCCGAACGTCGCCTGTACCCCGTCGCACATGGACCTGCAAAAAAGAGAATCAAAACGCCTAATAATAAAGAGTAATAATAACCAATTTGTAAAAAAGGGGATTTTCTTAAAACAAAATCTGTTAAAAGTAAAGATCCGGGTTTGATCTCATCAGATCTAAACCCGATCGATGTTTTAAAGGAATACACAAAAAAAAGGGTTTAGAAAGGAGACGGTTCACCTTCGACGGAGGCGCGTGGCGCGTGGCGCGAGGAAGGCAACGGCGCGTGTACCAGAAGAACCCAGGCGGTGACGCGCGATGACCACGCACGGGGGTCGACGGTGCGCGTGCGGCCCTACGCGCGACGGACGGCAACCGGCCTGACTGGCCATGGCATGGCCAATCGAGAAGGGGTGAGAGGATTTTTTGAGAGGGTTTTGAGGTTTTTTTTTTAAAGGGCGAACGAAATGTTTTTTTCTCTGAAATAGGGTATTTATAAGCACCCAGAACGGTGCCGTTTTGAGGGCTGTATTTCAGTACTAAAACGGCACCGTTCAGAGCTATTGCCCAAATCCGATCCGACCCGCCTGAAGGATCCGCGTGTTTTCAAGAAAGGGGATATTTGTGCATCTGGTCATTCCGCTTTTTTTCAAATTTTCAATCAGGTCTTCTCGTACCTTTAATTAATTTTAAATTGGCCCTATGATTTTCATGGTTTTCCAATTTAGCCCCTCGACCTTGTAAAAGCACCAGGAACGACCACGTGTCATAATTTTGGTTTATTTATGACAATGGTCCCTTTTATTTCTAATTTGTTTTAATTTAATCCTTAAATCAATTTCGTTTTAATTACAAAATTACCCCAAAAATTTTCCATAGTTTTCAAAATGGTCCTCTGACTTCAGGATGCCTCAGGGGCTGTCACATGTCACATTTTTTTGGTTTTATTACCCTAGAGACCCCGAAACTTTCTAAAATTACCATTTTACCCTCGAACTTCCAAAAATCCCATTTTTGACCTCGAAAACTTCCTAAAATTACCATTTTACCCCCGAACTTCCAAAATCCCATTTTTGACCCCAAAACTTCCTAAAATTACCATTTTACCCCTAAACTTCCAAAAATCCCATTTTTTACCCCAAAACTTCCTAAAATTACCATTTTACCCCCAAACTCCCAAAAATCTCATTTTTGACCCCCAAAACTTCTAAAAATACCATTTTACCCTCAAACTCCCAAAAATCCCATTTTTGACCCCAAAACTTCTAAAATTACCATTTTACCCACGAACTTCCAAAAATCCCATTTTTGACCCCGAAACATCCAAAAATTACTATTTTACTCCCGAATGTCCGAAGACTCCGTTTTCGACCTCGAAACTCTCAAAATGGTCCTCTGACTTCAAGATGCCTTAGGGGCTGCCACGTGTCACCTATTTTTTGGTTTTATTACCTCGGAGGTCCCTAAACTATCCAAAAATTACCATTTTACCCCCTGAACTTCTAAAAATCCCATTTTAACCCCAAACTTCCAAAAATCCCATTTTTGACCCCGAAACTTCCAAGAATTACCATTTTACCCCTAAACTTCCAAGAATCCCATTTTTTACCACGAAACTTCCAAAATTACCATTTTAACCCCAAACTTCCAAAAATCCCATTTTTAACCCCAAAACTTCCAAAAATTACCATTTTATCCTCGAACTTCCAAAAATCCCATTTTGACCCCAAAACTTCCAAAAATTACCATTTTACCCCCGAACTTCCAAAAATCCCATTTTTGATCCCGAAACTTTTAAAAATTACCATTTTACTCCCGGATGTCCGAAGACTCCGTTTTCGAGCTTGAAACTCTCAAAATTACCCTTTTACCCCGAATATTCCCAAAAATTTCCATTCTGCTCCCGTGTATCCGAAAAGTCTTGTTTTGAATTCCGATTGCATCATTCTTCTTTCTCATCAACATTTGCATTTATTTTTAAATTATTATGCACTCCTATTTTGATTTTTCGTGAATAATTTATCTTCTTATTTATCTTACTTCGCGTTATTTGATATCCACCATTAACTGCTTATTCATATTTAACTCGCATGCTTGTTTCCAAAAAAAATTTTTTATAAAAACATTAAAAATCGAGGCAATGTTCTTTTATTTCGAGTTTTGAAATTTCGTGCCTTAACTCACTAGGCACAATTTTTCTTCAAATCGAAATAATCGAATAACCTTAATTGAGGCAATGTTTTCTTATCTTCGATTCTTAAATATTGCGCCTTAACTTACTAGGTGCAACCTTTCTTTAAATCGAGATAATCGAATATCCTTTTGCAAAAATTTAAAAAGGTTTTACAAAGGAAAGCTCGTTATTTCTAGATCTTGAAATGTCATGTCCTAACTCACTGGACATAACTTTCTTCCTTGATCACCTTGAGATAGCGGGATTTCCAAACAAACCCCATTTCTTTAAAATTCAACTCATGCATTCAAGGATCGTATTAAACTTTATTCAAGCTTTTAAATGTTACGAATTAAGACCCGAAAATAATAAACACGGTACCAATTTTGGGCGTATGAGGGTGCTAATCCTTCCTCATGCGTAACCGACTCCCGAACCTATTTTTCTGGATTTCGAAGACCTACTTGTTTTCAAAATGGTTTTTTTTTAAAAAAAACGTTTTATGGTGATCCAATCACACCGAATAAAGGATTGGTGGCGACTCCCATTATTTTTCGATTTTAAAATAATTTTCGAAACTCGTCGTTTTCCAAAAAAAGGATGGTTTCGACAGTCATTACATTGTTTAATAATTTTAATACGGGATAAATCTCAAAAGTACACACAAATTTTAGTTCAATGTGCAATGTGTTGTAATAACAAATCTGATATAAATCTTAATACAACAAGATCTGTCATGTCAAATCATAAAAAATAAAACTAAATGTAAAAGCGTACTTGAATTCATTGAAATCTTGAAAATTTGTGGTTTTGATCTTTCAAATTAACACACCAAGTATTTTAGAGTATGTGACACTTTTTTCTGAAGATGAAGTATCAGAAAAGTTACATATGTGTAATTAGGAGACCATAACCCTAATATATAATTTTTCTCACTTTAAATTTAATTTCTAATCAGCTTATCATCAACTAAAAATTAGTTATTAGAGGATTTACACATATTTAACCTATACTTTATTTAATAACTAAAGTCCAATAAACTTTAATCAAATTAGATCACTTATAATTTGAGCTAACTTTTTATGATAGTAAATAATATGTAGTTGTTCTTATTATATATGTTATGTTCATATTTTTCCATCACAATTTATACATGAACTTTGGTTTTGTACAATTTTACACAAGAATTTTTTATTTGATTCAATTTTCACAATCTACTAACAGAATTATTGATTTTTAACACCATTTAAATTTACATATTACATACGTAAATAATTATATTTATAAGATATTAAAAGGATCGTTTCAGTAGTTTGCAAATGGTCCTAGTGTTTGGCCAAAGGGTGATGTGTTGGTTGGTACGCTGCTTTTGTTGTTTGTCGTTTCAGTAGTTTCAGTAGTCTGCTGCAATTTGCAGCTTTGTTTTTGTTTGTTGTTTGTCGTTTCAGTAGTTTCAGTAGTCTGCTGCAATTTGCAGCTTTGTTTTTGTTTCAGTTTGGCTTGGATTCTTCCAGTGCCTTTGACTTTGTTTTATTATGAATGAGCAAAAAATAATAGTACGAAATGAAAGTTCGTGTATTGATTTACATATCCGATCAATGTTCATATAGTTTTGAAATTTATTCCTTTTAATAATTTTTGAAATGTGTATCATATCGTTTTACACATACTCATTTGTCGCATCCATTATGCGAAAAGATTGAGAGGGTTTCCAGAAGTTGGCAATATGATTTTGTAGGACTCCATACCCTATATTGCACCCAATAACTTGACAACAACAGTAGTCTCCATGTCCTTTACCATAATTTTTTTCAAGCGATCTAAGAAGTTGATGGCGGAAATTCCATTCCTGGTGGATTTGAGGATATCACCATCCTCGGAACTCTAGGTCCAAATCAATGGCACCATCAAGATATCCAGAACCTGACCCTTCCAAAAGATTATCTTTCCATAAGACTCCATTCACCAGAGCTATATCCACCACCATATTCTCCATTGAGTCATCACCTTCATCCTTAAACCTGAATTTTCTTTTTGGTGTTACAATTCACGTTAGTGCCATCACTGGCACCAATCAGATCATCGAACAAAATCTCAAAATCGTTCATCACCGGCGAATTTGCACCATAGCTTTTACAATTATAATCAACTTATTTATATTGAATTAATTAAATAAATTATCCTTTTACAATTTTAAAAAATAAAAGCAAAACAACTCCACTAACTCATTTTGAAATTTTCAATCCAAAGATAAAAGTGTGCCAAGTTTGAGGTTCTAGGAAACTTCACAATGAACAATTAATACTTTGCATTCCCACACTTATTTTATCATTGCAGTAAACAATGCAACGCCACTTATGTTCCTCACTGAACCACACTACTTTCCCACAATTCAAACAAACGAATCGTCGCCATACAATAGGTGAAAGAAAAAAAAAAAAAAAACCAATTAACAAGCTGAATTTGATGCATTTCATTTTTTAAGTTAAATTTATTCATTAATTTTTCAGAAAGAGTCAACAAATTTTTTAATAAAAATATCTATAATGCTTCTCTAAAGTCTATATTTATAGACATAAAAATATATAAATGAAATAAAATTCTACTCCTAATAAATAATAATCTTAAAACACATCAAATTTCTCTTAATCTCGATGAACATTCATTTAATAATAAAATATACATAATAAGTATATTATAATATCATTATTATTTTTAATTCATGTATCTATAGTAGCATTTCTACTTATTGATTAGAGAAATTCATTGACTCAAGTAGTCAATTAGATAAAGTTGTTAGGCATGCCATATGTGAAGAAAATTTGAAAATGAAATTAAAAAAAAAAAAAAAACCTTCATCGTTATAAAGGTAAAGTGAAAAGGCAAAGGGAATAATTACTTGGATTATTACTTGATATATAACGATTTTTTTAAACTAAGTAGTTAGGTCGGATGGATATTAACATTACGAAATTCGATTGTATTTTAAAAAATAATTGTTCATGTATTTTTAAATGTAAATTTAATAATATGATAAACAATATTTTGATATGAATTAATAATTTAAAATTAAACGCATATATTATAAATAAATTATAGATAAGTAAAATTTAAAATTCAACAGATATATTATATATTTCACTAATTCACCTTAATTATGAAATGGATATAGTTAATACTCGGATAATGTTGTGAATCACATATACTATTTCTTTTGAAGTTTTAATATATTTTCATGGGTAAAAAAATATGTAATGAGTTGTTGTATTCTTTGAAATTTTGGAATTTAATCTTTATATTTTTATTTTTAAGAATTTAGTCTATTTATTTTCAGATTTCAAAATTCAAATTCAATTGTGGATACTTTTTTTTTTTTGTTAAATTCAAGTTCATTATAATGTTATCTTTTAGTTACATGATTACCAAGTGAGTTTTTTTTTTTTCTTTCAAAATGCCACTCAAACAAATTTAACAAAAAAAATTAAACAGTGTTAATAATTAGACTTGATTTATGAAATCAGAAGCACTAAATTCTTGAAAATAAAAATATATTTAATAGATTTCATATTTTTGAAGAGTAAACCTATTTTTAAATTGTTTTGAATATTTATCTACTTGTTTAATTTATATATATATGTTGGATTTTTTTTATAATTTGTTTTTGGAGTTTTTTAGAATCAAAATTAAATTGATATAATGTGCACACATTGAGACAGAGGCGAAGCCAATATTTTTTTTTTGAAGGGAACGAAATTAAATTGTAATTTTTACGATAATAAAAATATAATTTCACCATTTTAATAATTTATATCATTATAATTTTTAAATGATTAAATCATTTTTTATCATTTTAGGAGTTAAAGTGCAATTTTAAAATTTTAAAGGGCCTACATAATTTTTTTTCATTTTAAGGGGGATCAAGGCTCCGCCCCCTCCCAGCTATGCCCCTGCATTGAAGGTTAAATTTGTTATTCTTTTTTAGAATTATGATCAAATTGACCGGATGTGTAAATACATTAATATTCTATTAATGATTTAACCTATGAGTAACTAAAAAAATTACTATTGATAATGTTGGTGACAAAATTAAAAATTTTGAGTTGAGTGACAAAAACAAAAAAACGTACTAATACTTACGTGACTAAAAACTATTAGATGCAATGATCAAATTTATTGTACTCCCAAAAAGAGAACACGAGCTCAACATGGAACACAATATTACTAAAAGGGATAATAACAAACCTTAAATATGGATATTCAATATACCAAAGCATATATATATATATATCATGAATCATATAGTGCATTATATCATTCATTCATCGCTCATTCAGCTTGCTTTTTGTTTGGTCCAAGATTTCATAGTTGGAAATGTCATGTATAAAATCAACCTTTTTATTTAATTTGTATTTCGTGTGGACTTCCTATGGCTTTGCTGCATGGAGATTTCCTTGGAGCTTCGAAGAAAATT
Source organism: Kokia cookei (assembly GCA_039519145.1). Lineage (NCBI taxonomy): Eukaryota > Viridiplantae > Streptophyta > Magnoliopsida > Malvales > Malvaceae > Kokia > Kokia cookei. The sequence continues at coordinate 2,795,122 of CM076907.1, read as the reverse complement.
GTTTCCTCAAACTAGAGTACTGTTCAAATCATGTATAAATTGTGGTCAGATCGGATACCTGTGTTTTTGCAAAATATAGGTTCTATTTCCATTTCTATGTTGTCTTCTGGTTCTTTCTTCTTTGTGTTTTGTAATCTGAAAATTTACTGCAAAATTTATTATCCCCAGAAAAAAAATGTATGGATGAGAGGATGTTAGAGGCTGCACAAACAGGAGATATCAACCTCTTGTATGAGTTAATTCAGAATGATCCATATGTTTTACAGCGTATTGAGGATGTGCCTTTTTCTCATACTCTATTGCATGTAGCAGCCGCTGCTGGCCGTGTTGAGTTTATGATGGAGATGATCAACTTAAAGCCATCGTTTGCAAGAAAGCTAAACCAAGCTGGGTTTAGCCCCTTGCACTTGGCTCTGCAAAATTACAGAAACCAAGCAGTGCTTCATCTCCTCGAGTTTGACAATGGCCTTGTTCGTGTCAAAGGGAGAGAGGGTTTCACTCCTCTGCACCATGTGGTTCAAACTGGAAATGTCGATCTTTTGGTCAAGTTACTTGCGGTTTGTCCCGAGGCCATAGAAGATGTGACTGTTCGAAATGAGACGGTTTTCCATCTTGCAGTGAAAAACGATAGGTTTGAAACTCTAGTTCCAATGAATATTAAAGTCTTAAAGTACATTAAATTTATCTTAATTTTAATGAAGATCCACTTAATAATAAAACATTCATAATAATTATATAATAATATCATTATTGTTTTTAATTCATGTATCTTTAGTAGCATGTCAACTTTATTGATACGAGAAGTTCATTCACTCAACTAGACAATCACATGAGGTTCATATGATTATTGTTTTTAATTCATTTATCTTTAGTAGTTTCGAAACTATCCTTTCGTTTTAAACAAAACGACGTGTCTCAAAAAATATCTTTTTTAAATTGATAAATAATGGGAGTCGCCACCAATCCTTTATTCGGTGTGATTGGATTACCACAAAACGTTTTAAAAGCCGTTTTGAAAACATGTAGGTCTTCGAAATCCAGAAAAATAAGTTCGGGAGTCGGTTACGCATGAGGAAGGATTAGCACCCTCATGCGCCCAAAATTGGTACCGTATTGATTATTTTCGGGTCTTAATTTGTGACATTTAAAAGTTCAAATAAAGCTTAAAATACGATCCTTGAATGCATGAGTTAAGTTTAAAATAAATCGAGTTTGTTTGGAAATCCCGCTATTTCAAAGTGATCGAGGAGGAAAAGCTACGTCCAGTGAGTTAGGACACGACATTTCAAGATCCAGAAATAATGAGCTTTCCTTTGTAAAACTTCATTTTTTTTTTTAAATTTACGAAGAGGATATTTGATTATCTTGATTTGTAGAAAGGTTGCACCTAGTAAGTTAAGGCGCAATATTTCAAAATCGGAGATAAGGAAACATTGCCTCGATTAAGGGTATTCAATTGTTTCAGTTTGAAGAAAAATTTGCACCTAGTGAGTTAAGGCACAAATTTTCGAAACTCGAAATAAAAGAATATTGCCTCGATTTTTTTTTAAGCTTTTATAAAAACTTTGAAAACAAGTATGCGAGTTAAATATGAATAAGCAGTTAATAATAAATATTAAATAACGCAAAGCAAGATAAATCAGAAGATAAAATGACGAAAAACACAAAAATGCAGAATACAAGTACATAATGGTTAAAATAAACACAAATATTGATGGTAAAAAAAAAAAAGCGATCAGGTTCGAAAATGAGACTTTTTGGATACCCGGGGGTAAAATGGCAATTTTTAAAAGTTTCAGTGTCACAAATGGAATTTTTGGAAGTTCGAGGCTAAAAATGGAATTTTTGGAAGTTTCGAGGTCAAAAATGGGATTTTTGGAAGTTCAGAGGTAAAAATGGTAATTTTGGGAAAATTCGAGGGGAAAAATGGAAATTTTAAACATTTAGGGGTAAAAGGGTAATTTTGAGAGTTTCGAGGTCGAAAATGGAGTTTTTGGACATCCGGGGGTAAAATGGTAATTTTTAAAAGTTTCAGTATTAAAATGGAATTTTTGGAAGTTCGGGGCTAAAAATAGAATTTTTGGAAGTTTTGGGGTCAAAAATGGGATTTTTTGATGTTCGGGGGTAAAAATGGAATTCTTGGAAGTTTCGAGGTCAAAAATGGAATTTTTGGAAGTTTCTAGGTTAAAAATGGAATTTTTGGAAGTTAAGGGGTAAAAATGGAATTTTTGGATAGTTTAGGGACCCTCGAGGTAATAAAACCAAAAACAGAAGACACGTGGCGGCCCCTCAGGCATCCTGAAGCCAGAGGACTATTTTGAAAAGTATGGAAAATTTCTGGGGCAATTTTGAAATTAAAGCGAACCTGATTTAAGGATCAAATTAAAACAAATTAGAAATAAAGGGGATCATTTGCATAAATAAGCCAAAATCATGACACGTGGCAGCTCCTGGTGCTTTTAAAAGGTCGAGGGGCTAAATTGAAAAACCGTGAAAATCATTTGGCCAATTTAAAATTAATTAAAAGTACGAGAAGGACCTGATTGAAAATTTAGGAAAAAGCGGAATGACCAAATACATAAATATACCATTAATCAAAAACACGCGGATCTTGAGTCGGGTCGAATCAGATCCGTGTCGGTCGTGGATACTTTAGGGAAACTACGCCGTTTTTATGCTAAATACCCTCACCAAAACGGCAGCGTTTTGGTGAGGGTATTTAAGGCCTAGACCCTTTGAAAAAAAACACTCTCACCTTCATTTTCTCGGATTTCAGAAAAAAAACCTAAAACCCCCCCCCCATTTTCTCTCAAATCCCCTCCGTGGCCAGCCAAGCTCCGACTGGTCGGCCCAATCATCGGCTGTCGATGGGACCACACGAGCGCCACCGATCCCCACACGTGTTCATCGCACGTCGTCGCTTGGGGGTTCTCCAATGCACACGCCGCTGCCCTCACTAGCCACGCATTGTCATTTGCCTCAGTGTTCGACAGCCGTCCACGTTTAAAGGTAAAAAAGGTTCATTTCTTCACTCTCCCCTTTTTTTAAAAAAGGAAACAGATCTAGGTCTAGATCGAACCTGATCTAGCCTAGATCTAAAAGGTCTTGCCCCCCTCTTAAAAAAAAATTCGGTTTTGTTTAAGGTTGAAACTATTCGCACCCTTAATTTTTAAAACCCGTTTTTAATCTCTTGTGTTTCTCTGGGTTTTACAGGTTCGTACGCGACAAGGCAAAGGCGTTGTTCGTTCGGGATTTGACTTCCGGCGACGGCGATCGACGATAGTGGGCTGACCGAGGATAAGCCCTCTGACTTTTCGTTTTTTTTATTATTATTCATTAATATTATTAATATTATTATTATTAAGAAAATATTTATTATTAATAAATATTATGAAAACCGCCCACTTGTCATTAATGTCATTATTTATTACTGCCATCTATTATTAATATTATTCTTATTAACTAACATTACTATTAATACTTATCTCTGTAATTAATACGTATTGAAATAATAAATTATAGTAATAATGTATGCATGAATGGGCATTAATGAATATATGCGAAAGGACATTAACAGTTTAAACCTAAAGGATTAACACTGACGAATGAGTGCTTACTAGTAGATGTATACTTTGCTCGGTATGAACTATTTGGTCTTCTTCTTTCTTGTGCTTCTGGTGCTGATATATTTTTTCAATGATTTACTGTTTCTATTTTGTATTTATTTTTCAAGAGGTCATTCCCTTTACAATAGAAATGAATTCGGCTTTTATAGCCTATGTATACATCATTCTTTCTTGTTTTACAGTACTTAATGCATGTCCATTCTCTCCTTTTGCAGGTTCGGCTATGGCAGTGGCAGTTAGAGCAGCTGGTGGCAACGCAAGTTGGAGCTGAAAATGGTGACAAGTTGCTGATGACGTGGCAGCCTCTGGTTGACTGAAGGGGAGGCAACAGCAACAACACTTAGTTGTAGCAGACTTAGGATTAGGCTTTAAGGCAATGTAAAATTTGGGCCTATTTGGGCCATTGTGATTTTAGGATAGTTTGGATCTTTCGAATTTGGGCCCAACTAGGCTTTGTAATTGGATATTTTTTTTGTATTCGAACCTTATTTATTTTAAATTTATAATAATCTTAAATTTAGAAAATAAATTTAAACTTAAATTAAATTTAAATTATTAAATTTATATTTAAATTTAAATTTCTAAACAAATTTATTCTTAAAATAAATTTAAAAGGAGTTTGGGCCCAGTCAAAATTTGGGCTTCAACAAGTAGCATTTCTACTTTATTGATTAGAGAAGTTCATTGACCCAACTAGACAATTAGATAAAGTTTTTACGCATGCCAAATATGAAGAGAATTTGAAAATGAAATTAAAAAAAAGTACCTTCATCATTATAAAGGTAAAGTGAAAAAACATATATATAACGATTACTTAAATTAAGGGTTACATCAAATTTATTGGAAAAAAATACGAGTTAATTGAGTTGATAAATCCTATTTTATCATCTTAACTCGATTTGAATTTAATTCATTTGATTTTTTTTTAAAAGCAAGTCGAGTGAAATATATTCAATTTGAATCGAGTTAATTTGTTCAAGTTAAATTTTTTTAAAAAAATTAAATATGTCAAATTAAAATATTGTTACACTATAATTAATTTCACGTTAAAGCACATATACCTGAAAACTTTTTCAAAGCAAAATAAGAAAAAAAAATATGATAAACTTGAATCATTAATTAACTTATTTATGTTCCAAAATTATTATTTTAGAAAATTTTAAATTTTTAACTTTCTTTATATATTTTTTATAATTTTTATAAATTTTAAAAAATATATAAATTTTGAAATTTTTATAAATATTTTGATTTTTTTTTTCTAATTTTTGTTGAGAGGGAGACCAACATACTCATTTTCAAAATTGGTAAAGACCAAAGGGATATTTACATTAATTTAATATTTGAATTATTTGAATTTTAAAATTCAACTCGACTCTAACTTAAAACTCGAATTGTTTATTCAAGTTAATTTTAAAAATATCAAATAACTCAATTTAATTAACTAAAAATTTAATTTTTTTTTTTTTTAAAATTGAATTGAAATTTACTCAGCTTACTTTTACTTCATAAATAGGATTTTTTTTATTATTAATTTTTACCGTTCCTTCAACTTGCTTTTTGTTTGGTCCAAGGTTTTATAGTTGGAAATTCACTTGGACCTTTAAAGATGTTCATTTTCTCAAATTAGTGCGTTTATGTCATGTGTAAAATAAACCTATTTTCTGTGGCTTTAGTACTTGGAAATTTCCTTGGACCTTGGAACTTGGAACAAATTTGTTTCCTCAAACTAGAGTGTTCATATGCCTGTGTTTCTGCAGAATATAGGTTCTGTTTCCTTTTTTATATTGTCTTCTGGTTCTTTCTTCTTTATGTTTTGTTGCACATTTCTTCAGCTTTCAGTAATCTGAAAATTTACTGACTAATTTATTACCGCCTCAAAAAGCTATGGATGAGAGGATGATAGAGGCTGCCCAAACAGGAGATATTAACCTCTTGTATGAGTTGATTCTGAATGATCCATACGTTTTAGAGCGTATTGATGCTGTGCCTTTTTCTCATACTCCACTGCATGTAGCAGCCTGTGCAGGGCATATTGAGTTTATGATGGAGATGATCAAATTAAAGCCAACGTTTGCGAGAAAGCTAAACCAAGGTGGGTTTAGCCCCATGCACTTGGCTCTGCAAAATGACAGAACTCAAGCTGTGCTTCGACTCCTCAGGTTTGATGAAGGCCTTGTTCGTGTCAAAGGAAGGGAGGACCTCACTGCTCCGCATCATGTGGTTCAAACTGGAAATGTTCATCTTTTGGTTAAGTTACTTAAGGTTTGTCCTGAGGCTATTGAAGATGTGACTGTTCGGGATGAGACGGTCTTTCATCTTGCTGTAAAAAACGACATGTTTGAAGCTTTCCAAGTCTTGGTGGGGTGGCTTATAAGGAGCCCACATGAGTCTGCCCAACGTTGGGAGGAAGAACTACTGAGTTGGGCAGACATTGACGGCAACACAGTGCTACACATTGCAGCTATCAGAAACAGACCTCGGGTATACGCTAATTTTCCTAACCAAGTCAAGTACTGATATGTATGTATATGATAAAAGGGTAATTTACATGAATTAATTTCTAATTAACAGGTTGTGGAAGTATTGCTGGGACACTTGCGTCGAGACCAAATTAATGCCAAAATTTTGGAGGGATTGACAGCACTAGATATCCAATCACAATACCCATGGAATGGAAGGCAAGCGGATAGGATTATAGATATGCTAAGCAAAGCAGGAGGTTTGAGTGCTTCCTCTTCCTCGCTTCCCAATACCTCCTTCACTTCAACCTATATCAAATCTTTAAAAGACAAGATGTCATGGTATCAAAAATGGGCAACAAGAGCACGTCGAGGACAGAAGGGTATGCCACATGAGACGCGTAACACATTACTAGTAGTGACAGTACTAATTATAACCACCACGTACGATGCCTCTTTAAATCCTCCAAAGATGCCCGATGACAGTCCATGTCCATCCATGAAATACCAAGTGTCTTTAAGTCAAGATGAGCCTCTCAATTCCCACACATTTTGGCATAAAACCGACTTCAATACTGCACCCATACCCAGTCCCTCCGCAATCCACGTTTCCAAAAAAGGTGATTGGACATCTGATTACTCCTTGTTTTGGTATTTCAACACTGTGACCTTCTGGGCAGCAGTGGTTTTAACAGCACTTCTCCTACCCCCTCATTTTTTGTCTTGGGTAATTCTTCTAATTCTTGTCTTCTTTGGGTTTTCTTACGTTGCTATATTTGGAGTTTCCTCATGGTCATGGAAACATTCATATGAGTTTTCTAAAAAAGGCACAAACAGTTTATTTGATGCAACCTACAGTTTTAATTTTGTCTTCATAGGCTTCCTAACATTGGCTGTAGCTAGCCTCATATTTTTGGACATGTTGGTAAGCAGTGTCGTTCAATTTTTCTGGTTCTACCTCACAGCAATCTTTTTCTTTGTCCTAATTGGTTTCCCGTTGGTATTTTTTTACATAAAAACGCATATTTGGTAGCCTCCTATTATAATGTAGTGTTCTCAACGTGGCTAGCTTCGCTTGTAGGAGTGCAGATAATGTTTGATGTCTGCAGGTGGGTAACCAGATGAGTGGGTTCCTCCTAGTAATCTTTTACATTGCCTTCCTCCTTTTTTTACGTTGTGTCCAGTTTAGTGGGTCCGTCTAATGAAAATCCCGAAACCGTAATGAAGTTTTGGGGTTTGTATTAGTCATTGGGTTCAGCTGCTTAATTATTAATTTAACTTCAAAATATATGTAACTATTTTCTCTTAAATTTAAAAAATTTAATATTATATATAGTTATTTATATTATTTTTAATTTAATATTTAATATTTATTTATTAATATTTTATATATTGTTATCTTAAGATTTTTTAATGTTTACATTATTATTATATTTTACTATATATTTAATTTTTATGTGTTATAAATAATATAATATATAAAAATAAAAAATATACAACAAAACAAACTTAGAAAAATGGGCCAAGTTTGGTTGAGTTCGAGCCTCAAATATTTATGTCTTTTTTTCAAGCCTAATATTTTTATCAAAATCTTTCCAAATTAAAGAGTGTGTTTTCAAACTTGGGCAGATATCTCGGCCCATAAATAGGTTTAAAAAGAATCTTAATCTCCATCAAAATAGCAAAAAAAATCAACATTGAGAGTATCCTAATAAAGTCCAAGATCTCCGAGATAAGTTTTTAAAACATTTGATTTCATCACCTTAAAACAGGAGATTCGATTGTTTGATCTGATTCGATCCAATATTAAAGATAATTTCTTCTTATAGATCGATCCAAAATTACCAAATTTAAATAATACAAATTATATAACCTGCACAATACTGGATGTAGTTGTAACTTCCATTCTCATAATTGCTTCAAAAATATTCTCTAAAGTTTAACATATTTGTACAAAACACTAACAAAGAGGAATCCCACACTGTGCCGTTTCATCAACCATGATTTCTCCTTCGTTTTGATTTAAAACTGGCTCATTTCTAAAGCCTTCTATATACAACTTGTAAATATCCACCTTTCTATTGTTCTTTACATGAATCAGGTTCTAACATAAAAAAAAATACACATTCCAATAAATAATCAGAAAGTTAGCATAATTTTAATAATTATAATAAAATTTATGATTATTTTTACAAAGAAGTGATAAATTCTTGTGTAATAAACTTTTTAAAGAATATTGTTGATGTTTTTTTTTGGTGAATTATAAGAGGAGGATAAACTCCTAACAGCAATGCGACTAGTGCAACTCGAATCCAAGTCACACCTGGGGCGGTGAACACCTTAACCATCAGGCCGACACACGAGGTTCATTGTTGATGTTCTTTTTGTCTCTCCTTTCTTGAGAGCAATTCTTCCATTTTTATAAGACACGGTTCCTTGATGTGACGTGCTAAGAGGTACCTAAGTGCCATGCATATGGCACGTTCTTCCCTTAAGCTCGACATGTACCCTTAGACGTGTCTCTTTGGCAGAATTCACACCCAAGTATCATCAAAGTAAGCGAGTAGTGCCCGCATGTCCCTCACGCGGTGGTGAGACGAGATGGGATCACCTAGCAAGGTTGTCCTTATCGATGGGATGTGAAGAGTACTCATACGTGAGGTGGCGAGATATGATGGGACGATCCATCTCATGAGGTCGCACATCTCCCTTGTATTCCATCTCGCGAGGTGGCGAGACACGAAAAGATCATCTCGCGAGATTGCCCTTGTTATTGGGATGTGAAGAGTGCTCGCACGTGAGGTGGTGAAATACGATGGGGCAATCCATCTCGCGAGAACATACGGATTCCAAATCACAAGGACAAGACCGCTTGTCCTATTTGTTATTAGTTGATTTGGTCAAGCTAGTATGATTTAATACTTAAATTTAGTCATTTCCTATTTCTTGGAAGGGATGGGACCCCTTTTCCCTTACACATTAAGAATTGCTCACACTTATATTGTCGAAACCATTTTTTGAAAACGAGTTTCGAAAATTATTTTAAAATTAGAAAATGGGAGTCGCCACCAATCTTTTATTTGGTGTGATTGGATCACCACAAAATGTTTAAAATCCGTTTTGAAAAATATTTTCGGTCTTCGTAATCCAGAAAATAGGTTCGAGAGTCGGTTACGCATGAGGAAGGGTTAGCACCCTTATACGCCCAAAATTGGTACCACATTAATTAGTTTCGGGTATTGATTTGTTAAAAACTTTGAAAACTCAAGTAAAATTTAAAATATGATCTTTGTCTTTAGAAACTTTGCAAGATTTCAAAGAAAGCCCTTTTTGAGGAAATTCGTCCCCGTGTTTTGAATCTCTATGAGAACTGGAAGTCGTGTCCAACACGTTAGGGCACTACGTTCTCAGATTTTCAAAACTGAAGGACGTTTTGGAAAGATTTTAAAGAGGATATTTGATTGTGTGAATGATACGAAATCTTACCCCGCACGTTAGGGCATGGCTTTTCGAGGTTTTCACACAAAAAATATTGCCTCATTTTTGCTTTAAAATTATTTTTATATGTGTATAACTTGAAATTTTGTATTGAGTTTAAAATATGATTCTCGGACATATGACTTAAAAGATTTGAAGATAGAATGCCTGTTTACTTCGATTCTCGCAAAGAATTGAAGTTGTGACCAACACATTAGGGACGACGTCCTTGGAATCTCGAAGATAAAAGGGATTTAAAAACTTGAAAAAGGATATTCGATTAGTGTGAATTATACGAGAAATCACACCTGACACGTTAGCACATGATTTCCCGAAGTTTCCACACGAAAAGGATATTGCCTCGATTTTAAAATAATTTTGAAAACAAACGTGAAATTTTAGATATGAATGAGCAGTTAATAATGGAGATTAAATAACATAAAATGATATACAAAAGTAAAAAATATGAAATACGAAGGTATAATAATAAAAATTTAAATATAAATATTGAAGGGGAAGAAAAATAAAACAATCGGAGTCAAAAATGAGATTTTTGGATACTTGGGAGCAAAATGGTAATTTTGGTCACTCGGGGCAAAATGGTAATTTTGGTCTCTCGGGGCAAAATGGTAATTTTGGGAAAGTTTGGGGTCAAAAATGGAATTTTTAGATATTCGAGGGTAAAATTATAATTTTTGGAAAGTTCAAGGTCAAAAATGGAATTCTATGACATCCGGGAGTAAAATGATTATTTTGGAAAAATCGAGGTCAAAAATGGAATTTTTGGAAATTCGGAGGTAAAAATGGTAATTTTAGAAAAATCGAGGTCAAAAATGGAATTTTGAAAAGTTTGGAGGTAAAAATATAATTTTTTGAAAAATTGAGGTTAAAAATGAAATTTTAGAAAGTTTAGGGGTAAAAATATAATTTTTTTAATAAAACCAATTAACAAGCTCAATTTGATGCATTTCATTTTTTTAAAGTTAAATTTAATCATTAATCTTTCAAAAAGAATCAACAAATTCTTTAATAAAAATATCTATAATGCATCTCTAAAGTTTATATTTATAGACATAAAAAAAATATAAATAAAATAAAACTCTACTCCTAATAAATAATAGAGTCTTAAAATACATCAAATTTATCTTAATTTTGATCAACATTCATTTAATAATAAAATATACATAATAATTATATTATAATATCATTATTGTTTTTAATTCATGTATCTTCAGAAGCATTTCTACTTTATTGATTAGAGAAGTTGATTGACCCAACAAGTCAATTACATAAAGTTGTTAGGCATGCCTGAAGAAAATTTGAAAATGAAATTAAAAAAATAAACCTTCATCATTATAAAGGTAAAGTGAAAAGGCAAAGGGAATAATTACTTGGATTATTATTTGATATAAAACGATTTTTTTTAAATTAAGTGGTCGGGTCGGATGGATATTAACATTATGAAATTTGATTATATTTCAAAAATAAAATTGTATCTGGATTTTTAAATGTAAATTTAATAATATGATAAAAATATTTTTTTATATAAAAACGCATATTTGGTAGCCTCTTATTGTAATGTTGAGTTCCAAAAAAGGTGATTGGAAATACGAGTACTCCTCCTTTTGGTTTTGCAACACTTTTATCTTCTGGGCAGCAATATCTTAATAAAGTGCAAGATATCCGAGAGTATCTTAATCCTCTACTTAGCTACTACTATTATGTTCCCAATATTGTCCTCTCATCACTCTTCTCAGGACTCTTTCTCCTTGTCATATTGGTTTTACCGGGGATAGTTTTGGGATAAAAACGCATATTTGGTAGCCTCCTATTGTAATGTTGGGTTCTCAACGTAGCTAGCTTCGCTTGTAGGAGTGCAGATAATGTTTGATGTTTGCAGGTGGGTAACCAGATGAGTGGGTTCCTCCTAGTAATCTTTTACATTGCCTTCCTCCTTTGTTACATTGTGTCCAGTTTAGTGGGTCCGTCTAATGTAAATGCCGAAACCGTAATGAAGTTTTGGGGTTTGTATTAGTCATTGGGTTCAGCTGCTTAATTAATTATTTTAACTTCAAAATATATTTAACTATTTGAGATGATTGCACTAGTCATCCTCAAACTATGAACCTTATTCTGAATTGGTACCAAATTTTAAATCATTTTAATTACATCCTCAAGCTACTAATGTTATATCAATCTACTCCTTCTATTACTATAATCCTTAATTTTAATTACTAAATGGTACCTTAATAATTTAATAATCTAAAACGAAAGTTTTACGAAAAAATATTGATAAAATCAATATACTGGATAAATTACTATCTTGACTTACTAACATACTAGATAATTTATAATTAGAGGCGTTCATGGGTCGGTCGGGCCGAGTTCAAGTCAGGCCTAAGTATAATAGTAACATACTTTATGTTTGCCCAAACATGACTCGGCCGAAATATAGGCCTATGAGTTTGTCAAAACTCGCCCATATTTATAAATGACTAATCCAAACGCATTTTAGGACTACCCATATTATTTTTTAAAATTTTGAAAAAATTTATATTTATATTATTTTTAATTTAATATTTCATATTTATTTATATTTTATATATAGTTATCTTAAGATTTTTTTAATGTTCACATTATTAGTATATTTTACTATATATTTAATTTTTATGTATTATGTCAAAACTATTTTTTGAAAAAAATAAAAATAAGTCTCGATTTATATTTTGAAAAATGAAAATGGAGTCGCCACCAATAATTTTTAAAGCAGGTGTAATTAGGTAACCTTTCGAGATATATATTTTTTTAAATCATTAAAATAATTTTGGTCTTTGAAACCATAAAACGAGTTTGGGAGTTGGTTACACATAAGGAAGGATAACACCCTTAAAGGCCCAAAATTGGTACCTAATCGATTATTCAAAATCTTATTTGTTGAAAATTAAAAATTCGAGAAAAATTTAAATTGCGATCCTTAAATGCATGAATACCATATTTATTTTATTTTGAAAAAAAAATTTTGTTACCGAAGAAAACTCATTATTTCGAATTAATCGAGGAAAAGTTACATCCAGTGAGTTAGGATATAACAATTCGAATATTAAAAAATAACGAACTTTTCAAAAAAAATCTCGTATTTAAATTTTTAAAAGGATATTATATTATCCCGGTTCCAAAAAAATGACACCCAATGAGTTAGGACATAATTTTTCAAATTCCCTAGACAAAGGACATTGCCTTGATTTTTAAAAACAATTTATGTATTTTTTTAAAAAAAAAGAATTAACATGTTATACAAACATAAATATGCACATAAATTACAAATATAAATAAAAGAATAAAAATGTAATAAATGTAATTAATAGTACAATTTCTCAAGAACTGCTGTCACATTTTTCGTCTTTCTTGTTCGATTCTTCTTAGATCGAGGTCTTTGATGAACATCCAATGAAGCTATTTCCAAGGCTGAAGACCACTCTTTCTCAAGAGGGAAAAATCGGCAAAGTAATGGAAAGGAATAGAAGAGAAAAGCTAGAGAGAAAATGAGTTAAAGAAGAGAATGTGTTGGTAAATTCGTGATTAGAATGGATAGCTTAGGGGGCTATTTATAGGTGGGAGTTGGAGATTATTTTTAGAAAATGAATTTCAACCATTCAATCTCATGGTCGGCCACCCTTTGAGCACTTTGACTAGTTCAAAGTTTGCTTGAAACTAGCTTGGGGCAAATCCATAAAGGCACCAAAAATGGAAGGGTTTGAAAGGGATTTGAGGACTTTGACTTAGGATTTATTATTTGGGTTTGTTATTTATTTATTTATTTATTTATATTCATAAAATAATAAATAAATAATAAAACAAAATTAATATTATTTTACATTTATTTATTTATATTCATACAATAATAAATAAATAAATAATAAAACAAAAATTAATATTATTTTATATTTATTTATATTCATAAAAATAATAAATAAATGAATAAAAATAATAAGAAAAATGGAATTGGGTTTCGAGGCCCGAACAAAATTGGGCTTGTACAGCTGCCCTTCTTTGCACGTTGTCGTGTAACGGGAATGGAGCAAAAAAAAAAAGAAGACCAGTTTCGTTTGATCCTACCGAATTTCAACTTTTGATATTTCTTATTTTAAGCCATCCGTCCTTTCACCTTATTAGTTGCTCTATTCCACGATATTCGCTTCACTGCAACCTCAAGAAGATATGATTTAATGTTGTAGCCTTATCCTGCTCCACTCTATCTTTAGGAAGATAGGATTTGCTAATGACTTTAATCCGACCCACTTCAACATCAAGGATATAAGATTTGTTCTTGTAGCTTCATCCTGCTCTACTGCAACTTCAGAGAGATAAAGATTCACCTTCGTAGCTTTACTCTATTTCTCTGCAACTTCAGTGAAGATCGATGTCTACTACTGTGAGTTTTAATCTGCCCCTCTACAACTTTAAGGGTATAGGATTTTCTTTTGTAGCTTCAATTTGCCCCTTTATAGATTTAGGGGTAAAAGATTGGATTGTTTTAATCTGCCCCATAGTCGGGGTAAGAGATCGAATGGTCTTCAATCTACCCTTTGGTTAAGGTAAAAGATTGGATTGTTTCAATCTACCTCATGGTCGGGGTAAGAGATCGAATAGTCTTCAATCTACCCTTTGGTTAGGGTAAAAGATTGGATTGTTTCAATCTGCCCCATGGTCGGGGTAAGAGATCAGATGGTCTTCAATCTGCCCTCTAGTTAGGGTAAAATATTGGATTGCTTCATTTTTCCCCACGGTCGGGGTAAGAGATTGGATGATTTTCAATCTGCCCTTTGGTTAGGGTAAAATATTGGATTGCTTCATTTTGCCTCACGGTCGGGGTAAGAGATCAAATGATCTTCAATCTGCTTTCTGATCGGAGTAAAAGATCGGAGAGTCTTCAATTTGCCCATTTCAGCTTCAAGAGTATAAGATTCGTCCTTGCGACTTCAATCTGCCCCTCTACAGCTTTAGGTGAATGAGATTCACCATTGCGGTTTCTATCTGCCTCTCTATAGCTTTAGGTGAATGAGATTTGCCATTGCAATTTTAATCTGCCCCTCTACAACTTTAGGTGAATGAGATTCGCCATTGCGGCTTCAATCTAGTAGAAAATAAAAGATTTTTTTTGTTATGAATAAGTAAATTTTAAAATTAAACACATATATTATACATAATTTATAGACTGTGGAAGGAACCAATTGAGGTCAACAAGGAAACAACATAAAGTCAAAAAAGGCAGACAAACAAAGTATATATTTTTGGTTAAAAGAATTGCTTCTTCCATAGTCAAAAGTTTGAAGAAAATGGCTCCCCGTGGTGTGAACGAGGAAGCCACCTTTGATATCAAGAAAATAAATCATTATTTATTTTATTGAAAAGGCTAATATTAAACTAAAAAAACCAAAGTATGATGAAAAATTTCTTCTTTATGTTTTCTGGTCCTTTTCTATATTTTGAGTTGGGAGACAAAAATAAAAAATGCGTTAATACTTACATGATTAACAATTGTTAGATACAATGATAAAATTCATTGTACTCCCGATGAGAGAACACGACTCAAACATGAAACAAAACAATATCGGAAGGGATAGTAACTAACCTTCAAAGAAAATTGTTTCCTCAAACTAGAGTACTGTTCAAATCATGTATAAATTGTGGTCAGATCGAATATCTGTGTTTTTGCAAAATACAGGTTATATTTCCATTTCTATGTTGTCTTCTGGCCCTTTCTTCTTTGTGTTTTGTTGCAAATTTCCTTACTTTTCAGTAATCTGAAAATTTACTGCATAATTTATTATCCCCAGAAAAAAAAAAGGTATGGATGAGAGGATGATAGAGGCTGCACAAACAGGAGATATCAACCTCTTGTATGAGTTAATTCAGAATGATCCATATGTTTTACAGCGTATTGATGACGTGCCTTTTTCTCATACTCCATTGCATGTAGCAGCCGCTGCTGGCCGTGTTGAGTTTATGATGGAGATGATCAACTTAAAGCCATCGTTTGCAAGAAAGCTAAACCAAGCTGGGTTTAGCCCCTTGCACTTGGCTCTGCAAAATAACAGAAACCAAGCGGTGCTTCATGTCCTAGAGTTTGACAATGGCCTGGTTCGTGTCAAAGGGAAAGAGGGTTTCACTCCTCTGCACCATGTGGTTCAAACTGGAAATGTTCATCTTTTGGTCAAGTTACTTGCGGTTTGTTCCGAGGCCATAGAAGATGTGACTGTTCGAAATGAGACGGTTTTCCATCTTGCAGTGTAAAACGACAGGTTTGAAGCTTTCCAAGTCTTGGTGGGGTGGCTTATAAGAAGCCGCCATGAGTCTGCCCAACGTTGGGAGAAAAAACTACTGAGTTGGCCAGACATTGATGGCAACACCGTGTTACACATTGCAGCTATGAGAAACAGACTTCAGGTATATTCTAATTTTCCTAATCAAGTCAATTATTGATATGTATGTATATGATAAAAGGGTAATTTACATGAATTAATTTCTAATTAACAGGTGGTGGAAGTATTGCTGGGACACTTGCGTCGAGACCAAATCAATGCCAAAAATTTGGAGGGATTGACAGCACTAGATATCCAAACACAATACCCATGGAATGGAAGGCAAGCGGATAGGATTATAGATATGATAAGCAAAGCAGGAGGTTTGAGTGGTTCCTCTTCCTCGCTTCCCGATACCTCCGTCACTTCAATCTACATCAAACCTTTAAAAGACAAGATGTCATGGCATCAAAAATGGGCAACAAGAGCAGGTCGAGGAAAGAAGGGTATACCACATGAGATGCGTAACACGTTACTAGTAGTGACAGTGCTAATTAAAACCACCACTTACGAAGCCTCTTTAAACCCTCCAAAGATGACCGATGACAGCCCATTCATGAACTACCAAGTCTCTTTAAGTCAAGATCAGCCTCTCAATTCCCACACATCTGTTTTGTTTAATTAAATAAATATCAACACAACAATTTATATTTATCAACACAATATAAACTTATTTATATTTATTTAATTAAATAAATTATCCTTTACAATTTATTCTATACAATTTCTCTCTCTTAAGATTAAGGGTAAACTTCAACATAAGTAAATAACAGAATGAGATTCTGTTTCTTTCTCAATTTCGATACAAATTAAAAAAAAATTCCATCAAAATTTCACTTTAATCAAAAGGATTGTAAGAATACTAATAGATGCATAGATGAAAAAAAAAATTTCTTTTCCAAGATAGAATGGTTAAAGGAGAAAACAGAAATTTTGAATATATTTTTAATTTTTTAGTCATCAAATAACATGTAAAAATAATCTTACATGACAATATATAATTGGATGGGACCATTGCATATGTGATGAAAATGATCCATCTAATAATTTCTGTAATAACAGAGAAAACATTGCTATTATGAAAGGCTGCGCTATTCCAGTAGTTTCAAACCTTAAACGTAAGTTGGAGAAACCAGTTGTCAAGTATGTGACAAAAGCATCACTACTGATATTTCAAAATATGGACAATATATCAGCCGATGACCGCAATGCCTTGCTAGTCATTTTAGGACTGCTTCTAAGCCCACCTGGTGGTGTTTGGCAAGGTGAAAATACCTCAAAGTCCGAAGGATCATATGATGCAATGTTACTAGGGAAATCAGTCGTGAGCATACTAAACACGTGACATGCCACATGTCAACTTCTATTAATCACGTCAGTATATGTAAACAAACAAACTAATTAATAATGATTTTTGTTAATTGAAGGATTTAATTGATTTTTCGATCAGTAAAAGTTTAATAAGATTTTTTTGTTTTTTATCTTTTTACTGAAAACCATTTTAACGCATTAAGTCTTCGATTGCGTGGCCAATCAACTGCTCCTTATTGCCTTTGAAAATTAAGATTGTGAATATTTAAAGTGAAAACTCAAATGTAACTTTCCTGGACTTGAAAGATTCCCTTTCCTGCTTTCATTATAAACAAAGCAGGAGTATGAACATGCGAAAGACCTACTGCATCTGACTGTGCACCGAAGTCTTCACTCTTATATTTAAAATAATAAGCACGCGGACTTGAAAGATTCCTTTTCCTGCATTCTTTATAAACAAAGCAGCAGCTAAGTCTTGACCAGTGTTTCCTATCTTAAACTTTGGAGTATGAACATGTGAAAGACCTACTCTTTTGTCACAGCACCTACGTCTTCACTCATTCTAGAAAACTCTGTAAGTAGGCTTAAGCTCTTTCAAATTTTCTTTTGTCAGTTGGTCCTACCACCTCACATATGGATGAAAGGTTGAGAACAGCAGCTCGTACAGGAAATGTTAGTGATCTGTACAGTTTAATTCAAAGAGATGGAAATGTTTTGAGGCGGAGTTATTAAAGTACCAACTTTGCAAATACTGAATGACACATATAAATTTAAATATTTTTTATTAAAATCAAATAGTGATCTGTCCAGTTATTACGTTTTTGGCGTAATCCTGACATCGTGTCTCTTGGCGCATTTTAACCACCTGAAACATAAGCATAACATTGATAAGTTCTAAAGAACTTAGTGAGAGTAACTACAGAATACCTAAGCGGATACTTTTATAGTACTTAGGAAAACCACTGTGTCAGCTACTCTTACTTAACCTCCTTAATTCTTGTTTCAGGCGCATACGATCACAATTTCATACTTACGCTTATACGCCAATTGCCACTGTCCTATCATAACCCATCTCTTTTCAGTATTTGGCTAATTTACCAACTTTCCAGACATATCGATGATGCTCTTCTTTCTCTTCAGACCCCAAAGTATCTTTTGAAAGATTATAACTTCAGAGTCCACTTCACATGAATCAACTCCTTGCACACACCCACACTTATTCTAGAATAGCTACTTGCAGATTCTAATGGCCGGTGGTAGGCGTGTTCAATCTGTTAACTGACCGGCTAATCAACCCGAAATATCATTAATCGAATTAACTGACCCTTTTAAATCCTTAATCGTTAACCGAATCAAATTGTTTTCAAAAAAATTAACCGAAACAAACTTTTTTCGGTTAATTCGGTGGGTTAACCGAATTAATCGATATTTATATAATTTCTTATTTTTGGTTAAAACAAGTATAAAACATATCAAAAAATAACTGACTTAACCGACCGATTAATTTATTCTTCCAAAATATTAACTGAACCGATCGAACCCCGACCGAATACTTATATATTATAATATTATGTATTATGTTCGGTTAATTTGATCAACCGAATTAATTCAGTTAACAGGTTGATTAACTGAATTCGATCGATTAACTGAATTAATTTGTTTTTACTCGAAATGTATAAGTTACTTAAGGTTTGATGCACTTGGCTCTGTACCAAGTTGCTCAAACTGGAAATGTTGATCTTTTGATAAAGTTACTTAAGGTTTGTCCTGAGGCTATTGAAGATGTGACCGTTCGAGATGAGACGGTATTTAATCTTGCTGTGAAAAACGACATGTTTGAAGCTTTCCAAGTCTTGGTGGGGTGGCTTGCAAGAAACTGCCATGAGTCTGCCGACCATTGGGAGGAAGAACTACTGAGTTGGGCAGACATTGATGGCAACACTGTGCTACACATTGCAGCTGTCAGAAACAGACCTCGGGTATATGCTAATTTTCCTAATCAAGTCAATTATTGATAATGTATGAAAGTATGATAAAAGGGTTATTTATATATGAATATTGAAATTAACAGGTGGTAGAAGTATTGCCGGAACACATGTGGCGAGACCAAATCAATGCCAAAAATTTGGACAGACTGACAGCACTAGATACCCAATCACAACACCCATGGAATGAAAGGCAAGCGGATAGGATTATAGTATGCTAAGCAAAGCAGGAGGGTTGAGTGCTTCCTCTTCCTCGCTTCCCAATACCTCAACCTCTTGACACATCGAATCTTTAAAAGAAAAGATGACATGGTATGAAAAATGGATAAAAGCAGGTGGAGGAAAGAAGGGTATGCCACATGAGATGCGTAACACATTTCTAGTAGTCACTGTGCTAATTATAACCACCACTTACGATGCCTCTTTAAACCCTCCAAAGTCGCCTGATGACAGCCCATTCATGAACTACCAAGTCTCTTTAAGTCAAGATCAGCCTCTCAATTCCCACACATCTGTTTTGTTCTGGTTTGGTTTGGTGGTCCCAATGCCTTTTATTTTGTAATATTTTGAGTTGAGGAAAAAAATTCCCACACATTTTTACAAAAAACCAACATCAATAGTGCACCCATACCCAGTTCCCCCGCAATTGACGTTTCCATAAAAGATGAATGGACATCTGAATACTTGCAAGATGTACTCGCAATAATGATTTTCTAAAGAGTAAATTAAGAACTTAAATTTTACATGAAATTTATTCAAGCCTTATGAATATATGTAATTTTGACTTGCTAACATTCTAGATCAATTACAATCTCAATCTCTATCAAAGTAGCAATAAAATTTACATTGAGAGTAACCTAATAAAGTTCAGCATAAGTCAAGATCCTCCAATATAAATTTTTCAAGATATCCAATTCAATTTCCTTAAAACAGGAGAGTCAATACCATCCAATCTTCTGGATATAGTTCTTATGGATCGATCTTGAAAGATGGACCAACACATGTCCAAAATAACAACAAAGGTCATGACCTAAATATTTAATTAATTAATTAATTTATCCTTTAAATTTTAAAAATTAGAGAAAAATATTCCACTTTGGGATTCTATGAAATTTCACAAAGAGGAAGAATAAACAACTAATACTTAGCCACAGGCATAAGCAACACATTCCCACACTTATTTTATCAGTACAGTGAATAATGGGATAAAAGCAAGCAACGCCACTGATGCTCCTCACTGAACCACACTGCTTTCCCACGATACAAACAAACAAATTCTCACTCGCACATCACACAAGTCACATTCAAGAGACTTTAAGGCCTTGTTAACAAAAACAAACAAGACCCCATACAAGAGATGAAAGGGGACCAATTAACCAGCTGGAACCAATAAGAATTCAACGAAGATCCCTCAAAAGAAGTCGGAGTACTTCAATATGGTTTCGGTATTAAGGATAGCTGGGACAAGAACAAAAGCAAAGATGATAAAGGAAACGATTTGTACGAGGACAAATATCTTTGTTTTAGGCACAAACCTGCGGAAAACATAACAGGCTATCCGGTATGATACCAGCAGAGCTAGGGATGTTGACAAGCAGTAATTTATAATGCAGAGAGCATGATAGGACAAGGGTATAGCAGTTTGAAGAGAAATCAGATACTGAAGTTTCCATGACCATGTGGAAACAGCAACTAAAAGCATGTAACAGGTCCCAAACAAGGAAAGGGTTAGGAGAAGAAACAAGCTGATTAAACGACTTGGTAGGAGATATGCTGTCAACCCGATTGCTGCCCAAAAGGTTAATGTGTTGTATAACCAAAACATGGATGATACATCTACTAAATCTGACCAATTAATCTGATCATCAGCCGGTGGTGGAGGAGGACCTGGTAGGGGTGCAGTGCTGTTGGTTGATTCTAAAGATGCGGAATACTTGATAAGGTATTTCATGGATGAACTGTTATCAGCTTTCTTTGGAGGGCTTAAAGAGGCAGCGTAAGTGGCTGTTATGATTAGCACTGTCACTACTAGAAATGTATTACGCATCTCAAGTGGGATACCCTTTCTTCCTCGACCTGCCATTGTTGAAAATTTTTGAAAACATGACATCTTTGGTCTTAATGATTTGATGTGGATTGAAGAGATGGGCTTATTGGGAAGCTTGGAACCACTCAAACCTCCTGCTTTTCTTATCATATCTTTAACCGAGTCCTTATAATTATCCACTTGCCTTTCATCCAATGGATAGTCTGGTTGGATATCTAGAGCAGTGGATCCCTTCAAATTTTTTACATTGGTATGGTCTCGACGCAAGTGTCCCAGCAATACTTTCACCACCTGTTAATTAGAAATTAATTCATGTAAATTACCCTTTTATCATATATGTATCTACATCAATAATTGACTTAGCTAGCAAAATTTGCATACCTGAGGTGAGTTTCTGATAGCTGCAATGTGTAGAACAGTATTCCCATCAATGTCTGCCCAAATAAGCAGTTCTTTCTCCCAACGTTGGGCAGCTTCAAGCCGGCTCCTTATAAGCCACCCCACCAAGACTTGAAATACTTCAAACATGTCATTTTTTACTGCAAGATGGAAAACCGTCTCGTCCCGAACAGTCACATCTTCAATAGCCTCGGGGCAAACCTCAAGGAACTTGATCAAAAGATCAACATCTCCAGTTTGAGCCACATGATGCAGAGGGGTCAAGCCTCCCCTTCCTTTAACACGAACAAGGCCTTCATCAAACTTGAGGAGTCGAAGCACAGCTTGAGTTCTGTTATTTTGCAGAGCCAAGTGCATGGGGCTAAACCCAGCTTGGTTTAACTTTCTTGCAAACGATTGCTTTAAGTTGATCATCTCCATCATAAAATCAACATGCCCAGCACTGGCTGCTACATGCAATGGAGTGTCAAGAAAAGGAACATGATCAATACGCTCCAATACATATGGATCTTTCTGAATTAGCTCATACAAGACATTAATGTTTCCTGTTTGTGCAGCCTCTATCATACTCCAATCCATAGCTACGGGGAAGTGGAGATAATAAATTATGCAGCAAATTTTCAGGCTACTGAGAAATGATGAAATTTGCAGGAAAACACAGAGAATAGAGACACATAAGACAATAGAAAGGGAATAGAAGCTATATTTAGCAGTACACACAGCAAAGCAACCACAAATTTATACATGACTTCAAACACGGTAGTCTGAAAGAGAAACTTCTTAAAAGGTCGAAGGGAACTTCCACACTCCAATTACGACTTGTTCAAAAGAATAGAAAATATAGAACCCATTTTGGTTTAATGGGAATGCTACTTGTTAAGGTTATCTAACTTAGAACAGGACAAGAACAAACAGCTATCATCCCCAGATCAAACACAAAGCAAGACAAGCCCACACATCCCAATCTCATTGTGCTTTGTAAGATTCACCACAATTTCATTATTTAATACGTATGATTAAGTCCACCTCTCTCATCTGTATAATAAAAAAATAAAGGCCTTTAAATTTAGTTAAGGCACTTACGAATAGGTTAATCTGCAAATGGTGGAAATGCCTATAATATTGGAGGAAAGCAGTCGGAAGTATCCAATAATTGGAGGCAGTGGATCCCCCGCGTACCCTACACATACTAGTTTCTCTTCCTTGCTTTTCAGAACTTTATTTTTGGAGTGGTGGTTCTACACACAGTGACACCACCGTACTTTTAAAAGAAAAAATGAACATATATAAAAGAATATCGGATTACATTTTTTCTTTTGTTTTTTTGGCCTTTTGCTTGTTAAATGAACAATTTTATATGAATCAAGGAATATGTCAAAGCTGGACTTTTGGCATACATTCATAGGTGATTCACATCAAAGTGTCGAGAGTCACTAAGAAATTTGAAAAATACGAAAAGAGCCTCCAAGGATGTCTCTGACATTAAAGTAGGAAGAAGGAACTTGATCTCTTTTGGTGAAGAAGAGGAAGGGATCTTAAGCCGGTCGTGGAGCTCGATGAATAGTTCCCTTATATAGGATTGGTGGCAGTGTCATGGGATATCTTGCAAAGATGTTACAGGATATGGCTAGAACTCACTAAGATGAGATCAACAATGCTGTAGATGGTTGCAAGATTTCTATGATGTGTACTGGGATGCAACCAATGTAACTGGGAGGGTTCCTGTTGGATTTGATGGTGATTCCATATGCATACAAGCCCATAGTTAGGTAAAGAGGGGTGAGTGTTTGATTGAGTCGAGTCAAACCAAGTGAAAAAAAAATTCGAGTTGATCGAGTTTATGAGCATTGTTTTATCATTCTAATTCGATTTGAATTGTTTTCCACATCGAGTTGAGTCAAATTGAATTAAGTGAAATTGTTAAGTTAAATTTTTTTTTTAAAAATTAAACATGTCAAAATAAAATATTATTACAATATAACTAATTTCATAATAAAACACATAAATTTGAAACATATATATGTGTACTTGAAAACTCTTTAAAGGAAATAAAAGCAAAAATAATATACTTTAGTACCATAAACTTGATTTGGTAATTTAATTGTTTAGATCCTCAAAATTATTATTTTGAATTTTTTTAATTTTTAAACATTTTTATATATTCTTTAAATTTTATAATTTAAAAAGAAAAGTTATGAAATTTTTGGTATTTTAGAAAAATATTTTGAATTTTTTAAATTTATTTTGAGTTGTTTTGTATTTTTTTTTTTTTTTGAGGGAGGCCAACTTGATCATTTTCGAATTTGATAGAGATTAAGTATATTCGAGCTAAGATTTTGTCTCTTGACTATGTTGAGAGCTCAAGTGCTAGAGGCGAGATTTGTAGAGCTCTTGAGTGTTGTCCTTCAATCGTAAACTCCAAAAAAGCGACACTTCAAAGAATCTTTGAACTAAATAAACCTCGAATTCTTTTCGATCATTTATATATTGGTATTAATGATTATGAAAAATTTTAGTTACCAAATCACTAAGATTTGTTTATGGCTCTCTAATTAGGGTAAAGAATTTCTTTTCAAATGGTTTTTTAAAGTTATTCTAAGCTGATTTGTGTTGAGTTTTAATTGTGGAAATTTTATGGATTTTGATTTTGATTTTGTTTGGACTTATATAAAATTTTCTTTAGGAAGCAAAAAAGTGATAGCTAAAAACTTTTCAAATTATTTTTTTTATACAATAGAAGAGAAAAAAACTAGAACCAATTGGGTCTAGATCATATGCTATATTCGGTAGATCATCGTGTAGTGTTTGTAGGATCCCATCTGAGGGTTGTATGTTAATGATCCTCCCTAAAGAACTCGAGAATGCCATTTTCACCAATCCATCTGCAACTTTATTACCTTCTCTTAGAATATGTCTTAAATGCACAGTCCAATTCCGCTTGAGAAGAAATTTGATGGCCCTAGTCACTGTGGAACCATTTTGTTCTGATTCAAGATCTTGAAGAGCATGAACAGCTTCCTTGAAATCAGTCTCAAGAATCACCTTTTTTAATCCAATATTACATGCTAATTGTAAACCATCTAGGATGCCCCAGAGTTCCACCAACAAATCCTAATTTTCCTTGTGAAACCAGCACGTCAAATCCCAACCTTATCACAGATCAACCCTCTTACTGTAGCAATGCCCGAGAGATTGCACACCTCACCATCAGTGCTAACTTTCATCCAATCCTCCACCGGTGGCTGCCACTCGTGAAGAGTCACCCTTGTATCCTACAATTGTTTCGAACCAAATGCTGCTTCCATATTATTTTTTAGTGTCTAGTTTGAACAATTATCTTAGGCTTCCAATAGAGATAATCTAAATTAGGAATGTTTCAATGTGTTGGCCAAGTAACGAATGTAATCAATTCTCGTGAGTATTATATGTAAGTATGACCAGAAGTAGCCCAAAAATAATTGTAAAATTGCTTCAAAAATTGTGACATTGTTAACTAATAAAAGGTAGGCTTCAAAATTTATAATGCAATCTTGACTTTCAATATAATTTTTTTAGTTTTGCACTAAAATTTAATTTTTTTGTTTAATTTATATATACATATTAAGAGAGTTATTAGAAGGTCATATTTTCATACCGTATCGAAATATATAAAGGTTAATTTTTTTAGAATTTCGGAATAAAATTATAAAATTTTAGAGGTATTAATATTTTGAAAACATTAAAAATAAAAAAAATTATAATAATCAAAATACTAAAAAGGCTTAAATTAACTAATTATTAGAAAGATCCAAAATTAAAATGATCCCATTTGGACAAGTGGGCCAAGGCCCCTTCATTAGGGACATAAAATCAAGCAATGTGTGTCTGAATATTCTAATTATTTGGGAGATTTGGGCTACCAAATGGTTTATTAATGACATAAAAAGGTTATAGAAATTGAATGGCTGAATCTGACTATCGTATAATTTTTTCCCAAAAGATTTTGAATTCAAATAATTAGTCTTTTTGTGTTTGAATGATATTTAAAGATGTTTTTAAAGTGTTATTTGTTAGGTAATTAAGCTGTCTCCTAATAATTAAAAATATTATTTTTATGTCAAAGTTTTGTCTTTAGTCTCGGTGGATCGTCGTGTACGGTTTACAGAAAGGGTGTCTCAGTTAATAGAAATTGACCTACAAGAGCATATGAAAGAAGTGTTAATACGAGATAACTATTGTCTTTTTGTGTTTGAATGATGTTGAGAGGTGTTTTTAAAGTGTCATTTGTTGGGCAGTTGATATATCCCTCAACAATCAAAAATATTATCTCTATGTCAAAATTTTGTCCTCCGTCTCGACGAAGAACTATGTTCAATTTACAAAAAGAATGCTTCAATTAATAAAGATATGACATGCACCAACTCATGAAAGAGGTATTAATACTGGGATAACTTTTAGAGTCGGAATGGTGATTAAAGCAGCAAACAAGAAGAAGGAACAAATGAAAAAGGCCGTGAAGATTGAAGGCATTGAAGAATTTTGTGGTGATGGTGATGGTGATGGTGATGGAATTGAGAAACCGGACTTTGATTATTAAAGAAAAATGTACATTGAATATGTTAAAAAGGTGGATACGAAAGGGATAATAATGTGTGTAGAATGGTATGTATGGTGATTGGTATCATCAAAAGTTCACGCCGACTCCATTTTTTAAGGGTGGGTTTGGATAGAAAGTGGGGTACGATATATTTAATTTACATTTTATTTCACGTTACAATATCATTATAGTATCTAATCACATCATTACTTATGTTTTTACACTAACTACAGAGTATGCACCGCTCATCCAAATCATTTTAATTTACTCGAATAACATCTTTGAATAATAATACTTTAAATAACTTCTTCTACCTGCTAACGCGTAGTGCAAAGGAGAACTTTCAATTCTTATGGTTTCTAAAAATTCAAACACTATGACATAATTGCATGCACAAGGTTTACACAATCACGTAGCTCTAGAAGATTAAAACACAACCCATATGTGTTTAACATATGTTAAAATTAAATTGAGTGATAAAACTCTCGAGATTCGACCTGATTCAATCTCTAAGTTTACTCAAAGTTGGATGTGATTTTTGGGTATTAAAAAAATCTCAAGGAAAAAATGATAGGTGGAGATGATGGATTTCAATGTCTTGTGAAAAGAGGAAAGGGACAAGAAGATATGGACAAAAACCAAAGGAGCAATGATACCACCAACAGCCATTATTTGGAGTCTCCCACATCTATCTACAACTTTAAGAAGGAAAAAAAAAAACTTTATAATAAACATCCAGCATTACATGTAGAATTGTCTATGAACCGGGTTGCGATCAGATTTTAATATTTTTATTTTAATCGGATTTGAATAAAATTTTATGTTCATTTTTTGAGTCAGGTTCAGACCTAAAAAGCAAGACTAATTTTTTTATTTGGCTCGACCCAATCTATGAACAACTCTAATTATATGCATCTAACATTTTAATCTTTGTAATTTCAAATTTTGAATATTAAAAAAAAGTATAATAATTTATTTTGCTTTTCAATTTTATAGAAAAAGTTATTTTAATCAAATCACCTCAAAATGGATGGAAAAATTAACATTTGTTAATTTAGATGATGTGACTTCCATGTGGCAATCCATGTGTATTCCGCATTAGCAATTAATTAATTTTTAAAAATTAAAAAATATTTGTATACTTTTTGTCGAAACGTTTATTTTTGGGAAAACAAACAAGTCTCGAAAATATTTCTAAAAACGAAATATGGAGTCGCCACCAATCTTTTTATATGGTGTGATTGGATCACCACAAAACGTTTAAAATCCGTTTTAAAAAATATTTTGGTCTTCGAAAATTCAGAAAACGGGTTCGGGAGTCGGTTACGTGTAAGGAAGGATTAGCACCCTCACACGCCCAAAATTGGTACCATTGCAATAACTTTCGGGGTCTTTGTCGAGCGAAGTTTAAAATACGATCTTTTTACACATAAAAAAAATCAAATTTGAAGAACAAAATGCCTGTGTGTTTCGAATTTCATTGAGGCCGTGTCCAACACGTTAAGGCACGACATTCTCGGAATTTTGAAATTGAGGGACATTTTGAAAGGATTTAAAGAGGATATTTCGATCGCGTGAATTATATGAAAAATCACACTCAGCACATTAGGGCATAATTTTCCGAAGTTTTCACACGAAAGGATATTGTCTCGTTTTTGTTTAAAATTGTTTGTATATTTTTTGAGAACTTGAAATTTCGAATCAAGTTTAAAATACGATCCTCGGACACACGACTTATTTCACGTGATTTTCAAAAACTAGATTTGAAGAAAAAAGCCCGTGTGTTTCGAGTTTCTCGGAGAACTAAAGTCATGTCCAACACGTTAGGGCACGACGTTCTCGAAATCTCAAAATTAAAAGGCATTTGAAAAGTTTGGAAGAGGATATTCGATTGTGCAGATTATACGAAAAATCACACCCAGCACGTTAGGGCACGGTTTTTCGAGATTTCCACACGAAAAGGATATTATCTTGGTTTTAAAGATTTATTTGTGTGTGAGAATAATTTTGAAAACGAAAAATGTAAATTAAATGTGAATGGGCAGTTAATAGCAAAAAAAAAAAAACACGAAGCAAAATAATTAAGCAGATAAATAAATGCACAGAAATTAAACATAAAATTAATAGAATATAAAAGACGAAAGAATAATAGTTAAATTTTATGTATGAACATTGAAGAAAAAAGAAAAACAAAACAAACGAGGTTAAAAATAGAGTTTCGAAGAATCGGGATGAAAACGTAATTTTCAAGGAATTTGGGGATCAAAATTGGAATTTTTGGAAAAATTGGGATTAAAATCGAACTTTTGGAAATTTTGAGGTTGAAAATGTGATTTTTGGAAATATGAAGGCAAAGTGGTAATTTTTGGATGCTCAGGGGCAAAATGTAATTTTGGAAAATTCGAGGTTAGAATTTGATTTTTGAGAAGTTCGAGGGCTAAAATGTGATTTTTGGGAAGTTTGGGGTCAAAATGTAATTTTGGAAAGTTTAGGTGTCAAAATACGATTTTTGAGAAGTTTGGGGTCAAAATGCAATTTTGGAAAAGTTTAAGGGTCAAAATATGATTTTTGGAAGATTCAGGGACCTTCTAGGTAATAAAACCAAAAAGATAAGACACGTGGCAGCTTCTAATGCCTCCAGAAGTGAGAGGACCCATTTGAAAATAATTAAAAATTATTGGGTAAATTTATAATAAAATAAAACTTGGTTTAATGACGGAATTGAAACAAATGAAGAAATAGAAGGGACGAAATGTAGAAATAACCCAAAAATGACACGTGGCAGTTCCTTAGGCTTTCAGAGAGTCAAGGGACTAAATTGAAAACCAATTAAAATTGTCGGCAAATTTAAGGGAAATTAAAAGAATGAGAAAGGATCAAATTGTAAAAATTTAAAAAGTAGAAGGACTACGAACATAAATAAACCATTAAACAAAAACTCAAATCTTGGCCGTGTCGAATCGGGTCGGGTCGAGTCGAATCATGTTAAAATGGTGCCATTTGGGGTTAAGGGCACCAAGCCTAAATGGCGTCGTTTTTGTGCCATATTTAAAACCCAATCTTCTTCAAAAAAAAATCATTTTTTCCCTTGTTTTAAAAAAAAAAAAATCCTTCTCCTCTCAAAAATATGCTCTCAAGCCTTTACCTTGGCCGACCGTGCTTCGCTGGTCATTGTCCACCGCCGTGCGCGGCAGCCCGAGGTAAAACTTTCTTCCCTTTTTTTATTTCTTTTCGAAAATCATAGATTCAGGCTCCGATCTAACTAGATCAAACCCGAATCTACTTTAAAAACGTTTAAAAAAATCCTTTTTAATTTTTTAATGTTTCTGTTTCAAAACAAAAGGGTTAGATCTGATTTGGTTTTTTATTCCTCTTCTTTTTTCGTTTTTCAATCTGTTTTCGTATTTTTTCAAAGCTTCGATTTTTCTTTTATTTCAAAAAAGGATTTATATAAAACACAGATTTTATGTTTCTTTTTAAAACCATTTTAAGATTGTTATATATTTTTTTATTTAAAACATGTTATTGTTTTTAATATTATTGTTTATTGAATCAGTGAAAAACCTCCTTGCTGGAATTCCTTGCGAGCACGGACGACAATCGGACAGGATTCGAATGCGGCTGCGACGACGGTGCTTCTACTGAAACAGGTACGCTTTTTCAAATTTCTCTTTATTTTATTTATTTATTTAATATTATATTTATTATGTTTATTATATATTTATTACTTATTTATTAAATATTGCAAAATAAATATTAACAGACAATCGTAATGATACATTTAATAATATATATTAATACATGCACAGAATATAAAAGGTTTTTTTTTAATATTCAAAATAATAAATAACCAATAAATATGTATGTATTTAAAATTTATACCTTGTTAATATGGAATACGAGAATGTCTGGTAGTTTATTCTCTACTTGATATTAACTGCTTCTTTTTTTTTGATTTGCAAATGCTTGTTGCTTCAATGTTGGATTCTCCAGAAAATTGTAAATGTATATTAATTTCGAATGTTCAAAAGTAATCCCTCACTTACACATGAAATTATTTCGGCTTTTATAGCTTTATTACAATAATTATATTTTGTTTCTTGCAATTGAAATTTTGTCTTTTCTCTTTGCTTGTTGCAGGTACAGTGGCGATAATGGTGGCAATGGCAGATGGACAGTGGTACAACTTGGTGTTAACGTGGTTGAGATTGATTGGGTAGGGTAGGGGGCGGCAGTTGCAAGTTGACTTTAAGGTTTAGTTTTGAGTTCGGGCTTGGGCTATTTTGAGTGTTTGAATCAATTGAATTTGAAATTGGGTTCAATTGTGTTTGTAAAAATGAGTTTTAGATTTTGTAAATTTGAGACATTTTTTATTTGAGTTTGTATTTTGAACTTTCTAAACTAAATTTAAAATTAAGTTTAGAACAACTTTCAAATTTTAAATTTAAAATAAATTTAAATTTAAAATTAAAAATTGGATTTAATTTGATTCACAATTTAGGTCCGATCAAAATTGGGCTTCAATATTTTTTAATAATTTTAATAAATTTAAAATTTTAAAAATAATTTTTAAAGTATATTTTGAATTTTTAAATTTTAAAAATTACTTAATTATTGACATAGTAATCCACATAAATGTCACGTCAGTAAAGTTAACAAAAATTATATTTTTCATTTATTTTTGGGTAATTTAACAAACAGTACAAATTTAAAAATTAAAAAAAAACAAAAAAATTAAAAAAAAATTTGTATAAAGTTAAAAAATCATTATTATGAAAAAAAATTTCAATATTCAATACCTATATTAGGGTGCATGTAAATATAAAATGTATTACATCTAAAGGCTTTGGTATGGTAGATTGCTTTCTTGACTTTCGATGTCGGACCAAATTTTATATTTACTGTGTTTTCTTTTTCATTAATATATATATTTGTTTACTTTTTATATACAAGTATACTCTTAATGCATTTAAGAAATTTAGTCTATCTATTTTTTTAGATTTTAAAATCTAGTTTAATTATTAAAATCGTTAAAATTTTTTTGTCAATTCAAATAAGGTAAGAAGCATATTTAAAATATGTGAATCAAATTACAAACATATGAGAGTATATTGTAAGGACAATTTGAATATGAAGTGCAGTGACGAATCTAGGAGTTGGTAGGAGTCTCGACCTCCTAAAATGGAAAATTTTCATTTAAGCTCCTTAAAATTTTAAATTTATAATGGTGAAATTGTACTTTGACCCTCCAGAAATAAGAATTTTTTTATTTAATCCTTTAAAAATTATAAAAACATAGGCTATTAAAATGGTAAAATTGTATTTTTACTATCTTAAAAATATACAATTTAATTTTGACCCCCTCAAAAAATTTCTGATTTCGCTCCTGATGAAGTTTTAAAAAACAAATAGTGCCAATAAAATTTAGGACAACTATCTTCTTTTAACATGGCAAATCTAAATTGTCCATATAGTAGATACACATGTGTATACAATTTGATCCCCATATTTTAAATGTGCATCATATCGGATTTGAGCTAGCATTTTACGCCCAAGCTAATGGAAAAACCTATTAATTGGTACAATATTGATACTTTTAGGATTCAATTATAATATTTTGAAATTTAAAAACCAATTCAAAATTTATACCATAATTTGAGGATATATGATATAATTAACCCTTTAGATGTTAAAAGACTAGTCCTCTCAAAATATTAAATAGCCATGAGCTTTTTTAAATTATGTAAAATACTATTTTAAAATTTTCAAGGGGTTGTTTGAAAATTCAATCAATAATTGGAATTGAGTGTAATTGTTTGTAATTACACATTTGTGATAACTATGACTAGTTATTGTAATTATAGGTCTCACTGAATTGAATGTAATTTGACTGCTTCAATTATATTTTTCGATTCTTAAGAAAAGTATGAAAATTAGAGTAATTACAAATAATTACACTGAAATTCAATTACTTTATAGCTTTCCAGACATTTACATATATGATTTTTGTTAAAAAAAGTATATTTATAGAATAATAGTATTTTAGTTTAAATTCAACCAAGAAATTTTAAAGGAATTAATTCTTGCTTTTTATGTAATCAATCTTTTTTATAGTGATTATAACTTATATTTTAAACTTGTCAAGTGTGAGTGCTCCAAAAAGAAATTATTCTACCAATAATCAGAGCTTAAAATGCATTACATAAATGATGTTTGTTTTTTTTAGTTTTACAGGTAATTTTATGTTTTATATCTTTAAATATGATACTAATTTTAGTACTTTTCCAAAAAGTTAATTAATTTTAACTTAATTTTTAAGTTTCAAAGCATTTTAATTGACTTAATAAAAATTAATATCAATCAATCGAGTTTTTCATTTAATTAAAGTATCAATTTGAGCATTAAATACCCACTTTTATATTATTTGAAACATATTTAAAACACACATTTATTGCATTGATGATTTAGATTTAACGTATTAAAAACAGCAATTATCTTAAATTTTATGAGGGTTGTCTTTTTTTTAATATATCAGGTCTAAAATATCTACACAATAAATTTACATATATTTATAATTTGATCAAGATGGTATAAATATTCTTTAGGTAAAATTTGAATTAACATTTAATATTCAGACTACTTAATTCAATGGTTAAATTAATAGAAGAATTTAATGATAAAAGTACTATGAAGGTCATTATATTAAGAGTCAGATTACATTTTGTAATATTTATTTTAAAAAAAAAGATAAATTTATTATTATATATTAGATCAAAGAGTAAAGTGATCATTCTATTAAAAATTCCATTAATTTCTATTATTAAACTTGATCTTTATATGTCAACATGGAGCAAATGTGGCATGCTATATATCACTATTTGTTAATTTCATCAGTCACATTAATTTTTAACCGTATAAATAGATGAAAATTTTAATAAAATTGATCAAATTTTTTTAATCTAACTTACAAATGCTAATTTACCCACTTTTCTTAATTCATATATTTTGAAAATAAAAATTAAAAATATTTAGGAAATACTAATAATTAACAATCATTGGCATAACCAATTTATATATAAAAAAAAAAAAAAAAGAACTAAAAAAAGGAAGATGGTGAAAAGATGAAAAAAAGCAAAGCAAAGGGAACAAGTACAGAGCAAATGGACTGGCAATGGCAGAGGGGAAATAAAAAGGTTCAGTCTCTAAAATAAAATGTTCCTCTGAGCAAGGCTAAACTTACCCCGACACTTACACACATCCACACGTGTCATTATTTAATTCTCCAATGTCAAGCGAAGATCCAGCTGTTCACCCTATTTCCCAAAAATATATTTTTTTAAAATCCATTACCCTATATTACTTCAAATCTTTGCTCTAATTAGTTTTTATTATATTTTTTTGAATTTTAAAATCATGAATAAATAGTAATTATTATATTTTTAAAATTATTCGTATATTAAAAATATAAATTTAATTAATCGGATTTAATGGCACTAATAATAAAATTTATCGAATAAATTTAACTGTTATTGTTTAGATTTAAATTAAAAATTTAAAAATAAATCTACATCTTAATGTAATAGATGAATTAATACTTGACTTTAATCTATAATTAATTTTTAAAAAATAAATTTTTGATGAATTATAATAATAGAAAATTTTCGAACTGAAATTTTTTTTGAATTTAACCTATAATTAATTATTATTTTTAATTTTTTTATTAATTATAAAATTAATATTATATATATATATATATTCACATATATACTTTCTGCCGTTAACAAAAAACAAAAAATGGAATCATTAAAAAGCCTCCAAAAATCGAAATCTCCTAAATTTTAATTTTTTAATTTTTAAAAAAATTTTCTTTTGCTTGAATGTAACCGTGGGTTACTTCAGTTTTTCTTTCTTTCTCCTTTCTTATGTTTCTTCCGCCATAGTTGACCTACTCTCCAAATTTTTACTAAACAGAAAAACCCAATTTATATATAAAAAAAAAAAGAAACCCAAACCTTTAATTAACTAAGAGGAGGGAAAATCTGAAATTTTTTTTTTTTTTTGCAATTTTTTTGGTCTCTGAATTTAGCAGATCGGCTTAAAGTTTCTGCTAAATTTAGAGGAAGAGTCTTAGGGTTAGGGTTTGGGTTTGGTTTCAAGATGATGATATCAAGGGGTCTGTTTGGGTGGTCACCACCCCATATACAGCCGTTGACACCAGTATCAGAGGTTTCGGAGCCACCGGAATCGCCTTCTCCGTACTTAGATACATCTGCGGAAGCAGCAGCAGCTGCTGCTGCGGCGCAGGTGGAGGCGGAGGAGGAAATGGAGGAGGCTGAAGAGCTGGAGCCGCCACCTGCTGCTGTTCCTTTCTCGAGACTCTTTGCCTGTGCGGATAGGCTTGATTGGGTTCTCATGATCGTTGGATCGGTTGCTGCTGCTGCTCATGGAACGGCTCTTGTTGTTTACTTGCATTACTTTGCGAAGATTGTTCATGTTCTTGGAATTGGGTCGTCACTACCGGGGCCGGAGAGATTGGATGAGCAGATTGACAGGTTTAGAGAGGTTAGCTATTTTCATTTATTTATTAAGGAAGTAAAAAAAGAACCTAAATTTTGGGATTTTAAAGGTTTACGTTAGTGTCTTAGTTGATTAATTTATAGCTTTTCAGGAGTTTGCAATTTTGACAGTGTAGTTAACTATGTTTTATTTTTGGAAAGTTGGTATAATTAGGGGAGATGGACCGTTTGATTCTGAATTTAAGCAATTTCCTTACTCTTTAATTTTTGGTATATTAGATAGTGGTTTGTTTCTTGAAAATTTGTTCTGGAAATGTCAAGGTGCATTTAAGTTTTGGGTTTTAAGTTTTGTTGGCTTGCAATTGGCAAAAGCAATTTATTTTTGGTTTGATGGGACGCGGGGGGGGGGGGGGGAGGGTGATATTTTAGCTTTGAAATGGATCGTAAGGAAATTTCGTGGGGTCAAAAAACATGAAATGTTGGAAATCTATTTTATATGAGATTAAGATCAATGGTTATTGCTTTTATAGGCTTTTGTATTGTCATAGTAGGATATTGCTGTTCTAGTATTTTGGGTGGATGGATGGTCTTTAACCTATGTTATATGGGATCTTCATTTTTCTTAAAATAGAAGATACCTTTGTCTTGATACCTTATCCTCCAAATATTTGGACGTGGAAATGGATATAATCCTCCAAATATATGGAAAACTTGGGACAAATTTGAGCATGTCTGTATTGGACACATTCCCATATCTGACCCTAACCCTGAATCCTCTAAACATAGGCTTAATTACTTCCTTCCCTCTAGGTTGGGGATGGGGTCGTTCTTACATGTTCTAGCTCAAGCCTTCATTAGAAGAAATTATTAGCATATTATTCAGAAGTGAAGGATGTGTTTCATCTTTATATTTTTTGAGGCTTTTATATTTGTTAGCGGAAAGAAGGTGGATGAATGGGTGTGAACTGCAGAAAGAATGGAATCTTTAATTTGATGGTTTAGTTATGTAAACTGATTCCATGTGAGTATATCTACTTGTTTGCAGCTAATATATCATTTTTAATTGTTACTATGAAGATGTATAAATTCTCTATCTTCTGGGTTAAGTCTGGATTGCTTTTATTTTTATAGGTGTTAATATGCAAATAACATGGGACAAAGCAAAACCATCTTTTGTAGCTTTAGTTTTTGTCTAATTCTTCTCTTCTTTTGCTTGATATAAGCTGCTAAAATTTGTAGTCTTCTTCAGACTCTATGCTGTTTGTACTTCTGCATGCGACCAACTGTTCCATTCTTGTTTTGCAGCTTGCTTTAGCCATTGTTTATATTGCTGTTGGTGTTTTCGCTGCTGGCTGGATTGGTAAGTTGATCTATATCAAATCCAGTTATTGCTTCATCTCTGTTTCCTTCTGATTGATGCATCATTCCTGCCACTTGTTGCTGACTTGTTCTGTGTAATAGAGGTTTCATGCTGGATTTTGACGGGAGAGAGGCAGACTGCTGTCATCAGGTCAAAATATGTTCAAGTTTTATTGAACCAAGATATGAGCTTTTTTGATACTTATGGGAATAATGGAGACATAGTGAGTCAAGTATTGAGTGATGTACTGCTCATCCAGTCTGCTCTTAGTGAAAAAGTATGTTCAGTCACATGTGGGTTTCCCTACTTTTTTTAATTAGTGACTTATTCTTTGGTGGGATTTCCTCACAGATGTCTGCTCCAATCCTAATATTCCTATGATTATACAGGTTGGGAATTACATTCATAACATGGCTACATTTTTCAGTGGTCTAATTATTGGTTTTATCAACTGTTGGGAGATTGTTCTCCTAACACTAGCTACTGGTCCATTCATTGTTGCTGCTGGAGGCATATCCAATATATTTCTTCATAGGCTTGCTGAGAACATTCAAGATGCTTATGCTGAGGCAGCTAGCGTTGCTGAACAGGTTTTTCTGTTCTCTCCTGGTTCCATTACTTTCAACCAGACTTATGTTTCTTAATGTTGTTAAGTGAATTTAAATTGGCTACTTTGCTTAATGTTCATTTAGAATGAGTTGTCCAAATGGTATACACTGACTTAAGGGTGCAGTTACTGTTGACATTTGAGCATGAGTTTATTTGAACTGGCCATTAATATAAGGACCTATGGACTAAACTTTGCTAGTTATTTGTATTTGAAACAGAAATGATGGCAAGGTTTACCTCCAATGCTTGCTTGTTATTTATAGGGATGTTTAGATGTTTAGTTTAGAAGCCTCTTAGGCCAGGCTGGAGTTATGGGAAAAAATTGCTGCTAGCTTTTCAAAGGTGTTGTCGATTTGAAATAACTTGATTTACATAACAATACCTTCTGTTTATTTGAAGTTTCTATTAAAGTTGTATGTAGAGGTTCTTGTCAGAAGATCCCTTTCAGCCTTCAGAAAGCTGATTTGCAGTTTCTGTGGAAGCTAAAACAATTTTATTAAAACTCTTCTTGAACTTTGGACACTGCTTCTGCTTTCTGGAGTAAAGAAGCTGCCCAAAGCTAGGGAGAACTTGCACTAGAGATTTTCTTTATCATCAATGCATCGTGCAGATTATACCTTTGAGGGTTCATTACTGTTGAATTTGTTGAAATGATGACATGAATTCTTTGTTGAACTTCACTTTCTACATAGAATCAGCCTTCTCTAAGGGTAAGCATAGTAGAGAATGATGCTAATATACATATAGTTTTCGTTCTTTTGCAGGCAGTCTCTTACATTAGGACCTTGTATGCATTTACAAATGAAACTTTGGCCAAATATTCTTATGCAACCTCATTGCAAGCAACTTTGAGATATGGTATATTGATTAGTCTTGTACAAGGGCTTGGGCTTGGATTTACATATGGGCTGGCTATATGTTCTTGTGCCTTACAACTTTGGGTTGGAAGGTTCCTGGTCACACATCACAGAGCTCATGGTGGTGAAATAATAACAGCTCTTTTTGCTATAATTTTAAGTGGCCTGTAAGCATCAGCTTCTCTTTTTTCTTGCTCTGTCTAATCTGCATTTTCCTTACCAATCCTTTCCATATTGTGCAGTGGGTTGAACCAAGCAGCAACAAATTTCTACTCATTTGACCAAGGACGAATTGCTGCTTATAGACTTTTCGAGATGATTTCTCGGTCATCCTCTGGCTCTAATCAGGAGGGGAACATGTCACCCTCACTGCAAGGAAATATTGAGTTTCGCAATGTATATTTTAGTTATCTCTCTCGACCTGAAATCCCTATATTGAGTGGATTTTACCTCACTGTACCTGCTAAAAAGGCTGTGGCCCTTGTTGGCAGAAATGGCTCTGGCAAAAGCAGTATTATTCCACTCATGGAACGGTTTTATGATCCTACATTAGGTATTATGTTCATATGATGTTATCTATCGCACTGCAGCGGCATGCCATTTAGGTGTTGAAATCATTGCATGGTAGTTAGCCAACATGATGTAAACGATTTTATTTTGTGTGATGCAGGGGAAGTTCTTCTAGATGGAGAGAATATTAAAAATCTAAAGCTGGAGTGGCTGAGAAGCCAAATAGGACTTGTTACTCAGGAACCTGCATTACTTAGTTTGAGCATAAAAGATAATATTGCTTATGGACGAGAAGCTACACTTGATCAAATCGAAGAAGCTGCAAAAATAGCACATGCCCATACATTTATTAGTTCGCTTGAGAGAGGATATGAGACACAGGTGGAATGTGGAAGCACAAGATATACTAGTTTTGCCTATCTTGCTGATCATCTTGATATTTCTTATTTGTGTCATATTTTGTTAAAATCATTTACTGTGACTTCCAGGTGGGGAGAGCTGGCTTAGCATTGACAGAAGAACAGAAAATCAAACTTTCTATTGCTAGAGCTGTGCTTTTGAACCCAACCATCCTTCTGCTTGATGAGGTGACTGGTGGACTTGATTTTGAGGCTGAAAGAACTGTACAGGAAGCTCTAGATCTTCTCATGTTGGGGCGTTCAACCATAATAATTGCTCGACGTCTTAGTCTCATAAGAAATGCTGATTATATAGCTGTGATGGAAGAGGGTCAGCTGGTTGAAATGGGTACACATGACGAGTTACTAGCCCTTGATGGCTTGTATGCAGAGCTCCTTAAATGCGAAGAGGCTGCAAAACTTCCAAGGAGGTAATAAGAACTATAGATGCTTTTATTAATAAGGCTGGAAGGTTATGAAAGTCTGTTCTTGTTAGTGATTTTTCTTCGTTTAGATTAAACAAAAAGTGCTCCTGTGTTTTTATGATTGTTTATAATTTTTCAGGACACCAGTCAGGAACTACAAGGAGACGTCTATGTTCCAGATTGAAAAGGAGTCTTCATCAATTTACAGCTTCCAAGAATCATCATATCCAAAATTGATCAAATCACCATCTCTTCAAAGAGTTCCTGGTGGATTCCGGGCCCATGATGGTGCTTTTAACTCACAAGAATCACCTAAGGCTCATAGTCCACCACCAGAGAAAATGCAGGAAAATGGTTTGCCTGTGGATGGTGGTGATACGGAACCATCAATCAGGAGGCAGGATAGTTTTGAAATGAGACTACCAGAGTTGCCGAAACTTGACGTTCAGTCTACCCAGAGGCCGAAATCAAGTGGTTCAGACCCAGAATCTCCCGTATCACCCCTTCTGACTTCTGATCCTAAAAGTGAACGTTCCCATTCTCAGACTTTTAGTCGTCCTCTCAGTCACTCTGACGACATCCCAATGAAAGATAAGGAAGCGCATCATAGGGAAGCTCCATCCTTTTGGAGGTTGGCACAACTTAGTTTTGCAGAGTGGCTTTATGCTGTGTTGGGAAGCATTGGCGCAGCAATCTTTGGCTCTTTTAATCCACTTCTTGCTTATGTTATTGCTCTGATAGTAACTGCATATTATAGGCGTCAGGGACCTCATCACTTACAGGATGAAGTAGACAGGTGGTGTTTGATAATTGCTGGTATGGGTATAGTGACTGTTGTTGCTAACTTTTTGCAACACTTCTACTTTGGCATTATGGGGGAAAAGATGACTGAACGGGTTCGCAGGATGATGTTTTCAGGTATCTGAATCTTCAAATCAATATTGCAAATTTACTGTAATGCTGAATTCAGCGCATATTGTTTACCTTGTTTTGCCTATCATTGACAGCAATGCTGCGCAATGAAGTTGGATGGTTTGATGAAGAAGAGAATAATGCTGACACCTTGTCCATGCGCTTGGCAAATGATGCTACATTTGTACGGGCTGCTTTTAGCAACCGACTTTCAATATTCGTACAGGATAGTACTGCTGTTCTTGTTGCTTTGCTAATTGGGATGTTGCTACATTGGCGGTTGGCGCTTGTGGCATTTGCAACCCTGCCAGTTCTAACTGTCTCCGCTATTGCACAGGTTTGCATATCTTTTATTATTTGGTTTTCACTTCATTATTGAAAAAGAAGAGGAGTTTCAATTTTATTCATTTATTGTGTTTGCTTCTTTATCTCCTCCATGCCGTTGCTTTAATCTTATTGAACTTAGATTGTCCATGTCCAAATTTCTGAATTGTTGCATACTTAAATGTTGCAGAAATTATGGCTCGCTGGATTTTCTAAGGGAATCCAGGAGATGCATAGGAAGGCATCATTGGTCCTTGAGGATTCAGTGAGAAACATTTACACTGTTGTAGCATTTTGCGCTGGTAATAAGGTAATGGAGCTCTACAGATTGCAGCTGAGGAAAATATTGAAAAAGAGTCTCTTTCATGGAATGGCGATAGGGTTTGCGTTTGGCTTTTCACAGTTTCTTCTTTTTGCCTGTAATGCTCTTCTCCTTTGGTACATGGCACTCTGTGTTAAAAGACGGTACATGGATCTGCCTACAGCTGTCAAGGAGTACATGGTTTTCTCTTTTGCTACTTTTGCACTGGTGGAGCCATTTGGATTGGCACCATACATTCTTAAGAGGCGGAAATCTCTCACTTCAGTATTTGAAATTATTGAGCGAGTCCCTAAAATCGAGCCAGATGATGACACAGCATTGAAGCCACCTAATGTCTATGGAAGCATTGAGTTGAAAAACGTTGATTTCTGCTATCCTACTCGTCCAGAAATGTTGGTATTGAGCAATTTTAGTCTTAAAGTTAATGGGGGACAAACTTTAGCTGTTGTTGGAGTTTCAGGCTCTGGGAAGAGTACCATAATATCTTTGATCGAAAGATTCTATGATCCAGTAGCAGGTCAGGTTCTACTTGACGGGCGGGACTTAAAAACGTACAATTTGAGGTGGTTGAGGAATCACTTAGGTCTTGTTCAACAGGAACCCATAATCTTCTCAACTACTATCAGGGAAAACATCATATATGCAAGGCACAATGCTAGTGAAGCTGAGATTAAAGAGGCTGCAAGAATAGCTAATGCTCACCATTTTATCAGCAGCTTGCCTCATGGTTATGACACACATGTCGGTATGAGGGGTGTGGATTTGACCCCAGGACAGAAACAAAGAATTGCCATCGCTCGAGTGGTGCTGAAGAATGCTCCCATCTTATTATTGGATGAAGCTAGCTCTTCTATTGAATCTGAGTCTAGCCGAGTGGTCCAGGAGGCACTTGATACGCTGATAATGGGGAACAAAACTACCATTTTGATAGCCCATAGAGCTGCAATGATGAGGCATGTTGACAACATTGTAGTACTTAATGGTGGTCGAATTGTAGAGGAAGGAACACATGATTCTTTGGTAGCCAAAAATGGCTTGTATGTACGTTTAATGCAACCTCATTTCGGGAAGGGCTTGCGTCAGCATCGGCTGGTTTAGTTTGGCTTGCAAGTATAACATACCTTGGTTCTGCTGTATATTGCTCATTTCACTCATTTGAATTGCTGGAACTACCACCAAGCTGTCGGCTTCGAATCTCTTGGTCGAACAATCCTGAATCATTTCAGACAAATGGGGGATGATGCAACTTGTGACGATCCTGAATCATTTCAGACAAATGGGGGATGATGCAACTTGTGACGATGTTCTATATGAAAGGCGAACCAAAGAACACATGAGAATGATCGAGGGTGGTAATGTCAACACTGGTGAGTAGGCACCAGAGCGACTGTAGTTACATTTGTTTAAAAGTAGGGTTTTAGGAATAGGGTTTGTGAATTTGGGGTGGCTGTTGAGAGGGATAAATCCATATTCTTTCAAGGGGGCAAAGCAGCAATTAGATTGGGGCTGTTCATTTGTCTCCAGGGTATATTAATTTTGTTTACTGATCAGAAAAGGGTTGATAATTTTAGTGTTATTTGAGGTGTGGTTTTTTGGATTTTCCACTTGTTTCCATCAATTTCTGCAACTCTTCTTTTACCAAAACTTGGATGATGTATGTGTTTTTCTGTAAATTTTTCAACTTTGATTACCGAAAGAAATGTCCAGATGAGGCAAAAAGTCAGGTTCTAATCTTTTTTGTAAATAAATATGCAATTTACATCCTTTTATACTTTGCCATTATTTCTGCAAATTGAGATATGTTCTGCTGAGCCTCGTATGTTTTGTGCTGGCTAAAAATAGGTTTAATATTCGTTTTAGCCCTCCAAGCTTGCCCTCAATTAACGTATTTATCACAAGTGTTTGGTTGCTTTTGGCATAATAACCCCAACCGTATTCTTCTTCGATAATTAAGATTTTTGTGGGGAAGGCTTTACTTTTGTTTGGGCTAGGCTTTGGGCCCATTCTTTGTTGGACTTTTTAATGAAAGAATTTATATTTTTTTAAAAAGTGCTTCTTTGTTGTGACGAGGTCTATTAACAGCGTTGAAAAAAATATTTTAATCCTTTAAAGATTTCA
Organism: Kokia cookei; assembly: GCA_039519145.1. NCBI lineage: Eukaryota > Viridiplantae > Streptophyta > Magnoliopsida > Malvales > Malvaceae > Kokia > Kokia cookei. Next base: position 2,752,529 of record CM076907.1, on the reverse strand, counting down.
TATAATTTATTCAGTAATTCCATGTAGATGTCTGACGTGGAAAAAAATCATACACGTGACGGCTTCTTATAAGTTGGAGTTGTTTGTTAACGGTTTTAGTGCTTAAATACCAAATTGAGAAGAATGGTGAATGTTAGGTCATAAAAATATTAAAATTTTTTATTGTTTAACTAATAATTTATAATGCCGATTGAATTTTAATTCGATTGGGAACGATATTATTGTCAATGCAAAAAATATAAGTTCAAATGCGCTAATCGATAATCCAAACAAGATTACTAAAAATAAAAATGTGAACAACATAAGCATAAAACAAAACATTCATTACAACAAATAACCAAATAGGAAACCACCCTCTCATGGTGTGTTGTTGGTTTCACCAGGGAAAAAATTAGAAATAATTTTAAGAAGGGTCAAGATAAAATTATAAAATATTGAAGGGCCAAAACTAAAAAAAAATTATGTTAAAAAGTCTTATATTGTGAATTTTTAATTTTTAAAAGGGCTAAAAGTGCAGTTTTTTATTTGATTAAAGATTAAAAAGGCTTAAATTGATAATTTTGCTTTTGGGGTTAAAATCGAATTATTCAAATCTCGTGTGTTGGCCTGATGATTAAGGTATTCATCGTTTAAGTGTGATATGGATTCGAGTCGCACTAATCACGTTATTGATAGAGCAAACCTTTAACTACACCATTGATGTAAATTCCAAAAAATCTTCCCATGTCTGTTTAAACCCTCATCTTTACACCAGATGTGGCAATGCTAAGATTGTTGAATAATTAAGATTCATTTAGAAATATGAACAAGAGTTGCTCCATTTCTTTAAAAGTGACTAAATCGTAAAATTTCGAAATCGAATAGAACTGAAAAAGAGTTTTTACCAAGAAAAATAAGACCATAAAATGATTAACTGACACAACAGAGAGATTTATAGTAGCTTCACAAAGAAGTGAGGCTGCTGTTTACAGCTGCAGTTCCCAACAGTAACAATCAATCTTTTACTTGTTTGCATGAATACATATATAATATTTTCTCAATTTCATGTCATGATGATGTCTGTCTTCGAAATATCAAAATTGGGATTTATTCTTTTTGACTTTCTCCATTGGAAGTGGTAGCTTTGGTGCAATTTGCCACAGTTCTGCAAAGAAAAATTAAAAAGCAGTAGCTCCAGATAAGCTAAATGGAGTAATGGAGTGAGGCACATTTGACTGGAAAGTGGTAAGTATAAACATTTAATAGAGCAAACTCAACACCCATGAGAGAAATAACCTCGGGTTTGAGTGTCGGATACTAATATTTCTTGAATTTATTTTCAAATATACATGAAATATGATTGGTTAATTAAACTTGTACTATAAATCAGATTGTATTGTCCCTTTTACTTAAAAATAGATACATGAATAAACTGATCATTCTATTTATACGGTTAAAAACTAATCCCAATAAGTTAGTATGAGGTACACGTGATGGTTGATTATTTTGTTAGTCACGCTAGATTTTAGTAGTAAAAAAAATGATCAAGTTGTTATTTAATTTAATGTATAAATTTTAATTAATTTATTTTTAAATAAAAAAAATAAAATACAATTAATTTATAGTACAGGTACCTCCCCCATGATATATTTAACAAATTGAGAAGTCAAAAACCAGCTAAAAGGTGATTGAGAGAGTAACCATTTAAGGGAAACAGGCAATTCAGAGTATGAAGGCTGAAGCAGCAGCAACCCTCTCTCATAAAGCATTGGTTCCTATTTGGATGGGACAGTCAAAGTGGGGACTATTCCTTTCCCACTCTCTTTCCACACCTCAGGTTTTTTTTTATAAACATAACCTGGAATTTTTATTAATTATAAAAATAATTAATTTTTTTATATATGTAAATGATTTAAAATGAAAGGTGAAAGTTGGTGAAGTTAAAAAGATTAGCGTGATATTCAAAGATACTGATATTAAAGTGGTATTTATTTAGGTGGAGTCAAATAAATTGGTTCTATTCAAAAAATTTAATTTTTAATTCTAATTGTCATTGATTAGTTGATGTGACAAGTAAGTGACGTCATTCTTTTTTATTCCACTAATTTTAATTATTTATTTTAAATTATTTACGTACATAATAAAAATAAATTATTTTTGTAATTAATACAAAATTTTGGGTTACTTTTATATAAAAAAGCTCACACCTCATTTTTTTTTTTTTTTTGTCCTTTTTGTTATTACAATGACACGTGATTCAATAGATAGTAATTCATTAAAAGGTAAATATACATTTTGTACCTCGAATTTGATTTGAAGGTTCAAAATGATTTTTTTTTATTTAATTAGGTATTTAAATTTGATACCAATGTTAAATTTGTTACCCGAACTTAGTTTCATAGTTCAAATTTGTTCAAATAAGGGAGTATAAATTTCAACCAAAAAGTCAAGTTTAAGTGCCAATTTAAACCAAAAAGCTAAGTTTAGATACTTAATTAGAAGAAAAAGAAAATCCCAAGGCACCAATTTGAACCCAAAATCAAGTTCAAGTACTTAATTGGAAAAAAAATTAAGTACTAATTTAAACCTTGAAACAAAAGTTTAAATACTAGAATGTATATAGTCTTAATTAAACTAGATTTTTTTTAATATAATGGTGTGATTACATGATAGTATCTATTAATACTTTCTTAACTCTTTGACAACGTATGTCGAAACCATCCTTTTTTTGGAAAACAACGAGTTCCGAAAATCATTTTAAAATCGAAAAATAATGGGAGTCGCCACCAATCCTTTATTCGGTGTAATTGGATCACCACAAAACATTTTTTTTTTAAAAACTGTTTTGAAAACATGTAGGTCTTCGAAATCCAGAAAAACAGGTTCGGGAGTCGGTTACGCATGAGGAAGGATTAGCTCCCTCATATGCCCAAAATTGGTACCGTATTGATTATTTTCGGGTCTTGATTTGTAACATTTAAGAGCTCGAATGAAGTTTAAAATACGATCCTTGAATGCATGAGTTAAGTTTAAAAGAAATTGAGTTTATTTGGAAATCCCGCTATTTCAAAGTGATCGAGGAAGAAAAATTACGTCCAATGAGTTAGGACACAACATTTCAGGATCCAAAAATGACGAGTTTTCCTTCGTAAAAAAACTTTTTTAAATTTTTGGGAAAAAGATATTTGATTATCTTGATTTGAAGAAAGGTCGCACCTAGTAAGTTAAGGCGCAATATTTCAGAATCGAAGATAAGGAAACATTGCCTCGATTAAGGGTATTCGATTATTTTGATTTGAGGAAAAATTGCACCTAGTAAGTTAATGCACAAATTTTCGAAACTTGAAATAAAAGAATATTGCCTCGACTTTAAAGTTTTTATGAAAAAACAATTTTGAAAACAAACATACGAGTTTAATATGAATAAGCAGGTAATAAGGGATATTAAATAACGCGAAGCAAGATAAATAAGAAGATAAATGGTAAAAAAAAAGAGTAAAATACGAGTGCATAACGGTTAAATTCAAATGCAAATATTGATGATGAAGAAAAAAAAGATGCAATCGAAGTTGAAAATGAGACTTTTCGGATACCTGGGGGTAAAATGGTAATTTTGGACTTATGGGGGCAAAATGTGAATTTTTGGGAAAGTTCGGGGTTGAAAATGGAATTTTTGACATTCGGGGTAAAAGGGTAATTTTGAGAGTTTCGAGGTCAAAAATGGGATTTTTGGAAGTTCGGGGGTAAAAATGGAATTTTTGGAAGTTTTGAGGTCAAAAATGGGATTTTTGGAAGTTCGGGGGTAAAAATGGAATTTTTGGAAGTTTTAGGGTCAAAATGGGATTTTTGGAAGTTTAGGGGTAAAAATGGGATTTTTGGAAGTTTGGGGGTAAAAATAGAATTTTTGGAAGTTTAGAGGTTAAAAATGGGATTTTTGGACAGTTTAGGGACCTCCAAGGTAATAAATCCAAAAATAAGTGACACGTGGCAGCCCCTCAAGCATCCTGAAGTCAAAGGACTAGTTTGAAAACCATGGAAAATTTTTGGGTCAATTTTGTAATTAAAACGAACCTGATTTAAGGATTAAATTAAAACAAATTAAAAATAAAAAGGACTGTTTGTAGAACTAAACCTAAATAAAGACACGTGGCAGCCCCTGGTGCTTTCAAAGGGGTCCAAGGATTAAATTGAAAAGCATTGAAAATTAATGGGCCAATTTGAAATTAATTAAAAATACGATAAGGACCTAATTGAAAATTTGAGAAAAAGCGGAATGACCAAACGCATAAATATCCCTTTCAACGAAAACACGCGGATCCTAGGGGCGGTTCGGGTCGGGTCGGACGGGTCACGAGTAGAGGCTGTGAAACGGTGTCATTTTGGGGCTGAAACTCAACTCTCAAAACGGCACCGTTTCATAGACCTATAAAAGACGGGCTTTAACTTTTTTTTTTTCATTTTCCCTCTTCTTTAAAAAAAAAAAAACCAAATTTCTCTCAAAAACCCCTCGCCCTCTCCATGGCCGACCAAACCCCGGCTGGTCATGTCCTGTCGCCGTCCGTTGTGCGTGGCTATGGCAGAGGTGCAAGTTGAAGCTGGAGACGGCAACTTGGTTGCTGACGTGGCGCGTCCTGGTTGGCTGAGGTGGACGCAGCAGCAGCGCTTAACAGATTAGGGATTTGGGTGTTTGGGCTGACTTTGGGCCATTTGTAATTTAGTATGACATTTGGGTCATGTATTTGGGCTGTCTTGGGCCATTTGTAATTGGACATTGTTATTTTTGGACTTTTTTTTTTTAAATTTGAAATCAAATTTAAATTTAAATTTAGATTAATTCAAATTTAAAATAAATTTTAAAAAAAGGTCAGGTCAAAATTGGGCTCCAACAACGTATATACAAGTGCTCAAACCCAAATTTCCTAAAATAAATATCATTTTTTTCCCACAAAAACCACTTGTTGAATTCCTTAATTAAACTAACTTATACTATAAATCTATAATGGGGAATATATAAAATGCTATGCCATCGGTCTAGTCAACTCAAGTCCCATTATATTTGTGGTAAAAAAGGCTATGATAAATTGAATATTAGTTCTTCCCTTAATGGTACTCGGGAGAATATCATTAATAGTGTTGTAGTAAATTCAAAATGAACCACACTAAGGGGTCATCCACCATCATCCCTGACATCTTTGGTCTTACTGCAATACTAGCAATCTCAATGATGTGTTCTTGTATTCCCCTCAACCTATCAAACCTTTTAGTTGTGAGTTGTGCCATTAAAGTATCAATAAAAGATTTGTCTATCGAATGAAAACATTCTTCTACAAATGTTAGAGCACTTTCAGTTTGTGAAACTGCAGTGATCATTCACAGAAACATAAGTCTCAATTTGTTTTATTGTTCTTATTGTTTATGGTAGCACCTCTCTTTCTCACCGCTTGAGTTAATAATAATAACAGGTTTATCTTTTAATAGTGTCAAATTAACGTTACTTGACATAGAACTTCACTTGTTTACTCCATTAAAAAAAGTTTAACCCATTAAATAAGGAAACAGATAGCTTGCAAATAAAGCAAATAAATCCAATTAATAAAACAAATTTTAGTCTCTATATTTTTCTATTTTTAAAATTTGAGTCTTGACCTAAATAATGATAGTTAAATCCGTTTGGTTAAATTCAATTACTAGTTTTATACCGTGCGTATCGTTATAAATTTTGCTTATATTCTTCAATTGGATTATTCCAAGCCTTTATACCTTTCAAACTTTAAAATTTCAATCTTGACGTAAATAACCATCATTAATCCATTATCTAAATCTTTAGCGAGTAGTATATAGAAATAACAGGCTAACATGACATTACACATATAATAATATATTTATTACATCAGATTTTTAAAACAGAAAGACTTAATAAATTTAATAATTATCATTTGATGAACACTAAATAATATAAAAATTAAAAATCCACAATTTACTAAAATATAGGGATGAATGATAGAATTTAACAAAAAAAAAAAAAAAAAAAAACCTTAAAAAAATCCTCTCATATGTAACACATAAGGTGACCAATGTCCAGCTGTTTTATATATATATTTCCATTCTATAATAATAAGATCCACCTCCTACCCTTCACTTCTGTAGCTTCATGGGATTTAGATTTGAGATTAAAAATAAATAAATGGTGGAGTTTATTTATAAATATTCATTCTCAAATCTTAACTGTCAATATTTTTGTCAGCTTATTATAATCTGTGTCAGTTTGACTATACATGCCAACTGAATCTGTTTCCGCTTTAACTCTGATTCTTACAACATTGAAAACCTTGTCTCCTTCATACGCATGCTGTTTTATTTATTTCATTTTAATTAAAAAAGAATTCGCAGTTCATTCTCCTAGGCTTTACTGCAAATTACTAGGCGAAGACCCAGCTGCTATAAATCTCTCTCACACTGCTTATTTTAATCATAAACAGCACTCTTTGCGGTCCAATCTCCCATGATAACTTCCTTGGAACTAATTTATTTATTATTACAAAATCTACGGCAAGTTGTTGAAACAATGTCTTTGGATCAGGCATGTGAACATGTGCTAAAACCTATGCTTATGCTTCACAAAAGTTAACCCAGGTTTAGGTTGGAATAAATATCGGATATGAATATTTTTTTTAATACGAGTATCTTTTCAGTTTCATTTAATCTAAATATTAAATGATTATTAATTTCGAAAGTGAATAATTAAAATCTTATGTATTGATTTAATGATCGTTATGTTTATCGTTTTATGTGTAATTTGATTTCAAGTCACGTTTTATTCTTTTAAGAGAGATTGATTTGCTCAATACTGAAATTAAAATCCACCCAGAGTTTTTTCTTTTACCAATTTCTTTTTTTCTTTTTTTTTTAAATTTACAAAGTTTTAGCTCAGCTAAAAAAGCTGAAAGATATGGAGAATATAATGGTAAAAACAAAAAAGTAAGGTAGTTGGTCAACAAGGAATCAAATATGGTTTTGTTGCTTTAGAGAAAAAGGACTGTGAGTTTGTGTTTTAAGACGGGGTCCCCCTCAATGACCCTGCAACATGTCTTTCTCTCTTTCTTTCTTTCTTTTCCTTTACAAAAATATCAGGCCCTCATGTTCCTCACCTTAGATGCCTTAAAATATTAAATGAAAAAGAACCAAATCTCATAAAGTTTCAGTTATGTCAGTTTCATAACTCTCATCACCCCCTCTCCCCCCCCCCCAAAAAAAAAAAAAAAAAAAACCTCACCTTTGACATTGAAATTGTTTTTCAGGTATGTTTCGACTTCAAACTGTGTTCTCATTAAGACATGGTATGTATTAGAAAAATGGAAGTTTCAATTGCGTTGGTCTTGTTCTTTTTCACGTTTCTTTTCTTTGTTCGATCTATCAATTGTTCTGGTTTTAGTCCAGTTGATGTTTTCTTAATTGATTGCGGCGGAAGTAATCCGATTGAAGTTGATGGTTCTCGGGTTTTTAGACCCGATAATAGTTTTCGGAATGTGAAATTGTCACCTTCTGCTGGCATTGTTGTTTCTGGGGATGTAATTAATAGCTTTAGGAACTCGGCTCTTTATAGTTCTGTTAGAATCTTTGAAAAAACATCAGTTTATGTTATTGGAACTAAGCAAATTGGTCGCCATTGGTTAAGGTTGCACTTTTTTCCTGTTCAAAACACAAGATACAATTTGAAATCTGCAGTTTTTTCAGTTGTGGCTAATGGGATCACGTTGCACCGGTTTTTGTTTTCGAAATCGAGTCAAAACTCTCCTGTAATGAAGGAATATGTGATCGAGATCGGAGATTCGGGTTTGGAATTGACGTTTTCTCCAAGCAATGGCTCGTTTGCTTTTGTTAATGGGATTGAGGTTGTGGCTTTACCCGACACGAATTTCCCTTCCAGTGTCGTGCCAGTACCATTTGGACCGGAAGTTGAGATCCCAAAACGTGTAGCTTTCGAGACGGTTTACAGGATAAACATGGGAGGCCCTGTTTTGACTCCCAAGAATGATTCTATGTGGAGGACATGGGAGACTGATCAAGCTTATTTGATCAATGCTGCATCGGCCAACAATGTTTCGGTGAATCCAAATTTGATCAAGTACATCGATGGTGTCTCAACTGAAATTGCACCGAATTCGGTTTATGCTACTGCACAAGAAATGGCTGAAGCAAACGTGACCGATCAGAGGTTTAACATTTCGTGGAGGTTTGATGTCGATGAGGGCTTCACTTATTTCATTAGGCTGCATTTTTGTGACATTGTTAGTACTGTTCTTAACAGCTTGATTTTCAATGTTTATATCAACAAACAATCTGCTTTGACATCTTTCGATATCTCCAGTAAGACGATGGTGTTATCAGCTGCTTACTATGCCGACTTCATCACAAATATTTCAATGGAATCTAATCGGATTTTGGTTCAAGTCGGTCCACCTGATTTTAGAAATCTTCCAGCCAATGCAATTTTGAATGGTTTAGAGATCATGAAAATGAGCAATCCTTGTGGTAGCCTTGATGGAAATGTGTGTGAAATCCGAAAGAACTCGAAGTTCCTTAGAAGAAAATTGGTTGCTCTAGCAGTTTCCTCGGCAGTGGTTTTTGTGGTTTTAGTGTTCGTTGTAGCAGCTCTGCTATTGCGTTTGCACAGGCCGAAGAAGCCTAAACGTTTCCCCTCTACCTGGTTTTCGCTCCCAACGAATGTGGGAAATTCGGATTCGAAAGTTTCAATTTGCAGCCTTGCTTCAACTGCACAATCTCACGGTTTAGGCCGGGTACTATCGTTCGCAGAGATTCGTGAAGCAACCAAGAATTTTGACGAGAGCTTGGTCATTGGTGTAGGTGGATTTGGGAAGGTTTATAAAGGTGTTCTAGAGAATGGGGTCATGGTTGCGGTAAAGCGTGGAAATCCCGGATCCCGGCAAGGACTAACCGAGTTCAGGACGGAAATCTTGATGCTTTCCAGGTTGAGGCACAGGCACCTAGTTTCTCTTATAGGCTACTGTGAAGAACAAAACGAGATGATCCTCGTTTACGAGTTCATGGCGGGCGGTCCATTGCGGAAACACTTGTACGGCTCCAGTCTTCCATCACTAAGCTGGAAACAACGTCTCGAAATATGCATCGGAGCTGCGAAAGGCCTGCACTACCTTCACACAGGAGCATCGGACACAATCATTCACCGAGATGTGAAAACAACCAACATACTCCTCGATGAAAATTTCACAGCAAAGGTCGCGGATTTCGGATTGTCGAAACTAGGCCCTACATTAGACCAAACTCATGTAAGCACTGCAGTGAAAGGAAGCTTCGGTTATCTCGACCCAGAGTACTTCCGCCGACAGCAACTCACCGAGAAATCAGATGTGTACTCATTCGGAGTCGTTCTCATCGAAATTTTATGCGCTAGGCCTGCAATTAACCCTGCACTTCCAAGGGAACAAGTGAACATTGCTGAATGGGGTATGTATTGGCAAAAGAGAGGTCAATTACAAAGGATCATAGATTCAAAACTAGTCGGATTGATCAACATCGATTCATTGAGAAAATTCGGCGAAACGGCTGAGAAATGCTTGGCCGAACACGGAGTTGAAAGGCCTACAATGGGAGATGTGTTATGGAACTTGGAGTATGCTCTTCAACTACAAGAGGCTTCGATACAAAACGATTCGTCCGATAACAGCGCGAATCATATTCCGGAAATCCCAGGATGGATCCCTCAAGTCGAATCAGTAGACACCGAGCGTTACGATATTGTCAGCAATCAAGTAGCTTCGGATGCAACAACAACAAGTGATGTGTTTTCACAGATTATGGATCCTAGAGGAAGATAGAATTGAAAGGGGTAGGGCCTTATTTGTTTCATTTTAGTGTGTGTGTTTCAAACTTTTTACAGTTTTTGCATGCAAAAATATTAGTTTAGTTCATCATAACTTCAATTTTATATTGTTTTGATTATTGATACTAAATGAAAATTGAGTGTTGATAAATTTTTGTTTTTGTTATGAAACAACCCTGTTGTAGTATTTTCAAAACAAGTGTCAAATATAAATGGCCTAATTCTGGTTTTTGTCCCTTTGGTATACTGAAATTTGGGATTTAATCCCTCTATTTTAATTTTCCTTGGTTTGATCCTCTATTTTTATAACCTCATTCATAAATCCAAATTAATAACATCGTTACTTAATGCCATTAAAGACTTAAATAATGAAATGATTTTTTTTTTTTTATTAGGACGAAGTCAAAAAATTAAAAAAAAAAAACTAAAACTGAATTAAAAAATTTTGGAAGGTCAAAATGTAAATTTATCATTGTATTAACATGTAACTTTTTATTAAACTTACAACTTCACCATTTTTGGAACAAAGCCCCTGTCTATCCGCAATTGTTACTTGATCATATAGTCAATGCCACAAGAAAATTTGGTCAATCATATGCAACCAATAATAAATTTACATTGTTAATGTTGAGCTGTATGCTAATTTTTCTTTATTACATTAATGACATCAACTAAAAGTTATTGATTGAGATTTATTTATTTTTTTTGGTTTTTTTATATCCGTTTTTTATAATCTAATTTAGGATTTGTGGTTGTTTTTTTAATAATTTCGTCTTTCCTGTTCGAATATATGTTTTCTTTTAAAAATACAATTTATCTTATCATTACACTCAACGAATCAAATCGGATCCAATCAAACACAAATCTAAACCTAATATTTTATTCAAAGCAACGTAAATTACAACAAAATGTTTAATAAAATAAATCTCTTTCTGGAGACGTGAAATATTGAGGAGACAAGTCTTCAATAATTTATTTGAATAATAATCAACAAAACTGCAAGATCGATGAAATAAATCAATTAATCATAGAAAAAGAATATATATGAAGAAGGACAATAAATTCAATTATAAACTAGAGACAAAAGTGATTGTACGAGAAGCTCTTTGTTGGGGAGATGGTCGGTCCATTATTAATTTTGGGGGTTGATGTAACATTTACATTTCACATCATCATATTGTCCCCCCATCAATAATTTTGGTTTGCTAGTTTTTTTTTTTCTTTTAATTATATACACATAAAAATTATAATTTATTGATTGCGAATTCAGCTAAAATTATTAATTTAATTGTTAAATAATATATAAAATTTTATATGATATAATTTAAAAAAAAAACAGATATTGTAAAAATTGATGTTTTAAAAATCTTAATTTTGAGATTTTCGAAATTTTCATACAAGTTTTATGATTTTTTCAATTTTATTTTATTTTTAATTTTAACTTTTAAGATTTATGCGATAATGTTCTATTTATTTAAAATTTTCATATTAAATTTATCCATATAATATTTGATGTGTCATTTAATAGTTAAATTAAAGGTTTTAATAAAAAAAAACCCAATTAATATAGCACTGATAGTTTAGAATGTAATTAGAATATTTTGAAGTTTGTGATCAATTTAGAATAAGACATATAATTTAGGGATGTATAATGCAATTAACTCCAATTATTATTGCAATTATAATAATACTTACAATTAATATATCCAAATATTTGTAACTAGAGCCAATATTACACAATACAATTAATCTGACAATCAAAATACCGTAATCGAATTCACATGTAACAAGATTTAAATCAAAATAAAATAAAATAAAAAGTTTATATATGATTTACATAAAATGGAACTCAGATATTGAATTTAAATTTCCTTATGGATCAAAACTCATCGGGGTTGGGTATTTTCATCCCTATTATCAAGTAACCTAAGGAGGAGGCAGTGACGTATCTAAAGGCACTGGCAGGAGCGCAACTCTCCTAAAATAATTTTTTTTCATTTAAATCATTTAAAAATATTTAAATTTTAAATTAATAAAAATAAAATTGTACTTTAACTTCCCTAAAATTGATAGAATTTTGATTTAATCTTTTAAAAATTATAAAAATATAAACTATACAAATAATAAAATTATATTTTTGTTATCGTAAAATTTACTAATTAACTTTGATTATCCTAAAAACCATTTCTGATTTCTCCCATGGTAGAAAAAACTCAATTCTCGTGGTAGCATTCTAGTGCGTCCGATTACAACCACGTTAAAAAGCCTATCCCTGTGGGCTCACAATAATTGCACGTTGTGATATTGAAATTCAAATGGTCGGTTTCTAGCCGCCCATCTCGGTCGCCTATACGAGACTCTCAATGGACACCACACCACACAATTATCATATTGACCCACCACATCATTGGGTCGGCTATCAAGCCGAATTTCCCATAACTACAATCAATCACAACCACACACGTGGCAATCAGGGGTCCCATTTATTAGCTGTAAAGTCACCGACATGTGGCTCAAAAAACATGGCCTCCTACTCTTCCACTGTGCTCCTTGTTTACCGGGTACCTGCATTACCGGTTACTTAGCCGTTATTTTAGGTAATATTTAAAATTCAACCTCTTATTGAACACTTAAAACACGCAAAAGCTACTTTCTTAGTAACCAAAATAGCTTTAGTTGTTTTGATCAAAGAAAATTTAGGTAGAGGAAAAATGCCGATGAATAGAATTGCGGTTGGGGAGCCGGGAGAGGCCAGCCATCCGACTGTGATCAAAGCGGCTTTGGCTGAATTCTTTTCCATGCTTATTTTTGTATTTGCCGGAGAAGGGTCCGGCATGGCTTACAGTAAGATTCAAAATTCTTTTACCATGTTGAATGGATGATTACTATTACTGGGCTAATGTTTTATTTGATGGCAGACAAGCTAACAAACAATGGGTCAGGCACACCAGCGGGGCTCATAGCTGCATCATTGTCACATGCCTTTGCCTTGTTTGTGGCGGTTTCGGTTGGTGCAAACATTTCAGGTGGTCATGTTAACCCTGCTGTCACCTTCGGGGCATTCATCGGTGGCCACATTACTTTGTTACGAAGCTTTTCGTACTGGATTGCGCAGTTGCTAGGCTCCGTTGTCGCTTGCTTGCTTCTCAAGTTTGCTACCGGTGGAATGGTAACCCCTCGTATCGATAGCTTTAAATTTCATGCAAAAAGATACATTAGTTCAATGCTTAATATTGCTTGTTTCGATGACCTGTAGGAAACATCAGCTTTTGCGCTATCCTCGGGTGTATCCGCCTGGAACGCGCTCATCTTCGAGATCGTCATGACATTCGGCCTAGTTTACACGGTATACGCCACGGCAGTGGATCCAAAAAAGGGAGATTTGGGGATCATTGCTCCTCTTGCAATTGGTTTCATAGTTGGTGCCAACATCTTGGCTGGTGGTGCTTTCGATGGTGCCTCGATGAACCCGGCAGTCTCATTCGGTCCTGCTGTTGTTAGCTGGACATGGACTAACCATTGGGTCTATTGGGTTGGTCCCTTCATCGGAGCCGCCATTGCTGCCATCATCTATGACAATATCTTCATTTGTGATGGCACCCATCAGCCTCTCTCTTCCAATGATTTTTAACAAAAAAAGAAGAAGAAAAATTCATGTCAGGGCCAAGTTTCTCTCTGACATTTTTAGGTCATAGAAAAAATAAATGAAAAGGGAAATGAATTTGGAGTTGTTGTAGTTGTAATTTGTTTTCAAATCTGTGTTGTATGAGCACTTAAAAGCCTCTTGATTTTACTGAACCCGACATAAGTTTTTGATTATGTTAAACACGTACATGTATCCCACATTCACAAGAATTTTAATCTATTTAAATAGTTTCATCATTGCAAGTTTCCCAGACAAGGCAAGCTTTCACTTCGCAGCATATTGTGTTGTTTGTTTCCAGACAGATCTATCTACCTGCAGGAGCCATATACTATCTTCCATCAAAATATCTATGAACATCCTATTTATAAACATCAACCATTCAATCTTTAATTAGTGACTTAAATGTAAAATTAACTCTCAAATTATATCACTTTTTCCTTTTAGGTACTTAAATTTTTTTAATCAAAAGTAATAGTTGAATTATTACTTTTATCTCATTTTTCCTCAAATCATAATACAAGCCAATAAAGCAAAATTGATAGTTTAAGTACCATTTTCTATCAAAAATCTTTATGTATTTGAATGAAAATAATAATATAATTGAAGGATTAATCCTATAATTAAACCTAAAAAAATTAAGAATTAAAAGAGCCATGTAACCATGATGTGACGTCCTTCGGGGCAACATAGATCTCTAAAATTATTTTTCCCATCGCATAAATTTCACTTTTCTTTCTAAAATTTAAATATTAATTATTATATTTTCACTTATGTATTGTGTTTGGTTAATTATTTAGTTTTTATTAAATTATAGAATAAAAAATTAAATGTTATAATATATTTAATTTTTTTGTATTTTTCGTGTATTTGAAATATTTTTTTTATTAAATTTGTTGGTATGATATTTTGAAATTTGAAAAATAAATATTCATTTGGTATTCATGTAACAAAAAAATAACATTATAATTGATTTGAAATTAATAAAGAATTTTAACGGTGTTGCTAATTTTTAAATTCATATAAGCATTTTAGTCAGAATAAAGTATTTTAACTAACTAATGAAATTATAAAATAAAAAAATTATGTTAAAATTAAAGTATAGAAATTAAATCTCAAATTTTATTGAAATATAAGGATCAAAACTAAAATTTAACCATAAAAAAATTGGGGGATTAGATTGAAATTTAGCCATTATCTTGTCATGTCAAAAAAGAAAAAGAAAACATTGGGCATGTGTTATGTAAGGGAAGGCCTTAGGCTATTGATTTGAGAGAAATATTGAGATTAAAATTGAAATTTAACCGTAAAAAAATTTAGATGTATTAGAATTAAAATTTATCCATTATCTTCTCGTATAAAGAAAAGAAAAGAAAAGAAAAGAAAAGAAAATATCGGACACGTGTCATGTAAATAGGACATTCCTATAGTTATAGATTTATACTTTTTTTTCCTCTCAGATTCATTCTCTCTACAAGTTAATTCATTTACTCAACTACTCCCATCATATTTCCTTTCATGGATGTGGCACTCAACACCTATTCTTAATATATAATTTGATTATTGACTTTATTCATATATATATATATGTATATATATTTATTGGTTTCTAGTTGTTTTATCTAATTGGTTCGTGAACTTGTATTCTATTAATTATTAATTAGGTTGTTATCTTCACACTAATATTATTAAATTTGTTAATGTGACATTACTAATCAACTTAGTGGTGCCACATGACAATACTAACTAATTTGATAGTCACACGTGGCAACTTCTTAGTGTGCCACATGAAAAACATACATTTAAAAAATAAAAAATATATAAATATAAATTATGTTTATCACGTGATATTTTGAGAGATTGTCATGTGACACCATCAGATATGATAGAAATGTCATGTCACCACAAACTAATAATGTTAATATGGAGGACCAACTTGGTTGACGGAATAGAAGTTCAAAGATCAACTAGGTCCAAATTTTTTTTTTTTAATGACCAACTAGGTACAAATGGACAAGTTCATAGACCAAATTATATATTATCTCATTCTTTAATGCAAGGAAAACTTAAAAACGAAGTGCACATTTAGATATTTGATCATGTGATTAGTACAACCTATTCAAGGGTCGGGTCATTCGTCTAAATCCAAAAGGCTTATCTAAAATTTAAGAGGGTTTGAGAAAAAAAATATTAGACTCGAAATTTAAACAAAAAATTAGATCTGTTTAAAACACGATTCGAGCTTGAGCCCAGCTTGACCCATTTTTCAAATTTGCAATATATTATATTACGTAATTTATAATACATAAAAATTAAATTTAAACTAATATATAATAATATAATGTAAATATTATAAAAAATTAATTTGTCAATATAAAATTTTTTAATAAATGGAAAAACATATTAAATATTAAATTAAAACAATATAAATATTTTTATAAAATTGTAAAAGATAATATGGACGAACCTAAAATGAGATTGACTTAACTAGTAACAAATATGGACGGAATTTAATAAAATTTAGACTAATATTTGAAGTCAAGCAGGGCTTGAACAAGTATAAAATGTGTAAATATTACGTTTAAGTCTAGTTTAGTCTATGAACACTTCTATAATTCTAGAGAGGAGGAAGAGGCATTGATCCTCCTAAAAATGGTAAAATTACAATTAAATTCTTATAGAAATTGTAAAATTGGGAACCAATATATGATAAAATCGTATTTTAACTCTCTAAAAAGTTTATAATTCAATTCTACCCTCTCTAATTTTTTTTTAACTTTGCCTTTGCTATTAAAAAAGGCTATCAAAAAAAGAAACCTATGAACATATTTTCTCTCTCTTCATCTTCAAACATGTAGCACATCCTTTTTCTAAATTTTCTCTACTTACTTTCCCGGTAACCAAACAGGGAAGAGTCGTATGCTTTCATTACTCCTATTTAAGTATTCAACTTTAAAAAGTTGGAAGAAAAACAAGGAACAAGATGGATATTATTAATCCACATGATCTTACTAAACTACGTATATATCTTTGAAGTGTAGAATTTATACAATAAAAAAGTGCATTATAAAAATAGTGTTGGAATCTATACTTATGATTTCGTAACCCTACAAACACATGTTACCATGTTTGGGACATAACTGATTACTGTGTTTCACTTGAACAAACTTGTAAGAATACATTTCTTGTGACACTAATGAACGAGACACCGTTGGGTGGTGAGAATCTTGAGAAGGAACCTAAATCAAGTTTCGGAAACATCTTCCGTCCGATGTTGATAAGATTAATGGCTCGACGGCGATGACATCTCGTAAACGTTCGACCAATAAAATCTCAGTATCTTGATTGTCAAATCCTTCCAATTTAACCAAATTTGAGATGCTGTAATTTTGTGCATCTGCTCACTTGCTTGGAACATTTGGTTGCATTTGGCATGACATTGCTGTTATGATCAATCTGCCCAGGTAAGGATCAAAGTGAAAGAAAAATTGCTGTACTATGTCTAATTTATGATTAAATGATGTAATTTCACACACTCAAAGTGAAAGGAAAATTAAGCTTACGGTCACAAAGAGTTGCTCTAAGGAAGGACAAAGTTTTAAGAATGTGATTAAAGCATCACAATTGTAAAATCCCTTTGAATAATTATCGATCCACCATAGCTCCTTTAGTTTATAAAATTGGAAAAAAGATGATAGTGATGGACAAATTAATGCCTGTATTTGAAAAAAAAAAAAAAAGAATTTAATTATATTCAATAACAAAAAAATATAAAGTAATATTTTTTTTAATTAAGGAGTTTTCGATTTTGATATAAAAAATGTTAAGACTTGAATTTTAAATTTATTAGACGTCATCTTTTAAGGATGACTGCATGAATCAACTGAATTTAATTTAAGTATTTATCTCCGGTTAATGTACGAATCAATTAAGCTAAATCCGAAGTTTTTTTATTGGTTAGGACTAGAAACTAGAGTTGGAGAAATAGAGATAAAATACCTCAAAAGTCCATTTTGCACAAGGTAAGAATTTCAGAATTCTTGATGGTCAGCAGCACTCAATCAAAATCACATGTTTTGTAGGTATTGTAAGCAGGGCCTTGCCTAGAATCAAGCATGGCATTTCCAAGGTTGAAATGAAGCTCAGGCAGAAACCATGGAAATTTCCCTTTATACAAAAAGGTCCTAAGTTTATAGGATCTAATATGGAGAGACTTTAAGTGTGGACAATCAAAGATGGTTAAGCTCAAAAGCTTTGTATCAGAATCAATGCTCATTGACTCCAATCCAGGGCACCCAATGATTTTCAGGTTCTCAAGAAGCTGAAATTTTGAGACCATACACGAAACTGCTTCACTGCTAAGGTGGTTTACTGATGTCAAATTAAGGGTCCTAACGAAGAAAGTAGAGGGAGTTGGCTGATGATGACAGAGATTTTTGGGGTTATTCAACTCAATTTGCCAACTAAAATGTGCTGGACTTTGCACGTTTGGAGCTGAGAAATGAAGGTGAAGCTTATAGTCAGGTGCAAGTATGGCTGATATGAGACCGTATTCCCCGAAATGGAACCGAAATCTTCTGGTATTCCTTGTTAGATTGTGTTCATCAAAATTTGCAATGAACCCAGAAACTGCAGAGGGAACATCTTCTTGGGTGCCATGTTGAACCAATGGCAGGTTCCATAGAAATCTCCATCGGGTTGATAGGAAAATGGTTTGGATTGCGGATTCAAAGGGAAGTAAAGAAATTATGTGGAAAAGTAGTTCATCAGGTAAACTACTTATGAAATCTTCCAAGGCAACTCTCTATAGTACTCAAAATTGGAGATGTCGGAAGCCCCTTTATATATTGCTTGATTGTCTTGGGTGATTTGCAAAATTGGAGATCAATTGCATATCAATCTCTTAAGCTTTTATATACAAGTTTCTTTGTTGGGTTTACTTAGTTTAAACCTTAGTCAAATTCAAAAATCACAAGCAACTTTGATTTCGATAAAATTTTCTAATTATGTTAAATAATTGGAATGAAATGCTATATCAAAGTGTTAATAATAACCAAACACTGGATTTTACAAGAAATTATTACAAGGAAAAACTTGAGTTTATATATAAAAAAAAAACAATTTTTAATAATTTTCTTTATATTTTTTCTTTCTATAAAATTAATTTTAATTTTTTCTATGAAAACACTAGAGTTTTAGTAGAAAATTGAGTTTTTAGAAGAAATTATTATAAGAAAATTCTTGTTTGCAATATTGTTTGTATTAATAAAAATTTATATCACCTTTAAATTAAATAAGAGCTTAATATATAGTTTGTCCCCTGAATTTTATTAAAAGTATATAGTTGATATTTTAAATTTTTTTGTATTTAGTTGGCATATGAATTTGTATTTCGTCATTTAGGTCAGTACCCCTACACTAACACCTTTAGTTTATGTTAACGTGACATTTATAACCAATTCATTGGTGACATCCTTTGGTGCATCATTCGGTACCTAGATTTCCCGCACCATGGATGAGTAAAATTTATTCTTGGTTAACATCGACTTTAAGTCCTTGTACGTTTTGTATATTTATAATTTTATCCTTCAACTTTTTATTTTTAAAATTTTAATCTCTCTATGTTTAAAATTAAAAAAAAAATCAGGTAAACATATTAAAATCGTTAAATTTATAGGTATGATATTTTAAAATAATAAAAATACTTATATAATAACCATATAACAAAAGAAATAATATTGTAGTGAACTCCAATTTAACAATTGAAACTGGATTTTTAAATCAAAAATAAAAAAAATTAAATTCTTGAAAATAAAAATAAATGAAGTAGATTCTAAATATACAAAGTTACTTGAAGGATATTTTAACAGCTATATTTTTCCTATCACATAAATTTAAATTTTCTTTCTAAAGTTAAAATATTACAATACTATAAATAGAAGTCTTTGATTGATAGTTTATGTTTTTTCTGATAATTTTACACTGTAGCCATATGACTTTCTGATAATTTTTTTTTACTTTACGCTAAATAATTTCCAAGAACTGCTAATTTCAAAGTGTCAATAATAACTAAGCACTTGTCTTTGTCTGCCAAATATTGATGCTCCAAATATTTCATGTGTCTTCATGTTCCCATTAGACTTGTTCATAGAGTTTTCAATTTATATTCGAAGATTTGTAAGAAATTTAAGTGGATTTGATTAAAAATATTAAACTTGAAAAATAGATGTGGATAAAGTTTAAGTCTATTTAAAATATAGGTCGGATTCGAGTTTAGATATTTAAGATCTGAGCACGGCTCGAACAGTTTTTAAGTTTATAATATTTTATATTATGTTATTTTTATATATTATGTAATTTATAACATATTAAAAAAATAAACTTATACTAAATATATAATACTACTCTAATGTAATCATTAAAATAATATTAAGATATCTATATAAAAAATTTCAATAAATAAAAAAAATAAAACTATTAAAATAATATAAATATTTTAAAAAATATTTAAAATATAATGTAGGAGTGTATGGGTGAGTTTGAGCAAAATTTTAGGTCCATGTTTCGGGCTGAACCGAGCTTGAACAAATATAAAGTATATTAATATCATGCTTAGACCCAACCCAACTCAATCCATGAGCACCACTAATTTCCATACTTCAATGATTTCACAACTTGTCTCCTTTAAATATTTACTAAAGAAATTAGTTTGTGTTTTAAATTGATATAATATTTAGAACTATCCATAATTGATCCTAACCCTTGAATAAAAAGATAAATGTGCTTTAACACACGCGTATCTTACATTGGTAATAATATCAATATCAACTAAGCTAAAACTTAATCAATATTTTTATTGTTTACTAAATGTTTTTTACTTCTTTTCTCTGTTTGTGCACTCACCATCCACATTGGAATTCTGGATATTTTATCATCGCGATTATATTTTTGGTATGAACCAATTTTATATCGAACTGAGTCTGTTTCTGAAATCCTTAGCTATGCATAGGTTGCGATGGTGATTGCTTTTAAATCATTTAGCTCTAATAATCAATTCCATGATTTTAAAAATACAATTCTTTCTTAATTTATAATAATTATGTCATGAGTAAAGAGAAAGTAAATAATATATGGTAGATAAAAATTTTTAAGCTACATACAATCATAATTACACATATAAGGAATACATATCTGAATAATTATAATTAGAATTAAATATTATGAAACACAATAAATTACTAATTAAAACATATTCAAATTCAACCCACACCAGATTTAAATCAAAATAATTGTAAAAAAAAATAACTACTCATAATTTACTTAAGGTTAAATTGAAGGGTATAATGGGAGGGGCCGGTGATCATTTGGTGAAAATTTACCTTGCTCGAAAGTTAAGTCTTCAAATATTTAAGATGTCTCCTAATGAGGTGTTGGAGATTTTTCAACAAGATAAAACCCATGATATGATAGAATCTTTGATATAATATAATTTATCCTTTTTTTCACCAAAATAAAAAATAAAAATTGAAGAGTGCACCAAAAGAATGGTACAACTTAAAAGTTTGGGAAAAAAAGGTCTATTCTTGTGGAGGAGAATACGCAATTTGTTAATGTAGATTAACTCAAGCACAAGTTATACTTGAAAAGAATGATATTCTTTCCTTCTTTGTTTTTTTTGTCTTCTCTTTTTTCCCTTTTTCTTTAATCAATTTTAACTTTCTACCCAAATAAATGTGAAATTAATCAATTTTTTTTTTAAAATTGTAAAATCATAGATTTGAAAATTACATTGAGGCACTGCAATGTCTTCTCATATCGATTAAAGCTTCGGTTCCAAAAGGAAATGAAAATCTAGATAAAATGTTTACCAATAAATTCTTGATTTTTCTTTTTTTGAAATATATTTTTAAGTAGACAGAAATAAAATTTTAGAGACATGTTTTTTGAAGAGTCAAGAGTGCTTCTCTCTAGGGCCTTAGAGAAACAGAGTTGCTGTGGTTTGAGCAGTGGAGGGTGGTGACTTTGATTTGGCTAGTATCATGGAGAGAGTTGAGATCTCTCTTCTTGGGGGAAGAGCTTATGCAATTGTCTGTTAAGATTTCGTTGATTACATACAGTGAGAAACCGACATTGATTTATTCGGTGTGGTCAAAGAAATCATAAAATCCTGACAGCTTTAGGGCGCAAATGAAATGCATCTGAAAAACCAGGAAAAAATTTGAAATTCAAGTTGAGGGGAAGAATTTGTTCATGATAATTTTTTACGATATGGAAGATCTGAACGCCATCA
Source organism: Kokia cookei (assembly GCA_039519145.1). Taxonomy (NCBI): domain Eukaryota; kingdom Viridiplantae; phylum Streptophyta; class Magnoliopsida; order Malvales; family Malvaceae; genus Kokia; species Kokia cookei. The sequence goes on along the minus strand of CM076907.1, from coordinate 2,730,755 downwards.
TGGAGGGCTGACCCTGGCTCTTTAGGCGACAGTTGGTCGTTTTTGAACGGTTAACTAACCCTGTGGGTCGCACGGAAATACAACTTTGTTCTTTCTCCTTTTTGGATGAAAATAAGACCTTGCCCGCCAGATTATGATAAGCTAGATCTTGTGAACGCTGTTGGTCGAACATTTGGAGGAAGTGATAAATCAAAGATGATTGCGGGTCAATTTGGATGTGCAGAGGCCTTTGCGCAAGGGTCTTTTTATTGTTGATGGCAATGGTGACGAAGTATGGATATCGTTTAAATACGAGAACTTGCCAACCTTTTACTTTGGGTGCGGGCGGCTAGGTCATGGGGTTCAAGATTGTGGGGAGATGTCAGCGACTGATAAGGACAAGGCTGTTGAAGATTTTCCTTATACGGCTGCACGTGGCAAATATAAATTTCAAAAATTAATAAAAAAAGAATAATTCTTTCACATCTGAAATGAATTTTTTTATTAATTTTTTTAATAAAAAACTTCTTCTTTTAATATTAAAACTTAATTTTTTTGGTCAAAAAATGATAATTAAATTATTAGTTTTGTTTCATTATACTCCAAATAATAATATTATTTTTATTAAATGACACTTTGTAAAATAAGAAAGAATTGATAGTTTAAATATTAATTTTGATAAAAAAAAAAAAAAAAAAACTCCAAGTATCTAAGTGAATAAAAATATAATCTGAAGGATTTTGTAGCGAAGCTTACCATGATGTGACGTCCTTTGGTGCACCTTTCGGTACTCGGATTTCTCGCACCATGGATGAGTAAAATTTATTCTTGATTAAAATAGACTTTAAGTCCTTGTACGTTTTGTGTATTCATAATTTTATCCTTCAACTTTTTATTTCTAAGAATCTAATCTATTTACTTTTAGGTTTCAATTTTTCGAAAATAGAATAGGGGGTGTAGGGTAAATTGCGGGTGCTATCATGGTGTGGAAGAGAAGTGGAGGATGCAGATCATTTGTTTTTTAACTGCAAATTCATTGTTGGTTTTTGGAGAAAAATATTTTCTTGGTGGGAAATGAAATGGGAGCAAGTGGGAAACTTTCAAGATTTTTTCAAATTGTATCTCAAGGTGCATTTAAAAGGGGTGATGAGAAGTTTATGGATAAGCAGCGTCTTGGTCGATATGGCTAGCCAGAAATGAGAGGGTATTCAACGGTAAGGTAATTCACATGGAAACAACGATTTTTCTTTCGAAAATGAGAGCTTTGATGCGGGCAAGAGGTGTGCACGATGAAATAGCAGTAGCTGAGAGTGCATGGTGGTTCTGTCCTTTAAAATGCAGGTCTCGTTTTAGTTGTAACTCGAGAAGGGTGTGGTGCTGGAAAAATCCTCCAAGGGGATGGATGAAATTCAATGTTAGTGGGGTTACATTTGAGGAGGTTTCTGGAAGTGGAGGGGTCTTGAGAGATGGGGTATCTTCTCAGGTCAATGTATGGTTGATAACGTGGGTTCAGCTGAACTGCAAGCTATTAAGAATGCGATCGAGATATTTGAAGAGCTAGGATGGGAGAAATGTTGCCCTATGTTGATTGAGGTGGGGTATAATGTAGTGGCTGGTCGGCTGTCGAATCCAGAGGCAAGACAAGGGAAGCTTTGTAATATTTTTGCTGAGAGAGAGAGGAGAAAATACATATCATTTCAATTAGCAGGACAGATGAGAAATGATATAGTTTTGGTGATGGCAATAGCAAAGATATTTTCTGAATTAATACATGGGAAAGGAGTAGTATGACAAAAAATCCCTCATAATTTTATCAAAATTTCAAGTTAAATTCTTAAAAAAAAAAAAAAAAAAAAAATTGATAAAATAAATGTCATATTTGCTTGGAACCTATTAATATTTTATTGAAAGTAATTAAAATTAGTTATCATGAAAGTTTGATAAAATATGGGGACTATTCATGATATTTAATCATTTTTCTTTTGAGCCCAAAAAAATTATATGCAGAAGACGACACCTAGTCGGGTACTCCAGGTGCCAACTTCAACTATTTTCCTAATTAATTTTCAATCTCATCTATTTTGCTTAAACAAAATTTTAACTTCACATATATGAAAGGAAAAAGGCATTAAAAATCTATATAAAAAAAAGTCTTTGATTGATTATTAGATTTTAGTGGGACTATTAAAAAGGTAGATGTTAAAAATTTTAAAATTGCTTCGTATTTAAGGTGAGGATCAAACTTTCAATAATTAATTAAAGTAAAAGAAATCTTTACCATTTTACCTCACACATAGCTAGGGGTGAGCATTCGATCGAATCGAATCAAATCGAATGAAAAATTTTCGAGTTAATCGAGTTTTCGAATCCTATTTCATCATCCTAACTCGATTTGAAATTTTTACGAATCGAGTCGAGCGAGATAGAATTCCGAATCGAATATATTTGTTCGAGTTAAATTAAAAAATTAAATTGGTGTTGTTTAATTTTATGTAATTTTTAAAAAAATATTTTTATTTAAACCTTTTAAATATGATTATACAACGAAAAATTAAAATAAATGAGTGAAAAAAATCCAAGTAAATAATGACAATACAATAAGATTATAATAAAAAAACATAAGCAAAAGTCCAAGTAAACAAGTTTTGAGTAAGGTAAAAGGTAAAAAATTAAAAATATTTGAGTAAGATCAAAGGTAAAAAATTAGAAATATTTGGATTTAGTTTATGGATAGGTTTTAACCTTTAGGGGGAAAAATTGGGTAAGATAAAAGGTTTGAGCTTTGGGGGAAAATGGGGTAAAGTAAAAATATTTAAGCCTGGGTAATATAAATTTAAAAATTAAAAATAATATAATTTTATTCGGTTTATTTGAATTATTCGGGTTATTCAAATTCAAAAATTCAACTCGATTCGAACTCGAAATCCAAAAAAAAATTCAACTCGATTCGTTTAACTCGAATAACTCAATTCAAATAATTCGAATCGAGTTTTGCTTACCCCTACTTACGACTGGTGTGTGTTTTTAATCTTGTAGAAAATTTGAAGTTCTATTTCCAATATATTGAAGATACATAAAGAGAAGATAGATCGTAAATAAGCATATAATACAAATGGATTGGAAAAGAAAGTGGGCAAGATTAAGTGGTACAACGTTGACAACGCATGTTTGAAGCAGTGTATGCCACTTCCGACCCCACGTGAGGAGCTTCGTAACTGACGTCATACATTGGATAGTAATGAATAATATGCTATAATTATAATGGTTCCTCCCCAGAAATCATCCTTTAAGAAAAGAAAAAGCCAGCACCCGTCAATTACTAATCTTAAAAATCGTGTGTCACACTGAGGATAATATCCTTGTTTAAGAAAGTCAAACAAATGTGAAGGAGATAACCAACATCCCAAAATTGCAACAATGGGTTTTGACACCCGATCACTACAAAACGTGACCAATGTTAAAACAAAAAACAATAGCGTAAATACTTCCATAACTCTAAATGCAAACTCAGTTGGGGCTATGAAATATATTGATTGGTGGAAGCATACTGCGAAGAAAGCAAGAAGTACTTGAATTATTTTCTTGAAACCAATGGGAAATGGTTTAAGCAGGGCTAGGGCTAGTGTTAGTAAAAAGGTTACCATGAACATAACATAGGTTGGAATATAGAAAAGAAGAAACCTAGTTTGATTAAGTACTGATCTCCCTGTTGTGCTGTCACCCTGCCCAATCCCACCAGGTGGGCTAAGAGTGGCTTGGTAGGTTCCAGTTAGAAGCAGCCCTAAAACTACTAGTAAGGCATTGCGGTCATCGCTTGATATATTAACCAAATCCTCAAAAACTATTGATGATGTTTTTCCGACATGATTGACGATTTTTTTCTCCCACTTTGATTTAATGTTTGAAACTCCAGGAATAAAGCAACCGCGCAGAATGGTGATGCTTTCTCTGTTATTATGTTGTTCTGCAACGCCCAGTGCGGTTAAACCGGCTTGATTGGTGGCATGCTTATCAGCCTTGCAACTTAATAGTAGTTTAAGCATCTGTTTAATTGATAGTTTAAGATATTAAAAAAAAACTACAATCAGTTAATATCAATTATTAAAGCGGATGAGTCAAACCTGGGTTTGATTATTTCTAGCAGCCATGTGTAATGCAGTGTTGCCATCTTCATCCTTTCTATTTACCTCTTCCCAATAATAGTCCTTCTTCTTAAGCATTCGAGTTAAAACCCGAAGAACATCCAGTCTTTTGTTTTCTGTTGCAATATGCAAAGCACTGCGATTCTCAGTTGTAACATCTCGGATACAATCAGGACAAGCCTTCAAAAATCTGTCCAACAGACTATCATGGTTTCCAGCTTGACTAATGTAGTGCAACGGAGTCTCACCAGTCTTCCCTCTGACACGAACAAGATCTTTATCAATTTCTAGGAAACGAAGCACCATCTCTTTATGACCCTTTTTCAATGCAAGGTGAATGGGGCTCAAACCTTGTTGGTTTAGCTTCCTATCAAATGATGGCTTTAAGTTCATCATTTCCATTGCAAACCTAATGCATCCTTCTTCTGCAGCAATGTGTGAGGGAGTTTCGACAAACTCCACCTCATCAAAGTGCCTCAAAACATTTCCATCTCTTTGAATTGAACCGTACAGATCATTAACATTTCCTGTACGAGCTGCTGTTCTCAACTTTTCATTCATCTCAGGTGTGGAAGGACCAATTGAGAAAAGAAAATTTGAAAGAGCTTAAGCCCACTTACAGTGTTTACTAGAATGATTGAAGACTGCGGTGCTCTGTCAGATGCAGTAGGGCAAGAATTTTTGGTTATGAAGAAAGCAGAAAAGGAAGCTTCAATTCCGCGTGCTTATTATTTCAAAGAAACTTAGATTTGGCCAATTTTATTTTAATTGATGTACTTGGCATTTGATGTCATGTAAATTGCAGTAGTCAACAAGGAAACAGTGTGAAGACAGAAAAGGCAGACAGATATATCTATTTGTTGTTCTTCTCGGAGGTTTCGTATTTAGAAGTAGAACAGTGTAAACTTTTGACTTCGGATGCTGTATACTACTTCAGTTCAAGGCAGACAACTTGTTTGAAGTATCCCTCTGATAACTGATATGTTCGTACTCACAATTTTAAACAAACGGCAGCCAGCTGTTTGAACAGATGAGAAAAGATTTAGTGTCGGAGTTGGTTGCGTGGGAAAATCTCCCACATTTCCATGTTTTGTGGTGACTCCCACAAGCTCACATTTTTGTTGCTCACTATTTTCAGATCCTTTGTTTGTGTGATAGTGTGATTGTTGATTTTTATGGGGAATCATTATTATAAATACACCAAATATAAGGTTCTTAAGTAGTAAAAACAAATTTTGAAAACAATTCCATCTAGTGAAGTTTTCAGAGTGTTTTCCAATAATTTTCAGGTTCTCAAGAAGCTGAAATCTCGAGACCATACACAAAGCTGCTTCACTGCTAAGGTGGTTTACTGCTATCAAATTAAGGGTCTTAACGAAAAAAGTAGGGGGAGTTGGCTGATGATGACTGAGATTTTTGGGGTTATTCAACTCTATTTGCCAACCAAAATGTGATGGATTTTGCAATGTTTTCAGCTGAGAAATGAAGGTGAAGCTTATTGTTAGGTGCAATTATGGCTGACAAGATGCCGTATTCGCCGCAATGGAACAGAAATCTTCGGGTATTCCTTGTTGGATTGTGGTCATCAAAGTTTGCAATGAACCCAGAAACTGCAGAGGGAACATCTTCTTGGGTGCCATGTTGAACCAATGGCAGGCTCCATAGAAATCTCCATCGGGTTGATAGGAAAATGGTTTGGATTGCAGATTCAAAGGGAAGTAGAGAAATTATGTAGAAAAGTAGTTCATCTGGTAAACTACTTCTGAAATCTTCCATATTGGCAACTCTCTATAGTACTCAAAATTGGTGCTGTTGGAAGCCCTTCTTTTTATTGCTTGAATCTTTTGGGTGATTTGCAAAAATGGTGATCAATTACAAAGATCGATATTCTCAGTTGCTTTCATTTATATACAAGTTTATCAATTGGATTTGATGAGTTTTAACCTTAGTCAAATTCAAGAGTCACAGGCAACTTTGATTTTGATTAATGGAAATCTCTTCTTTGATTTATTCAACTACCCTATTCTTATATTAGAATTAGGAAAAAGAAAAAAGAAAAAGAATTTATACCATCAAAACCTAGAAGAGCAAGAAAGGGATAAAATAAATGATTTAGCACAAACATAATTGAAGATGTAATAAAGTAAAATTCTTTACCTTTTTTCTTTCTTCTTCAATAAAATTAAATGTAAAATATGGTAAAAATGTTTATTTTAAGTATCTTTGCCCCTTTATGTTTTTTATTTTAAAATGTAAGTTTAGTTGTTAAAATTGTTAGAACTGTTCTGTTAAATTCAGTTTTATTAAATGAGCAATTTTTATTTTTATTTTAAAGTGTCATACCAATAAATTGAACGTAATAATTTAATGATGTTAACAATTAGATTTAGAATGATTATTATTTATATGCCATATTTTTTTTAACACCTAATATTTTTGCACCTTTTGAGTTCTAAATTGATATAATGTCAAATTTAGCCTTTAACCTTTTATCAATTTGGTGTTTTTTTATTTTTTTTGAATTAAATTTGACTCCCAATCTTTTTAAAGATTCAGATTTTTTTTATGAAAGTATTGACGGAAAGGTTAAAATTTTAAACATGCTTTTTTTTTTTTTAGTTTTTACGAACTTCTTATATATTTTTTGAAATTTTTATTTTTAAATATTTTTTATAATTATTAAATTATTTATTGACATGACATAGATAAATAGTGTTATATAAACATGGATATTATTATATTAAATTCTAACAACAATCATGTGCGTAGCATGTGACATTGAAACTAATATGGTATACAAGTCTATTCAAGGGTGTAGCTAAAGCAACTTTAACTTTGTTCGTTAAAAGGTATAATTTTCCTTTTAAGCCACTCTTTGAAAAGAAAATATAGGAAGAATTTGGAGGTTAATTGGTTACAAATATTAACAAGATAAATCGAAAACTCGATAGGGATAAGAATAAATCTCTATGGTGCGAAATAGGTTTGTTATTTGAAGGAGGGATCATACGGAGTAAGAAGAAAAGAAAGTAAATTACAATCCCTTTTTCATAGAATATGTTATTCTCATCCAATGAAATGATATAAATATCTGAATCATAGCCTTAAACTTCCACAAAAGCATTTGTTGTTACTTAACCCACAAACTTACATCGAAACCAAACAAATGGAGCTTCACCACCATTTTAGCCATGAGCATCCATTAATAACTGTTTTTACATGCTGTGCCGAATTGCCTAAGAAGATGTACGATTGGGCTCATATTCACCAACGTCCCTTCACCCTTAATTTACATGCTGTTTTTGTTTGTGAACATTGTGGGTTTGAGTTCAATAACTGCTTCTCCTATGATTGTAATGTGTGTGAGGAGCGTCACTGTCTTCGTTGTGTTCTAGCATCGGATTCCCCCACATGCCAAGGGCATGAACACCGCCTTCTCTTTTACGAAAAGTGTGAAGGGCAATGCAATGGCTGTGGATGGAATCTAAATTATGCTTATGCTTGCAAAGAGTGCAACTTTGCTGTGGAATATGGATGTCTTAGGCTTCCCGGCAAAATCCAACACAAGTGTGATGAACATCCCCTCATGCTCACATATGGCGAAGACAACAGTTACTCAGAGTACCATTACTGTGATAAAAGTGCCCGAAAGGTAGAAATCCAAGCCGTTGGTTTTACCGCTGTGCAATTTGTGACACTTCAGTCCATAAAGATTGTGTTATTGATGCATACTCATATATGAAGCTCGGAAAGACCTACACAGCAAAGCATCACCCACACCCACTCACTTTCACCCGAAAGGTCTACGACTACCCTCCTGAATGCCATATATGTGAGGAGCATTGTTAAGATCTATCTGTTGAGTGTCTAGAGAATGGGTGTAACTACATTGTACATTGTTCATTGAATTGGAAATGTATAAAAAAATTTAAACTTGATTAGCATATATTATTGACAAATTTGATTTTGTTTCCTTTATTAGTTAACTGAATATAAAAAGACTTGTAGATAAAAAAATTTAAAGAGAATAAGGAGATGAAGAAGAAAAGAATTTTTACTTTATCCTCCAATTATTAAATCATTTGGATCTAATAATTAATTCCATGATTTAAGGAAAAATTGAAGAGTGCACCAAATGAATGGTACAACTTAAAAGGTTGAAAAAAAGGATAATACGCAGTTAATTGTTAATCTAGATTAACTCAAGCACAAGTTTTACTTGAAAAGAATAAAGTGATCTTCTTTGTTCTTTTCTTCTCTCTTTTCCCTTTTTCTTTAATCAATTTCAACTTTATATATTTATATCCACACTTTCTTCCAAATAAATGTGATACTAATCAATTTTTTTTAAAAAAAATGTAAAACCATATGTTTGAAAATTTCATTGAGACACTACAATGTCTTCTCGTATTGATTAAAGCTTGGGTTCCAAAAGAAAATGAAAATCTGGGATAAAATGTTTACCAATAAATAAATTCTTGATTTTTCTTTTCTGTTATATATTTTTAAGTAAACACAAATAAAATTGTAGAGACATCAACCATTCCAACTTTGCTTTCAAACATCAAATACAATTCAAACAATAATTTAATTTGTCTAAATATCAAATCAAGTTCAATTGAATTTTTTGAAAGTTTTGTTAGAATATAAAAAATGATAAATATTTAAAAGAAATAAATTTCAAATTATATATAAATTTTGATTCAATGTATAACATCATATATAAATTTTGAATTGATGCAATTGTATACATTAAATTTAATTTTGATTTAATTCCCATGTAAAAATAACAATGTTATCTATGAGGCACTATTTTTTTACATTTTATTAAACTAAAAAAATGAATGAATAATGAATTTAAATTATGTTGTTTTTCAGAAATTATTTAAATTTATGGGGTAAATTTAAACTATTTTCACACTTATTTCATTACTGCTACAATGGCATAAATTTATTTTTTAAGAAAATAATTTAAATTTATTCATTTTTTTTTTAATTTAATAAAATATCAAATTAATAGTTTTCACATGATATAGCTTAAAATAGTACTACACAAGTAATGACGTTAATACAATGTGAAACTTGAAGCAAAACTAAAGTTAATATTAGATTAAAGTTAATGTATAATATTGATATTTATCTCTTACACTTTAAGTATATTTAAAATTTTAACTTAATGTATCGATTGATTCTTAATTCGATTGGCATCAATATTATTGTCAATATAAGAAGATGTGATTTCGAGCGCGCTAAAACACATTTGTCCTCATAGTTAAGAATTAGAAATAAATTATAAGTAACTCTAAACGTTATATCGAAAAGCTTTATGAATCATTGAATGGTTGGAAGAATGGCATTAGATTCTTTTTTTCATAGAAAATGTCATTCTCAACTAATAGAACAATATAAATATCTCAATCATAGGCTTAAGCTTCCACAAAAACACTTGTTACTTAACCCACAAACTTACATAGAAACCAAACAAAAGGAGAAATGGAGCTTCACCACCATTTTAGCCATCAACATCCTTTGGAGTTCATCCAAGAGCACAACCTTGACAGTGGGAAGGCTAATTGCTCAGGATGTGGGGAGCAAGTATCAGGTCCAAGCTATAGTTGTACGGAGTGTGAGTTTTACCTTGACAAGAAATGCTTCGAGGCCTCCTCAGAGGTAAATAACCCCTTTCATCCCAACCATAGCCTTAAACTTTTAGCAAGTCCACCATACATAGGTTCGTGGGCTATTTGTGCATTCTGTGACAAAATATGTGAGAATTTTGTTTATCACTGTTCTTGTAAGTTAGACCTTCATGTAAAATGTGCTTTGTTTTCAAAAACCATTGCTGAAAATAAGATTAGGGAGCTTGAAGGCGTTTCCCAAAAAGATCTATTGGTCTCTTCTAAAAATGGTTCTGAAGAACTTGAAGAAACCGAGTGCTTTGCATGTAGGAAGCCATTACTAGATTCCCCGTTCATTTCTTTTGATTCTAGATTTCACTTGCATAAAAGATGTCTTGATCTACCTATTGAAGTCAATCATCTTTTTCATAGCCAACACCCTCTAGTTTTACAATTCAATAGTCAACGTCTCCCTTGTCAAATTTGCCGAATAACCCAACCGAGGGGACTTGTCTATTGCTGCTCAACTTGTGAGTTTGCCATTCATATTGCATGTGTTGAGCGACCAACTAGAATTAACCACCCTTGTGCTCAAATTTCAGATTCCCCCACATGCCAAGGGCATGAACACCGCCTTTTCTTTTACGAAAAGTATGAAGGGCAATGCAATGGCTGTGGATGGAATCTAAAGGGTGCGTATGCATGCAAAGAGTGCAACTTTGCTGTGGGATACGAATGTCTTTCGCTTCCCGACAAGATTCAACACAAGTGTGATGAACATCCCCTCATGCTCACATATGGTGAAGACAACAGTTATCCAGAGTACCATTACTGTGATATTTGTGAGAAAGGAAGAAATCCAAGCCGTTGGTTTTACCGTTGTGCAATTTGTGACAGTTCAGTTCATCGCCTTTGTGCTATTGATGCATGCTCATATATGAAGCTCGGAAAGACCTACACATCAAAGGATCACCCACACCCACTCACTTTCACTCGAAAGGTCTATGACTACCCTCCTGAATGCCGCCATATATGTGAAGAGCATTGCGAAGATCTATCTGCTGAAGGTTTAGAGAATGGGTGCAATTACATTGTTCATTGGAATTGTAGAGACCCTTATAGAAAGGATATTTTACGGTGGTGGCCCAAGGAAAAAGACAAAGAGGCTCACGAGTGATGGTGTTTTTGAAAAATAAAATCACTGTGTTAGTTGGGACTTGAAAGTCCATTAATGCAGTTATTGTAAGTGCTTTTATGGTTTTTATTGTGAATAAAATGTGATGTTACTGTTACATATTGGAAAATTATTTGGAATTGAAAGAATGACTCTCTTTTAATAGTTTATCCTTAGTTTTATGGTTGAGCAATTGATTTTTTTTTTTTTTCTCTTGGAGACGATTCTTCTTGTTAAATTTGAGCAGAAAAAAATATTAATTAGCAGTAAAAAGAATTAATGATTTGTTAAAATTTTGAAAGTATTAAAGATTTTTTTTCTTAAATTTTAATATTATAATTAAAATGTTCTTAATTAATCATCAATTAAGTGGATCTAATTAAACATTCAGCACGGTTGGATTTAAGTAAGGTTTAGGGTTATAAAGATTAAAAAAAAAAAAATTTTAAACTTGATTAGCATATATTATTGACAGATTTGATTTTGTTTCCTTTATTAATTAACTGTGTATAAAAAGACTTGTAGAGTGTAGTTGGGTGTAAAGATTTGGAGGATGATGTACCAAATTTATAAATAATTTTATATATTTGATTATTTAAAAAGATTTACCGATTATAAAGTTGGATTAATTGAATTATAAAACAGTTTTTGTTTGTAGATGTGATTTATAAAATTTTTAATATTGAAAAAAGGGCATGCTTTTCTAATGTTGAAGCTTTGGTAGATGTGAGTCGGAGCAAACTATTTCAGGCCCATTGACAAGAATACTTGGAAACTGTTAATTATTTTCTAAGCACACTATCTATAAGAAGAATTAGAGGTGAATTGATTAGAAAAATTAACATAAACTGAAGACAGATAAGAATAAATCTCACAATGTAAAATTAGACTATTATTTGAAAAAAAATACAAAACAAGTTTAGATTTTTTTTAATAAAAAATGCCATTCTCATTCAGTGAAGCATTACTATAAATACTAAAAACATATGCTTAAGCTTAAACAACCACATATTGTTACTTAAACTACAAGATTAGATAGAAACCAAAGAAAAGGAGAGATGAAGCTTCGCTATTTTTGCCATGAACACCCATTGGTGTTCACTGAGGAGCAGAGCATTAAAAGTGAGAAGGCTAATTGCTCAGGATGTGAGGAGTTGGTATTAAGTTGCAGGTTTCACCTTGACAAAAAATGCTTCGAGGCCTCTTCACAGGTAAATCACCTCTTTCATCCCAAACCATAGCCTTAAACTTTTAATGGTAACTAATAAAAAAGTGACTGAAATATTTACTTTTGAAAATAAAACCAAAAGCATAATTGAGATTTTGTCCCTATTGTTTACCCAATTGTTAATTATATGTTATTTGTTCTAGAAAAATATGCTTAACGTTACATAATATTGTCTATAATTTCTTTTAAATTTTCTATATATATATATATATAAAAAAAAGTATATTTTTTTAGTGATTTTTTCATAAAATTTAATAACTTTTTTATCATATTAATATATTTTATATAATTTTTCTTAACTTTTTCTATAATATCTAAACTTTTATAATATTTTAATAATTTTTATATTTTTTAATAATTTTAAATAAGTTCTATAATTATTTATAATTTCATAATATTTTAATAGTTTTAGGCTTAAATGCTAAAAATCTCTCGTAAAATAATTAAAAATATCAATTAAACTATCACATCAACATTTTTCCATGCCAATGGCCACATCATCAATTAACGGTTCGTCCAGAGCGTTGATGAAAAATTATATTTTGAAAGACTTAATTTAGTATAACTCATAATTCAAAAGGACCGGGCTGTTAATTTCTATTAAAGGTTTAATTAATATTTTTTAAATTATTTTAAGAGGGATTATTTTGACATTTAATTTTCTCGTTCTCACCCTTAAGGATTAGTGTAATAGAAATGCTACAATTATTTCCAAATTCAATTACAAGATGATTTGCAAAAAAAAAAAAAAAAAGATAGATCAAGTGAACATATTAAAACATAAAACAAAAAGAAATTAAATAAAAAAACAATAGATAAAAAATTTTAAAGAGAATAAGGAGATGAAGAAGAAAAGAATTTTTACTTTATCCTCCTATTATTAAATCATTTAGATCTAATAATTATGTCATGAGTAAAGAGAAAGTAAAGAGTATATGGTGGATAAAAATTTTAGCTACATACAATCATAAGTAATATATATCTAAATAATTACAATTAGCATTAGAATTAAGCATTGCGAAACACAATAAATTACTAATTAAAACATATTTAAATCAAAATAATTGTAAAAAAAAATCACTCATAATTTACTTAAGGTTAAATTGAAGAGTATAATGAGAGGGGTTTTAAAAAAAAAAAAAATTGAAGAGTGCACCAAAAGAATGGTACAACTTAAAAGGTTGAAAAGAATAAATGTGATCTTCTTTATTCTTTTCTTCCCTCTTTTCCCTTTTTCTTTAATCAATTTCAACTTTATATATTTATATCCACACTTTCTTCCAAATAAATGTGAAATTAATCTTCTTTTTTTTTTAATGTAAAATAACATATTTGAAAATTAATCTTTCTTCATTAAAAGGTATAATTTACTTTTAAGTCACTGATCTTAACAAGAAAAGATAGGAAGAATTGGAGGTTAATTGATTAGAAAAATTAACAAAGATAAATTAAAAACTTGATAGGGAAAGGAATAAATCTCTATCGTGTAAAATAGGTTTGTTATTTCAAAAGAGGGATCATGAGAACTAAGAAGAAAAGAAAGTAAAGATTCCCTTTTCATAAAAAATGTCATTCTCAGCTAATGAAACAATATAAATATCTGAACCATAGCTTAAGCTTCCACAAAAGCATTTGTTGTTACTTAACCTACAAACTTACAACGAAACCAAACAAAAGGAGAAATGGAGCTTCACCACCATTTTAGCCATCAACATCCTTTGGAGTTCATCCAAGAGCACAACCTTAAAAGTGGGAAGGCTAATTGCTCAGGATGCGGGGAGCTGATATCAGGTTCAAGCTATAGTTGTACGGAGTGTGAGTTTTACCTTGACAAGTTATGCTTCGAGGCCTCCTCAGAGGTAAATCACCCATTTCATCCCAACCATAGCCTTAAACTTTTAGCAAGTCCACCATACATAGGTTCAAGTGCTTTTTGTGATTTTTGTGATTTTTGTGACAAAATATGTGAGAATTTTGTTTATCATTGTTCTTGTGAGTTAGACCTCCATGTAAAATGTGCTTTGTTTTCAAAAACCATTGTTGAAAACAAGATTGGGGAGCTTGAAGGTGTCTCCCAAAATGATCTATTGGTCTCTTCTGAAAATGGTTCTGAAGAACTTGAAAAAACCGAGTGCTTAGCATGTAGGAAGCCATTACTAGATTCTCCATCATTCATTTCTTTTGATTCTAGATTTCACTTGCATAAAAAATGTCTTGATCTACCTATTGAAGTCAAACATCTTTTTCATAGCCAACACCCTCTACTTTTACAATTCAATAGTCAGCGTCTCCCTTGTCAAATTTGCCAAGTAACCCAGCAGAGCGGACTTGTCTATTGTTGTTCACCTTGTGAGTTTACCCTTCATATTGCATGTGTTGAGCGACCAACTACAGTTGAGCGACCAACTACAATTGACCTCCCATGTCACCGTGAGCATTCTCTTGTTTTACAGCTCAATTTGAAATCTCTCCTTTGTCAAATCTGTCATGAAACACATGATTTGTCATCTGCTTATTATTGTTCCGCATGCAAGTTTGGCATTCACGTTCAATGTGTCTCTCCTGCACCTACTATGAAAGGTGAAATTCATGAACATCCATTCACCTTGTTTTGGAGACAAGTCCCTTTCATTTGCGACGCATGTGGAACAAGCGGAGATTGTATCTCTTATATTTGTTCTCCATGTGGCCTTATAGTTCATGAAAAGTGCATTTCGTTGCAACCCATCATCAAAAGGTTTCCACGACATGGTCACCGGATTTCCCACACATTCATCCATAGGCAACATGAGACCAAATCTTGGAAATGCCGAATTTGCCACGATGAGGTGAATTCGAAGCATGGGTGTTATTGTTGTTCTGATTGTAATTATGTTGTCCATACAAATTGTGCAATAGAAAGTTACAGACGGTACGACATAGCCGATGATGAGTTGGAAGAAACGGATGAGCTGCTTAAAAATTCAGCCTTTGTTGTTATTAAAGAGACCAAGCAGCTTGCAGAAAATGATGTAATACCCACAGAGATAAAACATATAAGCCACCCTCACAACTTAACTTTCAGCAATGATGTTGAGGGTGATAGATATTGTGATGGCTGCATGTTGTTCATCTCGACTTCATTTTACAACTGTGCACGATGTGATTTCTTTCTCCATAAATCATGTGCCGAATTGCCTAAGAAGATGTACGATTGGGGTCATATGCACCAACGTCCCCTCACCCTTAATTTACATGCTGTTTTTGTTTGTCCAATCTGTGGGTTTGAGTTCAATAACTGTTTCTCCTATGATTGTGATGTGTGTGAGGAGCGTCATTGCGTTCATTGTGTTCTAACATCGGATTCCCCCACATGCCAAGGGCATGAACACCGCCTTCTCTTTTACGACAAGTATGAAGGGCAATGCAATGGCTGTGGACGGAATCTAATGGGTGCGTATGCATGCAAAGAGTGCAACTTTGCTGTGGGATACGAATGTCTTACGCTTCCCGACAAGATTCAACACAAGCGTGATGAACATCCCCTCATGCTCACACATGGTGAAGACAACATTTATTCAGAGTACCATTACTGTGATATTTGTGAGAAAGGAAGAAATCCAAGCCGTTGGTTTTACCGCTGTGCAATTTGTGACACTTCAGTCCATAAAGATTGT
This sequence comes from Kokia cookei, assembly GCA_039519145.1. Taxonomy (NCBI): domain Eukaryota; kingdom Viridiplantae; phylum Streptophyta; class Magnoliopsida; order Malvales; family Malvaceae; genus Kokia; species Kokia cookei. The sequence continues at coordinate 2,714,958 of CM076907.1, read as the reverse complement.
GTTATTGATGGATACTCATATATGAAGCTCGGAAAGACCTACAAAGCAAAGGATCACCCACACCCACTCACTTTCACTCGAAAGGTCTACGACTACCCTCCTGAATGCCATATATGTGAGGAGCATTGCGAAGATCTATCTGCTGAGTGTCTAGAAAATGGGTGTAACTACATTGTTCATTGGGAATGTATAGACCCTTGTAGAAAGTATCGCTTATGGTTTCGTTGGCAGCGCGGGGCAAAAGACAAAGAGGTTCATTATTGATGGCATCCAACGCTACTTTCTGCACCCAAGTTTGTGAAAAAATAAAATCACTTTGTTGGTTGGGAGTTGAAACTCCATTAATGTAATTATATTTTATTTTATGGTTTTTATTGTAAATAAAATGTGATGTTACTGTAACATATTATCAAATCATTTGAAAGTATAGTTTGTCCTTAGTTTTATGGTTGAGCAATTGAATTTTTTTTTTTCCTCTTGGAGACAATTCTTATTGTTTTATGGTCACCTTATAAAACAAATACTTTAATATCAAACTGATTAATTTGATTAATATTACAACTTTTGATTTCCTTATTTTCACATTATTTCCGTATGTCATGAGTTGTTACATGGTTAAATTTGAGCAGAAAAAGAATATTAATTAGCACTATAAAAAAATTAATGATTTTTTAAAAATTTGAAAGTATTAATGATTTTTTATTGTTTAAATAATAGAAAACTTTTATTCAAATTTATTATTTAAAAGGATTTACTAATTATAAATTCCGATTAATTGAATTATAAAACAATTTTTGTATCTAATGTTCAAGCGTTAGTAGATGTGATTTATAAAATTTATAAAATGTTAAAATTTCTAATATTTTAAAAAATATATTTATCATGTGTTCGGTTTAACAGTATCGTACGACATTCTGATCATTTAAAAAGGAATAAACGAATTTAAAAAATTGAAAATCATCTTGACTAATTACCTTATTTAATTTTCTCATTTTTACCCCTTAACAATTAGAGAATGTAATTGAAATATTACAATTATTTTCAAATTCAATTACAAGATAATTTACAAAAAAAATTTAAAAAGATCAAGAGAAAAACAATTAAAACATAAAACAAAAAGAAATTAAATAAAAAAAATAGATAAAAAAATTTAAAGAGAACAAGGAGATGAAGAAGAAAAGAATTTTTACTATATCCTCCTATTATTAAATCATTTAGCTCTAATAATCAATTCCATGATTTTAAAAATACAATTCTTTCTTAATTTATAATAATTATGTCATGAGTAAAGAGAAAGTAAATAATATATGGTAGATAAAAAATTTTAAGCTACATACAATCATAATTACACATATAAGGAATACATATCTGAATAATTATAATTAGAATTAAATATTATGAAACACAATAAATTATTAATTAAAACATATTCAAATTCAACCCACACCAGATTTAAATCAAAATAATTGTAAAAAAAAATAACTACTCATAATTTACTTAAGGTTAAATTGAAGAGTATAATGGGAGGGGCCGGTGATCATTTGGTGAAAATTTACCTTGCTCGAAAGTTAAGTCTTCAAGTATTTAAGGTGTCTCCTAATGAGGTGTTGGAGATTTTTCAACAAGATAAAACCCATGATATGATAGAATCTTTGATATAATATAATTTGTCCTTTTTTTCACCAAAATAAAAAATAAAAATTGAAGAGTGCACCAAAAGAATGGTACAACTTGAAAGTTTGGGAAAAAAAGGTCTATTCTTGTGGAGGACAATACGCAATTTGTTAATGTAGATTAACTCAAGCACAAGTTATACTTGAAAAGAATGATATTCTTTCCTTCTTTGTTTTTTTTGTCTTCTCTTTTTTCCCTTTTTCTTTAATCAATTTTAACTTTCTACCCAAATAAATGTGAAATTAATCAATTTTTTTTTTAAAATTGTAAAATCATAGATTTGAAAATTACATTGAGGCACTGCAATGTCTTCTCATATCGATTAAAGCTTCGGTTCCAAAAGGAAATGAAAATCTAGATAAAATGTTTACCAATAAATTCTTGATTTTTCTTTTTTTGAAATATATTTTTAAGTAGACAGAAATAAAATTTTAGAGACATGTTTTTTGAAGAGTCAAGAGTGCTTCTCTCTAGGGCCTTAGAGAAACAGAGTTGCTGTGGTTTGAGCAGTGGAGGGTGGTGACTTTGATTTGGCTAGTATCATGGAGAGAGTTGAGATCTCTCTTCTTGGGGGAAGAGCTTATGCAATTGTCTGTTAAGATTTCGTTGATTACATACAGTGAGAAACCGACATTGATTTATTCGGTGTGGTCAAATAAATCATAAAATCCTGACAGCTTTAGGGCGCAAATGAAATGCATCTGAAAAACCAGGAAAAAATTTGAAATTCAAGTTGAGGGGAAGAATTTGTTCATGATAATTTTTTACGATATGGAAGATCTGAACGCCATCATGGAGGGCTGACCCTGGCTCTTTAGGCGACAGTTGGTCGTTTTTGAACGGTTAACTAACCCTGTGGGTCGCACGGAAATACAACTTTGTTCTTTCTCCTTTTTGGATGAAAATAAGACCTTGCCCGCCAGATTATGATAAGCTAGATCTTGTGAACGCTGTTGGTCGAACATTTGGAGGAAGTGATAAATCAAAGATGATTGCGGGTCAATTTGGATGTGCAGAGGCCTTTGCGCAAGGGTCTTTTTATTGTTGATGGCAATGGTGACGAAGTATGGATATCGTTTAAATACGAGAACTTGCCAACCTTTTACTTTGGGTGCGGGCGGCTAGGTCATGGGGTTCAAGATTGTGGGGAGATGTCAGCGACTGATAAGGACAAGGCTGTTGAAGATTTTCCTTATACGGCTGCACGTGGCAAATATAAATTTCAAAAATTAATAAAAAAAGAATAATTCTTTCACATCTGAAATGAATTTTTTTATTAATTTTTTTAATAAAAAACTTCTTCTTTTAATATTAAAACTTAATTTTTTTGGTCAAAAAATGATAATTAAATTATTAGTTTTGTTTCATTATACTCCAAATAATAATATTATTTTTATTAAATGACACTTTGTAAAATAAGAAAGAATTGATAGTTTAAATATTAATTTTGATAAAAAAAAAAAAAAACTCCAAGTATCTAAGTGAATAAAAATATAATCTGAAGGATTTTGTAGCGAAGCTTACCATGATGTGACGTCCTTTGGTGCACCTTTCGGTACTCGGATTTCTCGCGCACCATGGATGAGTAAAATTTATTCTTGATTAAAATAGACTTTAAGTCCTTGTACGTTTTGTGTATTCATAATTTTATCCTTCAACTTTTTATTTCTAAGAATCTAATCTATTTACTTTTTTAATTTAAAGATTCAGGTAAAAATATTAAAATCGTTAAATTTATAGGTATGATATTTTAAAATAATAAAATAATAAATTTATAGGTACGAGAAAAAAAAGGGACAGAATTTTGAAGAAGGAAAGAGGGAAGAAAGCAGAATCGAATGATGAGAGAATTGTGAATTTATCTCTATCCGATTCAGATATTAGCAACAGAGGGAAAGCAATATTGAGGGAGGCAAAAAACACTTGAGAAATTGGAGAGAAACCAGGATTGAGTGTGTGTGGAGATGAAGGAGGTGTAATTGAAGATTTAGTGCGAATGGAGCAATTGTAGAAGAAATGATCAATGAAAAGAGGATGCTGGTAACAGGGGAAGCTACGGGGCTGTTGGAAACATTGTAGAATCAGGTGAGTATTTTTCAACTTTTAGGTTTCAATTTTTCGAAAATAGAATAGGGGGAGTAGGGTAAATTGCGGGTGCTATCATGGTGTGGAAGAGAAGTGGAGGATGCAGATCATTTGTTTTTTAACTGCAAATTCATTGTTGGTTTTTGGAGAAAAATATTTTCTTGGTGGGAAATGAAATGGGAGCAAGTGGGAAACTTTCAAGATTTTTTCAAATTGTATCTCAAGGTGCATTTAAAAGGGGTGATGAGAAGTTTATGGATAAGCAGCGTCTTGGTCGATATGGCTAGCCAGAAATGAGAGGGTATTCAACGGTAAGGTAATTCACATGGAAACAACGATTTTTCTTTCGAAAATGAGAGCTTTGATGCGGGCAAGAGGTGTGCACGATGAAATAGCAGTAGCTGAGAGTGCATGGTGGTTCTGTCCTTTAAAATGCAGGTCTCGTTTTAGTTGTAACTCGAGAAGGGTGTGGTGCTGGAAAAATCCTCCAAGGGGATGGATGAAATTCAATGTTAGTGGGGTTACATTTGAGGAGGTTTCTGGAAGTGGAGGGGTCTTGAGAGATGGGGTATCTTCTCAGGTCAATGTATGGTTGATAACGTGGGTTCAGCTGAACTGCAAGCTATTAAGAATGCGATCGAGATATTTGAAGAGCTAGGATGGGAGAAATGTTGCCCTATGTTGATTGAGGTGGGGTATAATGTAGTGGCTGGTCGGCTGTCGAATCCAGAGGCAAGACAAGGGAAGCTTTGTAATATTTTTGCTGAGAGAGAGAGGAGAAAATACATATCATTTCAATTAGCAGGACAGATGAGAAATGATATAGTTTTGGTGATGGCAATAGCAAAGATATTTTCTGAATTAATACATGGGAAAGGAGTAGTATGACAAAAAATCCCTCATAATTTTATCAAAATTTCAAGTTAAATTCTTAAAAAAAAAAAAAAAAAAAAAAATTGATAAAATAAATGTCATATTTGCTTGGAACCTATTAATATTTTATTGAAAGTAATTAAAATTAGTTATCATGAAAGTTTGATAAAATATGGGGACTATTCATGATATTTAATCATTTTTCTTTTGAGCCCAAAAAAATTATATGCAGAAGACGACACCTAGTCGGGTACTCCAGGTGCCAACTTCAACTATTTTCCTAATTAATTTTCAATCTCATCTATTTTGCTTAAACAAAATTTTAACTTCACATATATGAAAGGAAAAAGGCATTAAAAATCTATATAAAAAAAAGTCTTTGATTGATTATTAGATTTTAGTGGGACTATTAAAAAGGTAGATGTTAAAAATTTTAAAATTGCTTCGTATTTAAGGTGAGGATCAAACTTTCAATAATTAATTAAAGTAAAAGAAATCTTTACCATTTTACCTCACACATAGCTAGGGGTGAGCATTCGATCGAATCGAATCAAATCGAATGAAAAATTTTCGAGTTAATCGAGTTTTCGAATCCTATTTCATCATCCTAACTCGATTTGAAATTTTTACGAATCGAGTCGAGCGAGATAGAATTCCGAATCGAATATATTTGTTCGAGTTAAATTAAAAAATTAAATTGGTGTTGTTTAATTTTATGTAATTTTTAAAAAAATATTTTTATTTAAACCTTTTAAATATGATTATACAACGAAAAATTAAAATAAATGAGTGAAAAAAATCCAAGTAAATAATGACAATACAATAAGATTATAATAAAAAAACATAAGCAAAAGTCCAAGTAAACAAGTTTTGAGTAAGGTAAAAGGTAAAAAATTAAAAATATTTGAGTAAGATCAAAGGTAAAAAATTAGAAATATTTGGATTTAGTTTATGGATAGGTTTTAACCTTTAGGGGGAAAAATTGGGTAAGATAAAAGGTTTGAGCTTTGGGGGAAAATGGGGTAAAGTAAAAATATTTAAGCCTGGGTAATATAAATTTAAAAATTAAAAATAATATAATTTTATTCGGTTTATTTGAATTATTCGGGTTATTCAAATTCAAAAATTCAACTCGATTCGAACTCGAAATCCAAAAAAAAATTCAACTCGATTCGTTTAACTCGAATAACTCAATTCAAATAATTCGAATCGAGTTTTGCTTACCCCTACTTACGACTGGTGTGTGTTTTTAATCTTGTAGAAAATTTGAAGTTCTATTTCCAATATATTGAAGATACATAAAGAGAAGATAGATCGTAAATAAGCATATAATACAAATGGATTGGAAAAGAAAGTGGGCAAGATTAAGTGGTACAACGTTGACAACGCATGTTTGAAGCAGTGTATGCCACTTCCGACCCCACGTGAGGAGCTTCGTAACTGACGTCATACATTGGATAGTAATGAATAATATGCTATAATTATAATGGTTCCTCCCCAGAAATCATCCTTTAAGAAAAGAAAAAGCCAGCACCCGTCAATTACTAATCTTAAAAATCGTGTGTCACACTGAGGATAATATCCTTGTTTAAGAAAGTCAAACAAATGTGAAGGAGATAACCAACATCCCAAAATTGCAACAATGGGTTTTGACACCCGATCACTACAAAACGTGACCAATGTTAAAACAAAAAACAATAGCGTAAATACTTCCATAACTCTAAATGCAAACTCAGTTGGGGCTATGAAATATATTGATTGGTGGAAGCATACTGCGAAGAAAGCAAGAAGTACTTGAATTATTTTCTTGAAACCAATGGGAAATGGTTTAAGCAGGGCTAGGGCTAGTGTTAGTAAAAAGGTTACCATGAACATAACATAGGTTGGAATATAGAAAAGAAGAAACCTAGTTTGATTAAGTACTGATCTCCCTGTTGTGCTGTCACCCTGCCCAATCCCACCAGGTGGGCTAAGAGTGGCTTGGTAGGTTCCAGTTAGAAGCAGCCCTAAAACTACTAGTAAGGCATTGCGGTCATCGCTTGATATATTAACCAAATCCTCAAAAACTATTGATGATGTTTTTCCGACATGATTGACGATTTTTTTCTCCCACTTTGATTTAATGTTTGAAACTCCAGGAATAAAGCAACCGCGCAGAATGGTGATGCTTTCTCTGTTATTATGTTGTTCTGCAACGCCCAGTGCGGTTAAACCGGCTTGATTGGTGGCATGCTTATCAGCCTTGCAACTTAATAGTAGTTTAAGCATCTGTTTAATTGATAGTTTAAGATATTAAAAAAAAACTACAATCAGTTAATATCAATTATTAAAGCGGATGAGTCAAACCTGGGTTTGATTATTTCTAGCAGCCATGTGTAATGCAGTGTTGCCATCTTCATCCTTTCTATTTACCTCTTCCCAATAATAGTCCTTCTTCTTAAGCATTCGAGTTAAAACCCGAAGAACATCCAATCTTTTGTTTTCTGTTGCAATATGCAAAGCACTGCGATTCTCAGTTGTAACATCTCGGATACAATCAGGACAAGCCTTCAAAAATCTGTCCAACAGACTATCATGGTTTCCAGCTTGACTAATGTAGTGCAACGGAGTCTCACCAGTCTTCCCTCTGACACGAACAAGATCTTTATCAATTTCTAGGAAACGAAGCACCATCTCTTTATGACCCTTTTTCAATGCAAGGTGAATGGGGCTCAAACCTTGTTGGTTTAGCTTCCTATCAAATGATGGCTTTAAGTTCATCATTTCCATTGCAAACCTAATGCATCCTTCTTCTGCAGCAATGTGTGAGGGAGTTTCGACAAACTCCACCTCATCAAAGTGCCTCAAAACATTTCCATCTCTTTGAATTGAACCGTACAGATCATTAACATTTCCTGTAGGAGCTGCTGTTCTCAACTTTTCATTCATCTCAGGTGTGGAAGGACCAATTGAGAAAAGAAAATTTGAAAGAGCTTAAGCCCACTTACAGTGTTTACTAGAATGATTGAAGACTGCGGTGCTCTGTCAGATGCAGTAGGGCAAGAATTTTTGGTTATGAAGAAAGCAGAAAAGGAAGCTTCAATTCCGCGTGCTTATTATTTCAAAGAAACTTAGATTTGGCCAATTTTATTTTAATTGATGTACTTGGCATTTGATGTCATGTAAATTGCAGTAGTCAACAAGGAAACAGTGTGAAGACAGAAAAGGCAGACAGATATATCTATTTGTTGTTCTTCTCGGAGGTTTCGTATTTAGAAGTAGAACAGTGTAAACTTTTGACTTCGGATGCTGTATACTACTTCAGTTCAAGGCAGACAACTTGTTTGAAGTATCCCTCTGATAACTGATATGTTCGTACTCACAATTTTAAACAAACGGCAGCCAGCTGTTTGAACAGATGAGAAAAGATTTAGTGTCGGAGTTGGTTGCGTGGGAAAATCTCCCACATTTCCATGTTTTGTGGTGACTCCCACAAGCTCACATTTTTGTTGCTCACTATTTTCAGATCCTTTGTTTGTGTGATAGTGTGATTGTTGATTTTTATGGGGAATCATTATTATAAATACACCAAATATAAGGTTCTTAAGTAGTAAAAACAAATTTTGAAAACAATTCCATCTAGTGAAGTTTTCAGAGTGTTTTCCAATAATTTTCAGGTTCTCAAGAAGCTGAAATCTCGAGACCATACACAAAGCTGCTTCACTGCTAAGGTGGTTTACTGCTATCAAATTAAGGGTCTTAACGAAAAAAGTAGGGGGAGTTGGCTGATGATGACTGAGATTTTTGGGGTTATTCAACTCTATTTGCCAACCAAAATGTGATGGATTTTGCAATGTTTTCAGCTGAGAAATGAAGGTGAAGCTTATTGTTAGGTGCAATTATGGCTGACAAGATGCCGTATTCGCCGCAATGGAACAGAAATCTTCGGGTATTCCTTGTTGGATTGTGGTCATCAAAGTTTGCAATGAACCCAGAAACTGCAGAGGGAACATCTTCTTGGGTGCCATGTTGAACCAATGGCAGGCTCCATAGAAATCTCCATCGGGTTGATAGGAAAATGGTTTGGATTGCAGATTCAAAGGGAAGTAGAGAAATTATGTAGAAAAGTAGTTCATCTGGTAAACTACTTCTGAAATCTTCCATATTGGCAACTCTCTATAGTACTCAAAATTGGTGCTGTTGGAAGCCCTTCTTTTTATTGCTTGAATCTTTTGGGTGATTTGCAAAAATGGTGATCAATTACAAAGATCGATATTCTCAGTTGCTTTCATTTATATACAAGTTTATCAATTGGATTTGATGAGTTTTAACCTTAGTCAAATTCAAGAGTCACAGGCAACTTTGATTTTGATTAATGGAAATCTCTTCTTTGATTTATTCAACTACCCTATTCTTATATTAGAATTAGGAAAAAGAAAAAAGAAAAAGAATTTATACCATCAAAACCTAGAAGAGCAAGAAAGGGATAAAATAAATGATTTAGCACAAACATAATTGAAGATGTAATAAAGTAAAATTCTTTACCTTTTTTCTTTCTTCTTCAATAAAATTAAATGTAAAATATGGTAAAAATGTTTATTTTAAGTATCTTTGCCCCTTTATGTTTTTTATTTTAAAATGTAAGTTTAGTTGTTAAAATTGTTAGAACTGTTCTGTTAAATTCAGTTTTATTAAATGAGCAATTTTTATTTTTATTTTAAAGTGTCATACCAATAAATTGAACGTAATAATTTAATGATGTTAACAATTAGATTTAGAATGATTATTATTTATATGCCATATTTTTTTTAACACCTAATATTTTTGCACCTTTTGAGTTCTAAATTGATATAATGTCAAATTTAGCCTTTAACCTTTTATCAATTTGGTGTTTTTTTATTTTTTTTGAATTAAATTTGACTCCCAATCTTTTTAAAGATTCAGATTTTTTTTATGAAAGTATTGACGGAAAGGTTAAAATTTTAAACATGCTTTTTTTTTTTTTAGTTTTTACGAACTTCTTATATATTTTTTGAAATTTTTATTTTTAAATATTTTTTATAATTATTAAATTATTTATTGACATGACATAGATAAATAGTGTTATATAAACATGGATATTATTATATTAAATTCTAACAACAATCATGTGCGTAGCATGTGACATTGAAACTAATATGGTATACAAGTCTATTCAAGGGTGTAGCTAAAGCAACTTTAACTTTGTTCGTTAAAAGGTATAATTTTCCTTTTAAGCCACTCTTTGAAAAGAAAATATAGGAAGAATTTGGAGGTTAATTGGTTACAAATATTAACAAGATAAATCGAAAACTCGATAGGGATAAGAATAAATCTCTATGGTGCGAAATAGGTTTGTTATTTGAAGGAGGGATCATACGGAGTAAGAAGAAAAGAAAGTAAATTACAATCCCTTTTTCATAGAATATGTTATTCTCATCCAATGAAATGATATAAATATCTGAATCATAGCCTTAAACTTCCACAAAAGCATTTGTTGTTACTTAACCCACAAACTTACATCGAAACCAAACAAATGGAGCTTCACCACCATTTTAGCCATGAGCATCCATTAATAACTGTTTTTACATGCTGTGCCGAATTGCCTAAGAAGATGTACGATTGGGCTCATATTCACCAACGTCCCTTCACCCTTAATTTACATGCTGTTTTTGTTTGTGAACATTGTGGGTTTGAGTTCAATAACTGCTTCTCCTATGATTGTAATGTGTGTGAGGAGCGTCACTGTCTTCGTTGTGTTCTAGCATCGGATTCCCCCACATGCCAAGGGCATGAACACCGCCTTCTCTTTTACGAAAAGTGTGAAGGGCAATGCAATGGCTGTGGATGGAATCTAAATTATGCTTATGCTTGCAAAGAGTGCAACTTTGCTGTGGAATATGGATGTCTTAGGCTTCCCGGCAAAATCCAACACAAGTGTGATGAACATCCCCTCATGCTCACATATGGCGAAGACAACAGTTACTCAGAGTACCATTACTGTGATAAAAGTGCCCGAAAGGTAGAAATCCAAGCCGTTGGTTTTACCGCTGTGCAATTTGTGACACTTCAGTCCATAAAGATTGTGTTATTGATGCATACTCATATATGAAGCTCGGAAAGACCTACACAGCAAAGCATCACCCACACCCACTCACTTTCACCCGAAAGGTCTACGACTACCCTCCTGAATGCCATATATGTGAGGAGCATTGTTAAGATCTATCTGTTGAGTGTCTAGAGAATGGGTGTAACTACATTGTACATTGTTCATTGAATTGGAAATGTATAAAAAAATTTAAACTTGATTAGCATATATTATTGACAAATTTGATTTTGTTTCCTTTATTAGTTAACTGAATATAAAAAGACTTGTAGATAAAAAAATTTAAAGAGAATAAGGAGATGAAGAAGAAAAGAATTTTTACTTTATCCTCCAATTATTAAATCATTTGGATCTAATAATTAATTCCATGATTTAAGGAAAAATTGAAGAGTGCACCAAATGAATGGTACAACTTAAAAGGTTGAAAAAAAGGATAATACGCAGTTAATTGTTAATCTAGATTAACTCAAGCACAAGTTTTACTTGAAAAGAATAAAGTGATCTTCTTTGTTCTTTTCTTCTCTCTTTTCCCTTTTTCTTTAATCAATTTCAACTTTATATATTTATATCCACACTTTCTTCCAAATAAATGTGATACTAATCAATTTTTTTTAAAAAAAATGTAAAACCATATGTTTGAAAATTTCATTGAGACACTACAATGTCTTCTCGTATTGATTAAAGCTTGGGTTCCAAAAGAAAATGAAAATCTGGGATAAAATGTTTACCAATAAATAAATTCTTGATTTTTCTTTTCTGTTATATATTTTTAAGTAAACACAAATAAAATTGTAGAGACATCAACCATTCCAACTTTGCTTTCAAACATCAAATACAATTCAAACAATAATTTAATTTGTCTAAATATCAAATCAAGTTCAATTGAATTTTTTGAAAGTTTTGTTAGAATATAAAAAATGATAAATATTTAAAAGAAATAAATTTCAAATTATATATAAATTTTGATTCAATGTATAACATCATATATAAATTTTGAATTGATGCAATTGTATACATTAAATTTAATTTTGATTTAATTCCCATGTAAAAATAACAATGTTATCTATGAGGCACTATTTTTTTACATTTTATTAAACTAAAAAAATGAATGAATAATGAATTTAAATTATGTTGTTTTTCAGAAATTATTTAAATTTATGGGGTAAATTTAAACTATTTTCACACTTATTTCATTACTGCTACAATGGCATAAATTTATTTTTTAAGAAAATAATTTAAATTTATTCATTTTTTTTTTAATTTAATAAAATATCAAATTAATAGTTTTCACATGATATAGCTTAAAATAGTACTACACAAGTAATGACGTTAATACAATGTGAAACTTGAAGCAAAACTAAAGTTAATATTAGATTAAAGTTAATGTATAATATTGATATTTATCTCTTACACTTTAAGTATATTTAAAATTTTAACTTAATGTATCGATTGATTCTTAATTCGATTGGCATCAATATTATTGTCAATATAAGAAGATGTGATTTCGAGCGCGCTAAAACACATTTGTCCTCATAGTTAAGAATTAGAAATAAATTATAAGTAACTCTAAACGTTATATCGAAAAGCTTTATGAATCATTGAATGGTTGGAAGAATGGCATTAGATTCTTTTTTTCATAGAAAATGTCATTCTCAACTAATAGAACAATATAAATATCTCAATCATAGGCTTAAGCTTCCACAAAAACACTTGTTACTTAACCCACAAACTTACATAGAAACCAAACAAAAGGAGAAATGGAGCTTCACCACCATTTTAGCCATCAACATCCTTTGGAGTTCATCCAAGAGCACAACCTTGACAGTGGGAAGGCTAATTGCTCAGGATGTGGGGAGCAAGTATCAGGTCCAAGCTATAGTTGTACGGAGTGTGAGTTTTACCTTGACAAGAAATGCTTCGAGGCCTCCTCAGAGGTAAATAACCCCTTTCATCCCAACCATAGCCTTAAACTTTTAGCAAGTCCACCATACATAGGTTCGTGGGCTATTTGTGCATTCTGTGACAAAATATGTGAGAATTTTGTTTATCACTGTTCTTGTAAGTTAGACCTTCATGTAAAATGTGCTTTGTTTTCAAAAACCATTGCTGAAAATAAGATTAGGGAGCTTGAAGGCGTTTCCCAAAAAGATCTATTGGTCTCTTCTAAAAATGGTTCTGAAGAACTTGAAGAAACCGAGTGCTTTGCATGTAGGAAGCCATTACTAGATTCCCCGTTCATTTCTTTTGATTCTAGATTTCACTTGCATAAAAGATGTCATGATCTACCTATTGAAGTCAATCATCTTTTTCATAGCCAACACCCTCTAGTTTTACAATTCAATAGTCAACGTCTCCCTTGTCAAATTTGCCGAATAACCCAACCGAGGGGACTTGTCTATTGCTGCTCAACTTGTGAGTTTGCCATTCATATTGCATGTGTTGAGCGACCAACTAGAATTAACCACCCTTGTGCTCAAATTTCAGATTCCCCCACATGCCAAGGGCATGAACACCGCCTTTTCTTTTACGAAAAGTATGAAGGGCAATGCAATGGCTGTGGATGGAATCTAAAGGGTGCGTATGCATGCAAAGAGTGCAACTTTGCTGTGGGATACGAATGTCTTTCGCTTCCCGACAAGATTCAACACAAGTGTGATGAACATCCCCTCATGCTCACATATGGTGAAGACAACAGTTATCCAGAGTACCATTACTGTGATATTTGTGAGAAAGGAAGAAATCCAAGCCGTTGGTTTTACCGTTGTGCAATTTGTGACAGTTCAGTTCATCGCCTTTGTGCTATTGATGCATGCTCATATATGAAGCTCGGAAAGACCTACACATCAAAGGATCACCCACAAACCCACTCACTTTCACTCGAAAGGTCTATGACTACCCTCCTGAATGCCGCCATATATGTGAAGAGCATTGCGAAGATCTATCTGCTGAAGGTTTAGAGAATGGGTGCAATTACATTGTTCATTGGAATTGTAGAGACCGTTGTAGAAAGGATATTTTACGGTGGTGGCCCAAGGAAAAAGACAAAGAGGCTCACGAGTGATGGTGTTTTTGAAAAATAAAATCACTGTGTTAGTTGGGACTTGGAAGTCCATTAATGCAGTTATTGTAAGTGCTTTTATGGTTTTTATTGTGAATAAAATGTGATGTTACTGTTACATATTGGAAAATTATTTGGAATTGAAAGAATGACTCTCTTTTAATAGTTTATCCTTAGTTTTATGGTTGAGCAATTGATTTTTTTTTTTTTTCTCTTGGAGACGATTCTTCTTGTTAAATTTGAGCAGAAAAAAATATTAATTAGCAGTAAAAAGAATTAATGATTTGTTAAAATTTTGAGAGTATTAAAGATTTTTTTTCTTAAATTTTAATATTATAATTAAAATGTTCTTAATTAATCATCAATTAAGTGGATCTAATTAAACATTCAGCACGGTTGGATTTAAGTAAGGTTTAGGGTTATAAAGATAAAAAAAAAAAAAAATTAAACTTGATTAGCATATATTATTGACAGATTTGATTTTGTTTCCTTTATTAATTAACTGTGTATAAAAAGACTTGTAGAGTGTAGTTGGGTGTAAAGATTTGGAGGATGATTTACCAAATTTATAAATAATTTTATATATTTGATTATTTAAAAAGATTTACCGATTATAAAGTTGGATTAATTGAATTATAAAACAGTTTTTGTTTGTAGATGTGATTTATAAAATTTTTAATATTTAAAAAAGGGCATGCTTTTCTAATGTTGAAGCTTTGGTAGATGTGAGTCGGAGCAAACTATTTCAGGCCCATTGACAAGAATACTTGGAAACTGTTAATTATTTTCTAAGCACACTATCTATAAGAAGAATTAGAGGTGAATTGATTAGAAAAATTAACATAAACTGAAGACAGATAAGAATAAATCTCACAATGTAAAATTAGACTATTATTTGAAAAAAAATACAAAACAAGTTTAGATTTTTTTTAATAAAAAATGCCATTCTCATTCAGTGAAGCATTACTATAAATACTAAAAACATATGCTTAAGCTTAAACAACCACATATTGTTACTTAAACTACAAGATTAGATAGAAACCAAAGAAAAGGAGAGATGAAGCTTCGCTATTTTTGCCATGAACACCCATTGGTGTTCACTGAGGAGCAGAGCATTAAAAGTGAGAAGGCTAATTGCTCAGGATGTGAGGAGTTGGTATTAAGTTGCAGGTTTCACCTTGACAAAAAATGCTTCGAGGCCTCTTCACAGGTAAATCACCTCTTTCATCCCAAACCATAGCCTTAAACTTTTAATGGTAACTAATAAAAAAGTGACTGAAATATTTACTTTTGAAAATAAAACCAAAAGCATAATTGAGATATTGTCCTTATTGTTTACCCAATTGTTAATTATTTGTTATTTGTTCTAGAAAAATATGCTTAACGTTACATAATATTGTCTATAATTTCTTTTAAATTTTCTATATATATATATATATATATATATATATTAAAAAAAAGTATATTTTTTAGTGATTTTTTCATAAAATTTAATAACTTTTTTATCATATTAATATATTTTATATAATTTTTCTTAACTTTTTCTATAATATCTAAACTTTTATAATATTTTAATAATTTTTATATTTTTTAATAATTTTAAATAAGTTCTATAATTATTTATAATTTCATAATATTTTAATAGTTTTAGGCTTAAATGCTAAAAATCTCTCGTAAAATAATTAAAAATATCAATTAAACTATCACATCAACATTTTTCCATGCCAATGGCCACATCATCAATTAACGGTTCGTCCAGAGCGTTGATGAAAAATTATATTTTGAAAGACTTAATTTAGTATAACTCATAATTCAAAAGGACCGGGCTGTTAATTTCTATTAAAGGTTTAATTAATATTTTTTAAATTATTTTAAGAGGGATTATTTTGACATTTAATTTTCTCGTTCTCACCCTTAAGGATTAGTGTAATAGAAATGCTACAATTATTTCCAAATTCAATTACAAGATGATTTGCAAAAAAAAAAAAAAAAAAAAGATAGATCAAGTGAACATATTAAAACATAAAACAAAAAGAAATTAAATAAAAAAACAATAGATAAAAAATTTTAAAGAGAATAAGGAGATGAAGAAGAAAAGAATTTTTACTTTATCCTCCTATTATTAAATCATTTAGATCTAATAATTATGTCATGAGTGGATAAAAATTTTAAGCTACATACAATCATAAGTAATATATATCTAAATAATTACAATTAGCATTAGAATTAAGCATTGCGAAACACAATAAATTACTAATTAAAACATATTTAAATCAAAATAATTGTAAAAAAAAAATCACTCATAATTTACTTAAGGTTAAATTGAAGAGTATAATGAGAGGGGTTTTAAAAAAAAAAAAAATTGAAGAGTGCACCAAAAGAATGGTACAACTTAAAAGGTTGAAAAGAATAAATGTGATCTTCTTTATTCTTTTCTTCCCTCTTTTCCCTTTTTCTTTAATCAATTTCAACTTTATATATTTATATCCACACTTTCTTCCAAATAAATGTGAAATTAATCTCTTTTTTTTTTAATGTAAAATAACATATTTGAAAATTAATCTTTCTTCATTAAAAGGTATAATTTACTTTTAAGTCACTGATCTTAACAAGAAAAAATAGGAAGAATTGGAGGTTAATTGATTAGAAAAATTAACAAAGATAAATTAAAAACTTGATAGGGAAAGGAATAAATCTCTATCGTGTAAAATAGGTTTGTTATTTCAAAAGAGGGATCATGAGAACTAAGAAGAAAAGAAAGTAAAGATTCCCTTTTCATAAAAAATGTCATTCTCAGCTAATGAAACAATATAAATATCTGAACCATAGCTTAAGCTTCCACAAAAGCATTTGTTGTTACTTAACCCACAAACTTACAACGAAACCGAACAAAAGGAGAAATGGAGCTTCACCACCATTTTAGCCATCAACATCCTTTGGAGTTCATCCAAGAGCACAACCTTAAAAGTGGGAAGGCTAATTGCTCAGGATGCGGGGAGCTGATATCAGGTTCAAGCTATAGTTGTACGGAGTGTGAGTTTTACCTTGACAAGTTATGCTTCGAGGCCTCCTCAGAGGTAAATCACCCATTTCATCCCAACCATAGCCTTAAACTTTTAGCAAGTCCACCATACATAGGTTCAAGTGCTTTTTGTGATTTTTGTGACAAAAAATGTGAGAATTTTCTTTATCATTGTTCTTGTGAGTTAGACCTCCATGTAAAATGTGCTTTGTTTTCAAAAACCATTGTTGAAAACAAGATTGGGGAGCTTGAAGGTGTCTCCCAAAATGATCTATTAGTCTCTTCTGAAAATGGTTCTGAAGAACTTAAAAAAACCGAGTGCTTAGCATGTTGGAAGCCATTACTAGATTCTCCATCATTCATTTCTTTTGATTCTAGATTTCACTTGCATAAAAAATGTCTTGATCTACCTATTGAAGTCAAACATCTTTTTCATAGCCAACACCCTCTACTTTTACAATTCAATAGTCAACGTCTCCCTTGTCAAATTTGCCGAATAACCCAACCGAGGAGACTTGTCTATTGTTGTTCACCTTGTGAGTTTACCCTTCATATTGCATGTGTTGAGCGACCAACTACAATTGACCTCCCATGTCACCGTGAGCATTCTCTTGTTTTACAGCTCAATTTGAAATCTCTCCTTTGTCAAATCTGTCATGAAACACATGATTTGTCATCTGCTTATTATTGTTCCGCATGCAAGTTTGGCATTCACGTTCAATGTGTCTCTCCTGCACCTACTATGAAAGGTGAAATTCATGAACATCCATTCACCTTGTTTTGGAGACAAGTCCCTTTCATTTGCGACGCATGTGGAACAAGCGGAGATTGTATCTCTTATATTTGTTCTCCATGTGGCCTTATAGTTCATGAAAAGTGCATTTCGTTGCAACCCATCATCAAAAGGTTTCCACGACATGGTCACCGGATTTCCCACACATTCATCCATAGGCAACATGAGACCAAATCTTGGAAATGCCGAATTTGCCACGATGAGGTGAATTCGAAGCATGGGTGTTATTGTTGTTCTGATTGTAATTATGTTGTCCATACAAATTGTGCAATAGAAAGTTACAGACGGTACGACATAGCCGATGATGAGTTGGAAGAAACGGATGAGCTGCTTAAAAATTCAGCCTTTGTTGTTATTAAAGAGACCAAGCAGCTTGCAGAAAATGATGTAATACCCACAGAGATAAAACATATAAGCCACCCTCACAACTTAACTTTCAGCAATGATGTTGAGGGTGATAGATATTGTGATGGCTGCATGTTGTTCATCTCGACTTCATTTTACAACTGTGCACGATGTGATTTCTTTCTCCATAAATCATGTGCCGAATTGCCTAAGAAGATGTACGATTGGGGTCATAGGCACCAACGTCCCCTCACCCTTAATTTACATGCTGTTTTTGTTTGTCCAATCTGTGGGTTTGAGTTCAATAACTGTTTCTCCTATGATTGTGATGTGTGTGAGGAGCCTTATTGCGTTCATTGTGTTCTAACATCGGATTCCCCCACATGCCAAGGGCATGAACACCGCCTTCTCTTTTACGACAAGTATGAAGGGCAATGCAATGGCTGTGGATGGAATCTAAATTATGCTTATGCTTGCAAAGAGTGCAACTTTGCTGTGGGATACGAATGTCTTACGCTTCCCGACAAGATTCAACACAAGCGTGATGAACATCCCCTCATGCTCACACATGGTGAAGACAACATTTATTCAGAGTACCATTACTGTGATATTTGTGAGAAAGGAAGAAATCCAAGCCGTTGGTTTTACCGCTGTGCAATTTGTGACACTTCAGTCCATAAAGATTGTGTTATTGATGCATACTCGTATATGAAGCTCGGAAAGACCTACAAAGCAAAGGATCACCCACACCCACTCACTTTCACTCGAAAGGTCTACGACTACCCTCCTGAATGCCATATATGTGAGGAGCATTGCGAAGATCTATCTGCTGAGTGTCTAGAAAATGGGTGTAACTACATTGTTCATTGGAAATGTATAGACCCTTATAAAGAGGATATCTTACGGTTGTGGCTTTAGGCAGAAGACAAATAGGTTCATGATTGATCGCACCTAATACTGCTCACTGCACCCAAGTTTCTAGAAAGAAAAAACAATCACTTTGTTGGTTGGGACTTGAAAGTCCATTGATGTAGTGTTATTGTGTGTTCTTTTAAGGTTTTTGTTGGAAATCATTTGTGAAACTTGATGGTACTGTGACATGTTTGTAAATAAGTTGGAATTGGAAGAATATCTATATTTTATTATATCTTAAATGTCTGAGCTCAAAAGTCCATTCATATAATCTTAGTCAGTAACGATTCAATTTTGAGAAAATTCGAACCCGTAATAAATTCGAGTTCAAGAAAATTTGAGCTTGAGAAAACTCAAGCTTGTAACAAACTCGAGCTTGAGATTGATCTGACCTGAGTTTGAGATAAATCCGACTTAAAGCCTGACTTTATAATTGAACAATCATAATAATCATTAATAATTAATAACTATTGCATAATGTATATTAAATTTTTATTAATATAAAAGTAATTAATAATAATTTTTATGTTAAATTAAAAGTAGAACAAATTTTTAAAAACATTAACTTAGTGTAAAATTTTTTTAATACTATATTAGTATATGTATAATAAATGTTTAAAATTAATACTTATTAAAATCTATAAAGATAAATTTTAATGATAATATATATATATATATAATGACAATATATTAATTTAATAATATAATAACTTGTGTTATATTTACCACATTTCATAAGTGACTTATACATTATTTATTATACGATATTAATAACATTACTAGTAAATTTAATTTAAACTATATCTTTTAATAAAAAAATTATCCATAACAATACAAATTAGAAAAATCAAAACTTGTTTAACAATTAAAAGAAAAAATAAAATATCAAAATAGAATATATTAATAAAAATATTCTGAAATACCAAAAATTATGTGAAGCCATACAAATATATAAATCTGATTTTTAATACAATTACATTAAATCAAACAATCTTAGATCCAAATCCCAAATCTCTAAGTATGAGCAACATCCAAAATTTGAACCTATAATCACAAAAAAAAAAAAAAATTATAAGTCCCTTTCTTGCTTCATAACTCGATTATTTTAAATTCAACATCTCAACATTTCTTGAAAATATTTCTTTGTTTTATGGTGATTTTATACAACAAATACTTATGTCAAAAGTTGTTACATGCTAAAAATTGGACAGAAAAAATACTAATTAGCACAAATTAAAGTGAAATGTAATTAAACATTTTTTGATACAATATCTAAAATTATTTAAATTTTTTTCAATTTTTAACTATGAAAATAAACATACTTCAATGTATTCGAAATCACGTACTCTTACATTTACAATAATATCAATGTCAATTGAATTAAGACTTTGTCAACTATATTTAATTATTATTACTCTTTATTTTTGAAGGTATTAATGATTTATTCTTAAATTTTAATATTATAATTAAATGTCCTTAATTAATCATCAAATAAATTTTAGTATGATAAAAATTTAACCTTGATGAGTATATATTATTGAAAAAATTTATTTTGTTTCCTTTATTAATTAACTGTGTAATTAATTTCCAAATAGATATCATTCCAAGAAAAAAAATCAAATCACCCCTTTTTTTTTTATAAATAGACTTGTAGGGTTGTTTGTTTTTTTTAAACTATTTAAAAAATCTTAAAACTTAAAAGATAACTTTGATGTTAAATTATAATTTTTATAAAATGGTAGAAAACACTTGTCTGAAAGCCACAACTAGTATTTGTAAGAGTAGATTATACTAACAATCACTTAACTTTGATTATATTAACAGTCACTCAATTTTGATTACACCAACAGTCACTCAATTTTGATGTAATTGATAAAATAATTACTTTTATTTCAATTCAATCACTCAATTTTTGAAAAATAATAAATTAATCATTTTAACTATTTTTCATTACAGACATAACGGAGGAATGACATGATATTTAATCAGCTCTTGTTGTCTGGTCAGTTAGAGCATTAGCTGTCATTTAGACGCCAAAAAGAACCAAAGTTAACTTTAGGTTCTAAATTCGGAGAAAAAGTTTTAAGGACCTAATTAAAAAATAGGTATACTTTAAAGACTAAAATGATGTATTAAGCCAAAATAAAAAATTTAACTAGAAAAGCCGAAAAATAATTCAAGATTTAAACGATGTCGTATAGCTTCTATTCTCATTACTTCAAAATCAAGAACCTTGGGCTAGGGTTTTAGCTTTCTGTGAGAACTGAGAAGGTAAGAGAAACAAAAATGGTGTTGTCGAATAAGAAGCTGAAGCAAAAGCTAAGAGCAGAACTATTGGCAAAAAGGATAGCCGAATCCGAAACGAATAAGAAAGACCCAGATTCAAATTTGGAGCCCCAGTCCCTGAAATTGCTCCTAGACTCAGTAACTCAGAAACCCAGATTGTCAAAGCGGGAAAAAAGAAGAAAAAACATTCCCTTTTTAATAGGGTCGAACCGGGAAGCTGAAGGAAAGGGAAAAGAGGGTGAAGAAGTTGAAGAACAAGGTAACAGTGAGGAGGTTGAAAATAAGAAGAAAAAGAAGAGGAAGAGAGAGGAGAAGGTGAAAGAGGCTAAAACGACGTCGGAGAATAAGGAAAATAATAAGAATAGTCAGAAGAAGAAGGCAAAGAATAAGAGGAAAAAGAAGCCGACGATTGTAAGCGAAGAGCAAGGAGTTTTGCAGATTGAAAATGCGACTGAAAGGTAATTTTAGAATACCCATTCATAAATTAGGGTTCTTTTTTTTTTTAAAAAGT
The DNA here is from genome assembly GCA_039519145.1 of Kokia cookei. Lineage (NCBI taxonomy): Eukaryota > Viridiplantae > Streptophyta > Magnoliopsida > Malvales > Malvaceae > Kokia > Kokia cookei. The sequence goes on along the minus strand of CM076907.1, from coordinate 2,693,296 downwards.
TGATTTTTAATGTTCGGTATTTTAGCAAAGTAAGTATCATTTAGTTGCTATTGATGGTCTCATCCTGTTAGCAGAATTGTATTTGTATTTCTTTTTTATATGATTTGCAATTTGTAAGGATATTGGAATTTTTATAGTCAACTAGAAAGCTGAAAAAAAATGGGGATGGAAGTAAGAAAATTTGAATTCTCAATGTTGCTTTTGAAGCTCAATCTGCTGCATCCACTCTATTCTATAAGAAAAAGAACAGGTTCATCTTATAAGTTTTGACTTAGTTGATGTTAGTTGTCCATTTAGGAATTATGTTCAAAAAGTGAAGGACCTTTTGACGAAAAACCATTACTTTTACATCTTTTTGCTTTCTATGATGTGTTCTGTAGTAGATTGATAATGTTTTCTTCTTTCTCCATTTGCTTATAAATGGGGTTATTGTTTCAAATTTCTTAACTGTTATGCCGTGCCATGTTTATGCAGCCAGGTGAGGGAGGATGTTGCCACAAAAGTATATGTTGGAGGCATTCCATATAGCTATACTGAGGATGATATTCGGTATTATTTTGAAAGTTGTGGCACCATAACCGATGTTGATTGTATGAAGTTCCCTGACACCGGGAAGTTTAGAGGAATTGCAATTATTAGTTTCAAGGTAATTATCTATGATGCATGGGGTAGACCAATTTCTTTGTATTAGTATCATCTATTGAGTTACGGTTATTGTTATGACATGTTTAGATCTTACGGAATTTAAAAGGAGTAGAAGCTGAAGTTTTGTAGCAATATTCTTGACATTAAAAGTCGGCTCTGTTTGTTCTTTTGAAAATGGAATTTTCATGAATATATGTATATGTATATCTTGTTGTAGTTGCTTGACTATCGATTGAGTTTGTTGACATTTTTTATCGTCACTTTGTACAGACAGAAGCAGCAGCAAAAGAAGCCTTGGCTCTTGATAGAGCTGAAATGTGAGTAAATGTTATGATCTTCAGTTGTCGATGTCTCTCATTATTTCCTATTGTTAAAACATGCTTATGGTTTTCTGATGTTTTCCTCAGGGGAGGAATGCAGCTAACGATTCAGCCTTACAAATCCACTCGAACCAATAAAGCGACTGGTTTTGCCCCGAAGATGGTGGAGGGATACAACAGAATATATGTTGGAAATTTATCTTGGGATATAACTGAGGATGATTTGAAGAGGTTTTTCTCAGATTGCAACATATCATCTATACGCTTTGGCATGAACAAGGAAACAGGGGAATTCCGAGGCTACGCTCATGTGGATTTCTCTGATAGTGTCTCGGTAGCCATGGCATTGAAATTGGACCAAGAAATTGTGTGTGGTAGACCTGCCAAGATAAGTTGTGCAGTTCCTAAGAATGGAGTGAAAACTCAATCAAGGTCTGATCCTACTAGTAATGAAGTCCGCAAAAATGATGGAGCAGCTTTAAGTGTCGAAGCACCTGTGAGTGTCGAAGCACCTACGGTTAATGAAGTTCATGATGGTGGCTCAAGCGTTACCGGTGGTAAGTTGAGGAGAAGGACGTGCTATGAGTGCGGACAAATGGGCCATATTTCTTCTGCTTGCCCAAAAGGATCTGTGAGTGTCGAAGCACCTACAGTTAATGAAGTTGGTGACAGTGGTTTGACGGTTAATGAAGCACCTGCAGTTAATGAAGTTGATAATGGTGGCTCAAGTGTTACCAGTGGTAAGTTGAGGAGAAGGACATGCTACGAGTGCGGACAAAAGGGCCATATTTCTTCTTCTTGTTCAAAAGGATCTGCGAGTGTCGAAGCACCTACAGTTAATGAAGTTGGCAACGGTGGTTCAACGGTTAATGAAGCACCTACGGTTAACGAAGTTGCTAACGATGGCTCGACCGTTAGCAGTGGGAAATTGAGGAGAAGGACGTGCTACGAATGCGGACAAAAGGGTCATATCTCTTCTGCTTGCCCAAATAAGAAAACTGCAGAAACAACAAATACAAACACAAATTGACCATTAATGGAAGGTTCTTTTTCTCCCATCACTTGAATTACTGCTACTATTTACATGTGAGTCCTGCTGTACTTACAAATTGGTAAAATTTAGAGGAAAAAATAGATGCTATTTATATGAGCTTCAACCATTGAATTTTTGGAAGCTTCAAAGGCTGTCAAAATGTTTCCATGTTTTCAGCATCATTGTTTCACGGGACTGGCTTTGACTTTTCATGTTGAAAAATGGAAATTTTGTCCTCTTTTCACTTTGGTCCGTGAGCTTTAACAAATTGTGTAAACAGCATGCTGGGATTTGGTCCTACAACTGAAGCAATTCATATATAGGTGTTGGTTTAAACTCTAAAAAATAAAATATCCATTTTCTAACAACCCCTTCCATATCTTAATCAATCATGATTCTTTCAAAGATTGCCCTCCTTATTTTAATCCACGCAATTTGATCATATATTGAAGGGGAGATAGAACCGAAACTTGTTGAATGTTATCTTTTAGGGTAAATCACGAAGTTGGTCCTTCAACTTTCATAATTTTCATTTTGGGCATCGAAAATAAAAGGTAACAATGTCGATGCCAATCGAGTAAAAACTCAATCAATATTCTATTTTCTTTTTAGAATTAATTTTAGTTTTTTATCATTTAAATGGAAGGAAAACTTGGAATTTTACAGGAAAAGCTTGAATTTTTATTGGAAAAATGAATTATCTTTTTCATTTCCTTTTTATTTTTTGGAATTAATTATGTTTTTCAATAAGAGGGGAAAACCTAGGGTTTTAAGGGGGTTAGTTACGTTTTCATAGGAAAAAAACCCGAGTGAAAAACTTGTGTTTCATCTCAATAATCGAATAATTTAATTTTCTTCAAAAATTCATGTTTTTTCATAAATAAAATTAATTTTTAAAAAGAAAATATATGATGAAAAATGAAAATTTAGTTGAATAACTAAGATAAATATATACAATTATAAATTGATAACGGATAATTAAAATAATAAAAGTATTTAATATGAGTGAATAAAATAGTAAAAGTATATAACGAAAAATAAACTTTTTATTTTCAAAATATAAAGTATAAACTGTTTATTTTCGAAGCCTAAAAAAAAAATTCATGTGGAAATGTGCCTCCTATCCTCTGTAGGTGAGAAATCTCTGTAACCAAAATTATGTTAGACTGCAAATAACCACATCACAAGTTTCCTTCTGTTGGCTAGTACTTTGTCTTGTCTTTATAAATATGCAGAATCCCCCACTTTTCCTGTCACCTGTTCCCTTGGATTCAATTAAAACCTACTACTACTACTCTAAACCTTACCTGCCCTCAAACTTCCTTTTTTCTTTCAAATTATTGAACTTTTGAATGCCCCATATTTTATGTTCAGTTGAGTTCTTGCTCTCATCTTCATCTTCACTTGAGCTTTTGTGTAAAAAGCGATGGCAGCAGCCAATTCAAGAGGCAAAACAGAGTTACCAATGAACAAGAGATATCAAGAAACCAGTCCCGACAGAACCCTTGTTTGGTTCGAAAGAAAAAAACCAAACAATGATCAGAAAGTTCCTGTTGTTTACTACTTGTCCCGCAATGGCCAACTTGAACATCCTCATTTCTTAGAAGTCCCTCTTTCTTCTCCACAAGGACTGTTTCTCAAAGGTAAAAACTGGGTTCCTCTTGAAATTTAACAAACTTTATCTGACATGTTGTAGTCTGCTCTACTTTTACAGATGTTATAAATAAACTAAACACCCTCCGAGGTGATGGCATGGCTAACAGGTTCTCCTGGTCTTCAAAAAGGTAACATACACATATTCAGACATGGTAAAATTCTGTAATCTAATGTAAAGATTTCACTACAGGAGCTACAAGAATGGATTTGTGTGGCAAGATTTGTCAGAGAACGACTACATATACCCTTGTAATGGACGTGAATACATTCTCAAAGGCTCACTATTGCTAGAATCTTCACTGAGCTTTCGTTCTTATGAAACAGTTTCTTCCACTTCATCAATATCAAAAAATTCTTCAGAGACATACTGTTCAAGTGAAGATTCCAATGTTGCTGGAAACACTAGAAGGAAACATCATTCATGGAGTGAATTCAAGGAGCTTGATGATGAACACAAAATCTATAAGGCTAAAACCAGTAGGGACTTTAGCAGCAAAGGCAACAGTGTGTCAACACAGACAGAACATGAAATGGGAAACAATCAAGTGCAGGATTCTCGGCCGTCTTCGAATTCGAATTCGGAAATTCTGAATAGTATGAACATGGCAGCAGATATTAGAGATCAAAGTGCTGAAAATGATCGTCCTAGTGGGAGGATCAAAGCAGCTGCGGTTTTAATGCAATTGATTGCTTGTGGATCAAAGAGGGTCAAGGATTTGGAATCAATGGAAATTAGGGGTTGATGAGAGAAAGTAGTAATATGCTATGAATCATGATGCAAAAATGGTTAAAATGTTCTTTTTCTTTCAGTTTCATGAAGGTTAAAAAAAAAAATGTTGGCTACACCATCTTCTATCTAAATTCAATGTCATTTGAAGAACGAGATAATGGATTAAGACTAAAACTTTGGACAGTGTCTTGTGTTCTTGATTATCTTGTGGTGTAATTATTTGCTATATTTCCATTTTTTTTTTTAAATGATAATGGGTACTCAACCTCTTTATGTGATGGTTTATTTGCTTAAATACCAAACTGATCCAAAATCGAAAAGATTTAAATAAAAGTATTAGTTCAAAAAATAAATTTGGACAAAAAAAATAAGATTTAAAATAGATTTGAATTAATCATTTATAAATATAAACGATTTTGAAAAAAATATTTAAATTCATATTTTGAACTGAACTTAATTAAATATAAAACGCGTCAATCTCATACTTAAAAATTCGATTCGACTCGTAAACACCCATTTCATAAATGAAATGAATTCTGTTTTTGCAATGTTATAGAAGGAATAACATTTGGGCTTCAAGAAATAGAGTTGGGTTGTTCTAAGCCTGGGCCACAGAGATGGCTAGTTAGACTCAATGGCTAGGACCAATATGGCAATACCTTTATCCTTTTAAAGGAAATAATCATATTCATATATTTGTATTTACTATATACTTAGGTATGGGCTATAATATAAAATTTGAAGGATCATGAAATAATTTTAAAAAATAATAATAAATATATTCATTGTAACCACAAATTGGGACAGGAAAAACAATGGTAAAATTTAAATTATAAATTTTGAAGTATTAACAAGAGATTTAATCACTATTCTTTTATGTTGTTAACCTAAATTGAAATTTTTTATTTTATTTAAATCCGAACTATAAGATTTATATAACATTCAAATTATATTAAAAGAATAAAATAAATAAACCATCCCAAAAATATTCACTGATAAGAATATTGAAAAGAACAAAAAAATAAAGTAACAACCTGGTGCTGCTTGAGGTCAATGACCCGTTGAAAGGCTATGAGCTAGTTTCATCCTTGCATCCATCACATTGTCTTTCCCTAAACAGCAAAAGAAATCACTTAACGTCAGTTGCCTGACTCCTACATAGTACCTAGAACTCTTCTTGTCTTTGGTTTTCCTCTTTTCTTTTGTGTGTGTTCTCCAAGACCTTTATTTTGGTTCTTCAATCTTTGTACAAGTTCCTTTGATCTTTGTTGTTGGGTTCTTTCAAGTTCCTTTAAGTTTAAACACTCATCTGAGCGGTTGGGTTTCTTTCAATGGGACCCATTAAAGGGTTCAAGAGAAGGAAAAAAACAGCAGACAAGAAGGTGGTTGACCACAATGTCTTGCCTTCATCTTTAGGGTCTCAACCTGAGCCTTCGGATTGGTGGGATGAGTTCTCCAACAGGATTTCAGGTATTGTAGATAAAATACTTCCCTACTGTTCCTCAATGTTTTTAAGGCATTTGATTCTGTTTTGCTTCAACATGTACATAAATGATGATTGGAAAGGCTGCTGTTGGGTTTTGCTTTATGTTTAATGAAATTTCATTACTTGGGTCCAAACGGGTCTCTTTTAATTTGATTGAATGGTACGAGATGGAGCTTTGCTGGGTGGGTTTAAATTATCTCCAAATTTTGAAGCTTTTTATGTCTATGGTATTTTGGTTTTGTGGATTGCTTGCATTGCGGGGAATTTGGCTTGTCCTATGTAGCTCTCCAAGAGGCATTTGTTAGGTTTTTTGTCTTAAAAGTTTTCTGATAAAATGTCTGTTTTAGGACATAGGTTGAAAACACAACTGTAGTGACTAGATTGATGTTTTGAGATATTTTGGGTATACTACAGTTTGTATTCGTGCTTCGTCTGCCTGTGATGTTAGGCTTTTCGCCGGCTCTGTTCGTTGATGGTTTATCATGACAGGCATTGTTTTCTTAAGGACATGAGTTCAAGCCTTAGTTACTAGGATATAAACCTGTATGGACTAAGTATTAGAAATTAAGTATGTGCATCTTGAAAGGCTAAGCAACGGATCTCCAAGCTCTATTTTGACCCTTTCCTCTAATTTGCAGAATGAATTTTAGAGTCACTGCAGGATTAACTTCTTTTTCGGTGTTGCTTGTTGCTTGAATGTAAAATGTCTCTTCATTGAACTGCAATCAGATGACTGATATCCATGCTAGGATAAATTTCTTATTGCAATATGTCGTTCTGATTGAACCTTGGTTTTGTTTTTATGAAGTAATCTATTAAGTGTTCTGTGAAGAACGAATACGTTACGAACATACAGATCATCTTGAAACTAGGTGATATTTAGCAGCATAGGTAGAGTGGTCTAGAAGACCATAATAAATCAGAATATCAAAGTTGATATCTCCATTTAAGTGGTACTTTTGCTTACGTAATGACTGCAAGTGGCTTCACCTATGGTTCTATTGTCATAGATTTCTCTTAGTCATATAATGTGCCTTAAATATGTCTCTGTTATTAATGAGAACAAAGCTTGTGTATACGCCGGAGTTTTTGAGCTCTTTGATCTTGTTTTGAACTTATATGTTGGGATACCGGATATTGTTCGAATTTAAGATTACAAGTGCAATGTCATTGATATATGCCGGGAGCGGTGAGCCTTATGGTTTGAGTTTAATTGTCTTTTGTCGCTGTTTAGGTCCTTTACAATCAAAGGGTTCAAAAAGTTTCGAATCAGTTTTCAGAATTTCGAGAAAGACATTCAACTACATCTGTTCGCTAGTGAAGGACGATCTGATGGCTAGGCAATCGAGCTACACCGATATAAATGGCAAGCCTTTGTCTCTAAATGATCAAGTTGCCGTTGCTCTTAGAAGGCTTAGCTCTGGCGAGTCATTATCGATTATTGGTGATACTTTTGGGATGAATCAATCAACTGTTTCTCAGATAACCTGGCGGTTTGTGGAATCAATGGAGGAAAGAGGGCTGCATCATCTCAGTTGGCCTTCAACCGAAGAAGAGATGGAACAAATGAAGTCAAAGTTCGAGAAAATACGGGGCCTTCCTAATTGCTGTGGTGCGATCGACATCACGCACGTTGTCATGACTCTGCCTACAATGGACCCTTCAAATCATGTCTGGTTCGATCGGGAGAAGAACTACAGCATGGTCTTGCAGGCAGTTGTGGACCCTGAGATGAGATTCCGTGATGTGATTGTTGGGTGGCCAGGAAGTTTAAGTGATGCTGTTGTCCTACAGAGCTCGGGTTTATTCAGACTTTCCGAAGAAGGAAAGAGGCTAAACGGAAAGAAGCTAAACATTTCGGAAGGAACAGAAATAAGAGAATATCTACTAGGGGATGCAGGTTTTCCCCTATTGCCATGGCTTTTTACTCCTTATCAAGGGAAAGGCCTCTCGGATCTTCAAATCGAGTTCAATAAACGACATGCTGCAACCAGAATGGTAGCCGAGATGGCTCTGGCAAGGCTCAAGGAGATGTGGAGAATTATACATGGGGTGATGTGGATGCCCGATAGGAACAGATTGCCGAGAATCATTCTCGTTTGCTGCTTGTTGCACAACATTCTTATCGATCTCGAAGACGAAGTGCTGGATGATATGTCATTGTCCCATCAGCATGACATTGATTATCGTCGACAAAATTGTGAATCATTCGACCAATCTGCCTCGATCACGAGAGACAAACTTTCTCTCTACTTGACAGGAAAATTACCACCTTGACAGTACCATGGTAATTTCCCCAGGTATTTCGATTGCACATCAAGGTTATCTATCTTAACTCGGAAATGAAATGAGTTCCGAGACATAAATTTCTGTTGATTTACGTCTATTAGTCGAACCGGAAAATACTATTTCGAAGCAGCTTATCTATTTTCAGCTTTGATAGAGTAGCATGTTGTTTGTAATTTCTGATACTCTTCAAATTGCGCAGACATGACATGGATTATTATTTAAAGCTGTAGTCCTTGTTGAGTCAAGCTCAATCTATGGAGCGAGCTGAGTTTGAGAGTGTTCGAGTTTCTCAATGCTTAGTTGGAGTAGCTTGTAAGCTTAATTGTTTAGTTTTTTTTTTTTTTTTTTGGGTACTAAAAGAGGCGATTTATAGCCTTGATACACAAAAAAATTACACATGGAAATTCATGACATCTGTTTGTAGTAAGCTCTGTGTGTGTTCTTTAGGAGCATCGATAATCGTTATAGCATCTTCTCTAGTCACGCACGTACTTGATTGTTTAGTATTAGTTCAAAGTACACTTTTGGTCCTCTAAATTTCTCACATTTTGATTTCTAGTATTTAAAATTTTGGCTAAATTGTCAGAATATGATGATTTTTTTAATTGGTCTTTTAGGTCTGTTTTTTTTTTCGGAATTTAAGAAAATAGATCGTTTTTAGAGAGTGTGTAAGTGTGTCTAGCTGGGGATTTTTTTTTTTTTTTCTTTTTGTAATTATTGAAAAATGCTTCTAATTAAATTCTCCTTCACAAACTCTTAAAAAAATGGTTTATTTTCCTAAATTCAAAAAAAAAAAAAAAAAAAAAAACCAGCATATTTTGCCTAAATTTTTTTAATTTTGATCTCTTATTCTTTAAAATTTACTATAGATAAAAATTTGAAAAAAATAAATCATAATATATATTAAAGCACAATTTTATGAACTTTTGAACTAAGGAGAATATTTTATTTTTTATCATATTGTCAAATTCACATTAAAAAGTATTTATAATATTTAATTTAAAATTGTTAGTTAAAAAGTTCAAATAAAATAGAAGTGATAAATTATACATTTAAAAATAATTAGAATTTAAATTATAATTATTAATTAAAAATGCATGCTAATTTTAAAATAGTGTTTTTTAACAATATCATTATAAGTTTGGATTATATCTGGGTTTTTTTTTATACAATGCCTAAAACTATCGATAATCTCTCCCTAATCCATCAATAGGGGATAATGCGTTTCAGCGCACTCGAATCCACATTCATAAATCAAGCTAAGACTCAATGCTCATGCCAATCGAGCTAAGACTCAATAGACTAAAATAATGTAATTATTTGAATAGAACTCTATGCATAAAATATAGGACAAAGATTATTAGTTTAAATTTTTTTGACATAAACAAAAAGTGTGGTCATTTTATTTTTATTTTTTAAGAAGTTATGCTATTTTTTTTAAAACAAAGTTATATTAATTTTATTAATGTAAAATAGAGTTGTTAATCGAATAAAATTTTAAACATTTTAAAAAAATTTAATTAATATTAGAGTTAATTATGTTAATTGATTATTTTTTTTAATAATCTTAATTTACATTAATTACGTAAAGTAAAATTATATTGTGGGTTGAATATGAAACAAGTGAGCGCCTTTTTTTTTAAGAGACCTTCAATGGTTAAAGGTTAATTTGCAGAGTCCTACTAGATCAGTCGACAGTGAAGTAACTTAATCATATTTATTTGGTTTACTAACATGCAGGACGAAAGCAGAAAATTTTCTAGAAAGTTAGAAATTAAATTGTAATTTTTACGATAATAAAAATGTAATTTCACTATTCTAATAGTTTATATCTTTATAACTTTTAAAGATTAAATTAAATTTGTATAATTTTTAGAGAGGTTAAAGTGTAATTTTACCTTTACTAATTTAAAATTTTAAAATTTTTTAAAAACCTAAATGAAAGTTTATATTTTAAGGGATCGACATCTTGTCAACCCCTAACTACACCCCTGCTTGAGCGGCGGCAAAAATCTAACAAAAAGGCACAATGCTAAAGATTTGAAGCAAACAATGTTTCGTCTTTTTTATTTTAAAAGAAAAATGAATGAACGGTTAAAAATAAAATTTAATTAATTAAAAAAAAGAAAATGGAAGTTACGACTCCATTAATGGAAATCCGATCATCACCGAAAAAAAGAAATATATGAAATTGTGATATTACATTATTTGTATCTCTTTCCAAAATACATCATCATCTCATTCACGATTAATCAATACACGTAATATAAAATCAGGTTCAAAATTAATAAGTTGAAATTGTAGGTTAAAATGGAAGATAATAACAAGGCAGAAGTAGGTACCGAAATGACACGGCATTTGAGAATTTTCTTTAAAAAAAACCATAAAAGTTAAGTGAAAATAAAATAATAAAAGTGATGAAACCCATTAAAACGGTTAACATAAAATGTGGAACAGACTACTGACTTTTAAAACTTTGCTTTGACTTCCCTAATTTATTTGTTCTTTAAGTCACCCTCCTTTCCTTTTCCATATTTTTTAAATTAAAGCCAACTAATTAAAGTATTACTTTACTTTAATTTTTTTATTATGGGCTTTTATTTGGCTATTTTATATGTATATTCAAATTGGTCAAAAATCTCACTACCAGTCCCTATACTATGCGTGAGTTGCTAATTTAGCCCCTATGCTCTAATTTGGTTAGTTTTAGCTCCTATACTTTAGAAGTGCTCATGGACTGGGTCGGGTCAGGTTGAGCCCCCAAATATGGTATTAACATATTTTATATTTGTCCAAGCTCGACTTGAAATATAGGTCTAAAATTTTATCCAAACCCACTCATATTTGCAAAAGACTAACTCAAGCCCATTTTAGGTGTACCCGTATTATTTTTTATTTTTTTAAAAAATATTTATATAATATTATTTTAATATTTAATAATTTTATATATTTTATTTATTGAAAATTTTTATATAGTCATCTTAGTATTATTTTAATATTTACATTAGGGTATAGATTTATTTTTTTTAATGTATTCTAGATTACATAATATATTAAAAATAACATAATATAAAGTATTATAAACTTAAAAATGGACTGGACTCGAACATTTATGAACAACTAAATTAATTTTTTAATTTATATAAAATATGATGATGGAATTGTAACAAATTAAAATAAAATGACTAACTCTATTATTTTCAAAAAATAAAGATATAAAAAATACATAATTAGATCTTAAAAGACATCAAAAGTCTTATTTAATTTGTCGACATGGTGACACCTAAACATGTAGAAAGCCGCCAGGCCGTCCAAATTAAATATTTTCCTTGAAATTGGGACAACAAATCTAACTAAGACATTTCAAAGTAGCAATAAATTAAATGGTCCAAAATAAATGATAATAACTACATGGAAATTAAGTTCCCTCTAGACTTAAAAAGTAAACTATAAAAATTATATTGACATGATGATCAAGAGTATTCACTATCTCAGATATTATTTGAGTTCAAATTACGTTAATTACTATTTGTCTCAATTAATGTCTTTGCTAAGGAAATTTTAGACAAAAATTCTTTGAAATTTTCTTACTAAATTGGTATTAGTTCAATGTATTGAATCAAATTTCAATTTTATGGTTATTTTATCTCCTTTAAAAAATTAAGTTTAAACTTGATTAATATTAATATTATTATTAATATAAAAAAATATAAATTTAAATACGTTAAAACGTATTTATTCTATTATTTAAATTTAAATTTTATTTTAAATGGTCACTATCTCTTAAAAATTAGGTTGTCAAGCATTTTATAAATTTCAATTCTCTAATTATGACCCCCCATTTGTGCTGCAATTTGGTCTTAACATTGTGGAAAACCGTACAAAATCTATTTCGTGTGACCAGAAAAAAAGAAAGAAACCAAAAATTTCTTGCGCCGTACCACTTAAAACACCATGTTTTTGGACCACACATTAGTTCTATTTTTATTTATTAGGAAGTTTCATAGAAGGAGGATTGAATTTTAGTTATTTTGGCAAATTGAATATTATTTTAATTGGTATGAGTATTATTTTTAATATAGGAGCATGTGAGTTTGAGTACGCTGAAACGTATTTTCAAAGTGAGTTTGAGTACCTCTAAAACATATAATCTTCTTATATATGGATAATTTTAGGCTTTATACTAAAAAAATAATAGATATTATCAGAACCTATAATAAAATTGTTAAAAAAAATAAAAAATTTAATTTTTTAATTTTAATTTTAATTTTAGAAATTTAGCCCTCAATTTATTTGATTTATACATTAAAGTCAAATTAATAACATTGTTAATGAAATTTCATTAAATTTGAACATACGACATTTTAATAATAGAAGACTTGATTTCAAATTAAAATCCAATCGAAAACACACATTTAAATATTAACAAAAATCAATTATTTGAATATTAATTTTTAAATCAGATAAAGAGAGAGATTAAATTTTTGAAATTTAAAGTAAAGGACTAAATATCATAAGTTCGAAGAGTTATGAAAATTATATGGTTCTTATATATTGGTCTCACAAATTTTTTTTTTTGAATAATCTCATTCTAGGTTCTGATAATATTTACTCTTTTTGAGACAATATCTAAAACTACTCACAGTTCCTCTCCAACCTATAAATAAAAAGATAATGTGCTTCAACATACTTGAACTCACGTCCTCTTATATTAACAACAATATTTATGCCAATCGAACTAAAACTCAATTTACATCACAAGATCTTATTAGAAAGATATTAAGTCAAGACAAAATTCTAGCTACCCTAATTGAGATTTTAACAGGGGCGAAGCCAAAATTTTGTTAGGGGACCGAAATTAAATTTTAATTTTTAATGATCTATATATTTATAATTTTTAAAAGATTAAATCAAAATTTTATAATTTTAGGAGATCAAAGTACAATTTTATATTTATTAATTTAAAATTTTAAAAAATTCTAATAGATCTAAATAACAATTTTCTATTTTAAGAGGACCAAGACCCTGTCAACCCCTAAATTTCGCTCTAAATTTAAACTTAAAATTTTTAAATTTTACAACAGTTTGATTTATATAAATGAAAATTACACATGCAATTCAAAATTATAAATTGATCAACACCTTTTAGTACACAATTGGATTTGAGCAATCTCAATTAAAATGGTGACTAAGACCACATATTTGGAATAAAGTCAAGTAGTTGTTGATTATAATTTATAATAAAATCAGTTAATAAATTGATTAAGTTAACTTTATCAAATTGCCCCTAAAAAGTCAACAATTAATTAATTATTCATTTTAGGTTATCTTATAAGCAAAAGTAGCTAACAACAAACCATTAAATTAAGCCACCCTTACTTCTATAGCAAAATTAGATATATTCTAATTCTTTAAATAACTATAGCAAATCAATTAATTTCATAATTAACATAACTCGATTAACATCGATATTGTTATCAGGGCAGATAAATATGGGTTCGAATACGTTAAAGTGTATTATCTTCTTATTTAAAGTTTGGGAGGGACTATGAATAATTACAAGCATTTTTAAAAAAAAAACAAATATAATAACAACCTATAATAAAATTAATGTTAAAAAATAATATTACTTTAGGTTAATATGTAAATTTGCCACTATATTTTAAGTAGAAATTGAAAATTATTACCATTCTTCACTTTGATTGATATTTGTCATTATCCTCGTGAACTAGAGATAAATTTATCACTATATTTCAATTCTATAATGAATTTTGTGACTTTACTTTTATTTTATTTAATTTTGCCACTAAAGTTAAATTTTAATTTAAAATAATTTAAAGATAAATTTTAATAAAAAATAATATGTTATATTTTACTTCAATCTTTAACAACAATAAGTCAATAATATAATATTCAAATTAAATAAAAATGATTATTTTATAAAATAAACTTAATTTTTTCTTTTACTATATATGTATTTTTATTTTTTCAAGTTTTTATTTCATTAAATAAAATTTCTAATTTAGTTTACTAGTTTTTAATATTTATATGTTAAATTATTGTTAACTATTGAAATAAAATATTTGAATTTTTTTTTAAAAATGACTTATTTAATCTTTCAACTTGTTTTTTATTTTTATTTTTAATCCTTTAAATATCAAGGTTTGTCATTTTAACCCAAAATGGATGGAAAGAATTAACCTACCATTACATATTTGATGTGACACCAAGCCAAGTATGAAAAATAATAAAATGACGTGGCATCCCCGTGTGAAAAAAGATAATGTTTAATTCCACGTAGGAGAAAAAGAGGATTAGGACAATTAAACCTAAAATATGAAAAATAACAAAAAATTTAGGGATCAAGGTAATCATATCGAGATTACCACTGTATAGCATAGTCATCAGTATTACTAAATCCAAGGGCGTAGCCAGGTTGATAGGGCCTAACACCCCTAAAATAAAAAATTTATGGAATAGATTTTCTGTTCTTAAACTACGCATACCAAAATAATCCTTGATTCGATTCAAGGTGTGGAATATTTTTCCGATTGTTATAATCGATTTGGGGAAATAATTTTTTAAATTTATTAGGTGTTGCTACATGGAATTAATCATTTATTAAATACAATTTTTTCACACGTGGAATGCCATGTCATTCTATTATTATTCATACTTGACACCACAGTAAATATTTAACGGTAAATTAATTTTTTCATTTATCTTGAATTAAAATGACAAACATTGATATTTAAAAGGCTAAAAAAGACCGAAAAATTTGAAGGACTAAAATAAATTTTTTTTTTTTTTGCAAAGTTGAAGGGCTATATAAGTTAAAATTGGTGATAAATTTTAACGGTAAATTTTAATTAAAAATCAGAATTGGTGAAAATTTTTAATAAAAATCAAAGTTTAGTGGTAAAACTTAATCTTATAAGATTTGCATGGTAAATTTACTCATGATTTCAAAATATAACGGCAAATATCAATGAAAACAAAGTATAGCGGCAAATTTCAATATTCACATATAATATGATGGGGTTAAAAAGCCGAAATAAATTATTTTACCCTTTATAAAAAAATGGATTCTTAAACCCCTTTCATGCTCATATCACATCAAGGTAATGCACAAGAAAAAATTACAAAATCCGATCCAATTAATCGTATCGATTAGTTAACATGTTGATTAACCGTATTCATAAACACAAAAAAAAAAAAAATTCTTTTAATTAGTTAGTATATACTAAAAATTAAATGTTACCCCTTCGTGAGTGAGATTTCCATGTAAGCATATCAGATTCACATATACAAATGAGGGGTTTTTAGTCTTTATTTTTTGATACAATACTTAGAACTACCCATAATCTTTCCTCAATCCTTAAATAATAAGATAATACGCTTCAACGCACTCAAACCCATATCCTCTTGCATTGACAATAATGTCGATACCAATTGAGTTAAGACTCAATCAACAATTAAATTTAAATAAAAAGATTATTCATCTCAAATTTGAAATTGTGCAAGGTAAAGTTTAGCTTTCTAGAATGTCAAAAGACAAAATTGCAATTTCAACATTGATCTATATATTAAGTAAGAAATGTCAAAAGACAAAATTGCAATTTCAACATTGATCTATATATTAAGTAAGAAATTTCCAAAATAATAACAAATTTGCAAATTAGTAAAATACAGCCTACTTTTTTCTAGGCATTTAATTACTAGTTTATATTTTTGCAAGTAATACATGGTTGCCGGAAACAAGGAAATAATGTTCCATAAGTTTTTGCAATTCAATTTGAAGACAATTGAGTAAACAAAAACTTGGAAGTTAGAGCAACAACACTTTGATAAGAATTTAAAAGATTAAACCGTACGCCACTGCAATTTTGGAAAATTTATTCTCTAGAATTTTGACTTTGAATTGGGAAAAAAAAAAACCCATTTCCATTTTCTTTTATATGGTAAATATGCACAGGCTAGTTCAACAAGTCAACAATTTATTGTGACATCACCCAACAAAAATTTTAATTCCAATTACCAAAGCTTTAATTAGGTTCTTCCAACAAAATCCATACGTACCTCCACATTAACGAACAAGCCAATGTCTCATTGGCTATTCTATATCTATATTTTTTCAAATAATAATCTCAATAAGGGTTCTGATCATATCTGTTCTTTTTGACATAATAATTAAAATTACTTATAATTCCTTCCCAACCCGTAAATAAGAGGATAATGCGCTTCAACGCCTCGAACCCACTTTCTCCTACATTAGCAACAATACCCATACCAATTGAACTGAAACTCAAGCGACATATCTATAGTTAAATCTATATAATATAAATATAAAAATACGAGTTTAAAGCTAATGAAGTAATTGGCTTAATAGTAATGTCGAGGTCCTGAAATTTTTTAGATCACATGTTCAAGCCCCACAATGTCTAGAAATATTCATAGCGTTTCCGAATTCTTAAATAGGATGATAATGCGTTTCAGCGCACTCGAACCCACATTCTCTTGTACTAACAACATTATCGATGCCAATGGAATTAAAACTTAATAAAACTATTGTTGTAATATTTTAACTTTTCAAATAGTTAATATATTTAATATTCGGCAAGTCAAATAGTTTTATTCCGCAATAATTATATGAAATAAAAACATATTATTGAATGAATTATAAAAATTAATATGAAATTGGGTTTGAAAATTTCAGAAAAGAAAATTTGGAATTCAAAGTATCAATAGAAAATCGATTAAAAAAAGATTAAGTTGATAAAAATTGATATTTTAATAAATTTATTTTTGAAGTCATGTATTAATGTATAAAAATAATAATTTACCTAATACAAAAACCAACATGCACACGTCTAGCAATTTAGCAACCATATAAAAAATTAATTTACTAATACAAAAGTTTAAAAGTATCTTATAACGAATTAGAAAAAGAAAAAGGAAAATTGAACTTCAAATCCACTTCTTAGGAGTGTGTGAAGGCAATCAAACAAAACAAAGAAAGAACCACTTTTTCCGACAAATGAAAAACTTTGGAATTTCGTGGCTAAAAGTATTTGCGGGTGTTTGACACGTAAGTAAGTTCAAAACTAGTACGTGGTGTTGCCATAGATTCAATGGGGTCGTCGCTAGTAATAGTAGATTGTTTGACCCGACTTTTCTTTAGGCAAACACAAGATTGTTGTTAAATTAGTTCTTTTTTCCTGTTCCGATTTCGTCAGTGAAAGATATAATAAGCAATGACGAAATGTTAGAAATAAATTATGTTTGGCCCTTCACATCTTACATCATTTTCCAATCTACATTTTAACTATCTTCACTCTATCAAGTTAGTGGAAAATTATATCTGAATTTCTAATTTCATCTAGAAATAATTTTTTAGTTTAATTTAAGTAATTAAAAATATAAAAATTAGTATCTTAAATTTATTTGGAATGGTGGTTAGAGTTATTATTAGACATCCCGTTAGATATGGATTCAAATCTGTCACTTATTCTCAATTTTTAATATGAAAAAAATGAATCAATGGTGGGGTGACGAAAGACTTACATTGAAATCTTTAGCTGACACCAAATTTAAATTCAATCCTTGGACAAGCCTTTATAAATATAACAAAGAAGTCGAGCATCTTGAGCAAGGTGTGACAAAAGACTTGATATACATAAAAATAAATAACTAAAACATGGGAAATAAATTAAAGAAAGGGACGTATATCACTTTTTTAAAACTACTTGTCTGCTATAAATCCATTTTACTTGAATTGAAATCAAATACCCAAAACTTCCATTTTCACACCATACCCCAAACCAACAACCCAAAAAAAACTATGAAGAGAAGCTCTGCTAGTGAACTGGAGAACAATTTAGCTTTAGCAAACTGTTTGATGATCCTTCACAAAGGAAGAAACCAATATGATCATACCATCTTCAACGATACCAACAACAATAACCCTACTAGGGTTTTCGAGTGCAAAACATGTAACCGACAGTTCGCTTCGTTCCAAGCTCTAGGTGGTCATCGAGCGAGCCACAAGAAACCCAAGTTGCTCGACGGCGGGTCAAGAGAGAACCAACCACCGGCGAAGCCTAAGACGCACGAGTGTTCGATTTGCGGGCTGGAGTTCTCGATCGGACAAGCCTTGGGAGGACATATGAGGAGGCATAAAGGCGGCTCGAGTGAAAACCACCATCAATATGGACCTTTGAGTTCTTCGTCCTCGTCTCAAGAGATGGTGACGATACCGATTGTGAAGGAAACGAATAGCAGAAGGGTTTTGTGCTTTGATTTGAACTTGACTCCATTGGAGAATGACTGGGAATTGTTTAAGCTTGGCAAAGCAGCTCCACCAATAGATTGTACCTTCTAAACTCTTCCTTTCAGAATTTCAAGAAATGATATTCAACTTAAGGCAATCGAGCTACACATATATAAATGGCAAGCCTTTGACTCTAAATGATCAAGTTGCCCTTGCTCTTAGAAGGCTTAGCTCTGGTAGCTAATAGGGGATGCAAGTTTCCCCCCTATTCCCATGGCTTTTTACTACTTATCAAGGGAAAGTCCTCTCAGATGTTCAAATCGAGTTCAATAAACGACATGCTGGAACCAGAATTATAGCCGAGATGGCTCTGGCAAGGCTCAAGAAGATGTGGAGAACAAAACATGGGTTAGTATGGATGCCCGATAGGAACAGATTGCCGAGAATTGTTCTTCTTCGTTGCTCGTTGCACAATATTAAGAATTTCTGGCACTAATAAAATGCATATATTAATCAATTAGATGTCTGCCATGGTATTTATTCTCGTAAGTTACTTAAGTTTTACTCGAAATAAAAATTCAATACAATCCTTGTTGAGTGAAGCTCAATCTATGGAGTAAGTTGAGTTTGAGAAAGTTTGAGTTTCTCAATGCTCAGTTCGAGCAGCTATTGAGCTTAATCGTTTATTTTCATTTTTAATATATGTTTTATTATTTTTATTAGTATTTAATTGAAATCAAAGTTTAAAAGAATTAATTTAAAAAATGTCAGCTGTGATATTTTTATTAAGACGCAAATTTTACTACAATTCCATGGAATCCATTCATGGTCTGCATAAAAGCATTTTTAACATTTGTTATATCTATTTTAGGGTTTATCTTCGGAGTTTGTAATTATTTTTTAATAATATCGTCTTTTAAATTTACTCTCTATTAGAATGAAAAAAAAAAAAAACATTTTTGGTAAAAATATTTGACACTTCTTTTTCTGCATTTGAAATTATAGGGAATTGAAATTTGATTATTAAAATTAAAAGTCATGCCACTCTACCAAAAATTTGTATGGTTGATAACAGATTTGACAATTCATTTAAGATTATTATCAACCATTCATCCAAAATTCAACCATAGAAAATGAAATGTTCTTATATGTATAAAGTCTATAGAAATTTATTAGATTTAAATGAGATAAAATAATTTAATTTCTAAAAGCATTTTATTCATATAATCATATCAATCATGCAATTTAGTAATATTTTTTTTTCGCTCATTCGAAGTATTACAAAATTAAGGCGTCGGAACATCCAAGTCTTTCGAGAATCAACAGTTCTATTTAAGACCAGAATACTATTTAAGACCAACAATGACAGCAGACACCAATAACAAAATTGCAGCTAAACAATAATGCCTACTAAAGCGAATCACAAACACCCCATAACGATATAATCTCCCCACTAAGCTTCGAATATTTCAGTCCTTTTGATTCCTGCTATAGCCAGTGCAGCTTAGTAACTATTCTAACATTAGTCTCGAAACTTAAATTTTCTCAATTTTGGTTCATGTGAAGACGCGGCACTCTAATATTATGCCACTATCATCTCATAAAATGTTATATATTTTCTAAAAAAAAAAGCTAGGTGAATGGTGATAAATGTGATACAATCTTCGAGTGACATATCATCACAATGATCGAGATTAAAAAAAAATTAAGTTCAAAGATTAATGTGGACAAAAAAAATTAAAATTAAATTGAAAAAATTATCAAATTCAGAAACTAACGTAATCTGATTTAAAATTTTTTTATTCTAAATTTGAAAATTTGTATATCAATATCATGTTTTGTATTTTTAAAAGATAGAATCGTATAACATCAATATAATATAAATTATCGAAACCAATATAATATCTTTTGATCAATTATTAAAAAAAATCACCTTAAAATTGCCTATGGAAAGTAAGAAGAAAATGGAGAGTGAATTGTTAATTGGGTTTTAATTTGATTGGCATGGATATTATTATCAATGCGGGAGGATATGTGTTTAAATGCGTTGAAGCGTATCATCCTTTTATTTATAATTTGAGAGAAAACTATGAATAATTCTAAATATTATGTAAAAAAAAAAAAATATAAGAGAACGTATAAAAAATTTCAGATTTCAAGACTCAATATTTTATAGGCATCCTTGGAAAATACACAAAATAAAACTCAATTAATTAAATTGAAAGCTACTAATCTATTAATAATGTCATAATCAAAGTCACCACACAACATTTTCCCACTTCCTTTTCGTCAACAGTTTAAAGATACCGTCATTAGCACATAATTTTCTTTCACATTTTATAATTTAATCTAAATTTCAAATCAATTTATTTTAATTTAATTTTTAAAATACCAATATTATGTTAATTAAATATTTCTATGAGTTATGTTTCCAATGCAGAATGACGTGAGTTCGAGTACGTTGAAACGTATTATCCTCCTATTTATGAATTGAAAAAGGCTATGAATAATTCTATATATTAAATATGATTCATAATCCAATACAATATTTGATCACATTTTTAATTTACATTAAGTCTCCCTAGGAAAAGAAAAATAATACCTAAGTCATTCTCTCAAAACCTAATTTTTTATTTATAGCTAAGATTTCATAAATTGACAACTTAACTACCACATCTCACTAGTTTAGTTTATGCTTTTTATATGTTGATGGTAATGGAGTAGAGAAAAAGTAAATATTACTCCTATATTCACTATCACTCCATAGTTGGTATACATTGTTCTAGTTTCTATCTCGTTCTATTATAGATATATAATTTTGAAAATCATTACTACCTCCATTGATGTTGGATACATCCATCTCTACCTTACCCTACTTCGTATTGTTTTGCTTCAATTTAATTTTTTTATTTATCTTTAATATTTTCAATCTTTTTAAAGTTAAGTGAATATTTAAACATAATTATTCAAAAATATTTAAACATAAAATATAAGGGCTTTTTTCTAAATTATGTTATTACCCTTTTAATTGTTTATATATACAAAAATAAAATGGTAATTTCATATAATGGAGCGGGTCGGCGTGGGGCAAGCAATTACCATAACTGCTTCATACCCACTATCCAAAAGAAAAAAATTCGCTCAGAATCGGAATCCATCGGGTGATTCGAGTTTTGCTTTTCCTAGTGAGAATTCAAATGACAACGTTAGGTCGTTAATTAATTTATATATATTAATATGTATTCAATGGTTATTTTTTTTTCATATAAAACAAATAGTTAAAAAATTTTAATTTATGTCAAACATAACATATATGATGATCTACATGAATTGAGCAAAAAATATGACAATTGGATGTTAAAACATTAATAATATAAAAAGTTATGAAATAATATAAAACTACTTAATTTCACACTGGTATAAGTGAATTCTTTCAATAAATTATTAATGTATCAATTTAATACGAAAATAACATAAGTACATAAATTATTAAATCGAAGACAATTACATGTAAGGGTGAGCGTTCGATTGAATCGAGTGATTTCTTTTTTGAGTTAATCGAGTTGAAGAGTCCCATTTTATCATCCTAACTTGATTTAAAATATTTTCATATTGAATCGAGTAGAATCAAGTAAAATTGTTCGAGTTAAATTAAAAAATTAAATATGTCAAATTAATATCTTGTTACCATATAACTAATTATATTTTAGAGCATATATATTTAAAAACTCTTTCAAAGTAAAATAAGAGAAAAAAATAAAATACTTTAGTATAATAAACTCAAATTGTTAATTAAATTATTCAGGTTATCGAATATTAGACTTTTTATTTTTAATTTTTATAATTTTTAAAAATAAAAAAATTTTAGAATTTTTATACCGGTTCTATTTCTTTTTATGCAAGTACAATCCTATAAAAATCTATTTTCTTAAAATTAATCTATAATTGCATGATATTTTGTCATTCCCCAACTTTCTAACCCCATAAAAGTTTTTATTTTTCCTTTTATTTTCCAAGAAATTATTCCTTTCTTAGGAGAAACTTCTATTTTGGATTTTTATTGAGTAAATTAGGCTTTGCTTATTGTAATCAAACTCTTTTTGAGAAATGTAAAAAACAAATTGTGGTTTTGACAATGGGAATTGTTTAAGTTTCTAGTTCTTTTTATCAAATTGTTTCTAATGTATTTCTTTAAGAAAATAGTTAATGTGTTATCTTATGAACAAAGTAAGGTTAGTAGTGAAGAAAAAAGAGTCATGTTGAAATTAGATACATGTCTATTGAAAATTTTGATGATGTTGACTGTTAGTACAATCAAAGAATTAATGTTAAATTAAGTGGAATTCTTCATTTACATTTTTTTTTTCACCAATAACGTTTTATAAAAACTCTTGGATCCCCTGAATTTGGAATATCCTACTTTCATGTAATTCACAGAGTTCAACAAGCAATCGATATTTCACAATTAAGTGGGTAGTATTATTCTTAGTAGCGGTTCTTATATATCATGTTAATAATTAAAATATGATCTAAAGAAAAAATCTCTATTTGGCATGTCTTCTTCCTAGACCCAAAAATGATACATTGGAAGAATATTTTGGATCTTCCAATATCAATATGTTGGTTGTTTCACTCCTGAATCTAAAAGAGAGTACTTGTGTTCTCCCAATAACTAAAAAGTGTATCATGTCTGAATCTAACCGGGGTTTGCAAAGGTGGAGGAATTGGACCAGAAAAAGAGGGATTTAAGTTATATGATATCTAATGAAACTACTGCTGGAAACTAATTAAGTATAATTAATCATCGTGTTATTTTGATTGGTGTAATAACAAATTTAGCTCTGAAAGTTTACATATACTATCAATTTGGTCCTCATTTAACAAATTTAGCTTACAATATTTGTGTAAATGTGTAAAATGTTGAGGCTGAATTTGTTGAATTCTATAGAATTAAGACCAAATTGACAAAGTACGTAAACATTGAGGGAAATTTTGTTATTATACCAATTAAAATTATTTACAGACATAAAACATTAATGTCATGATTAATTGTCTTTAGTTGCTTACTTTTGAAACTGATAAGAATTAAATTACTCCAATTTTTTTAGAGGTACTAATTTGCTCAATATCAAAATTGAAAGGACCAAAATGTATTTTTTTTTTGTAAAAAATAATGTATTAACCATTTATAAAGATGAGAGAATTTAAGAAAAATTGAAACTCATCTTTCGAGTTAAACCGAATTTAAACAATTATGTATGATAATATTGATACTATACATAGATTTAGGTTGAATCTAATGCAACATGACCCTTAAGCAACTCTAAGCCCAAGATTTAAGAGAAAATTGAACGAAATCAAAATATTTTTGATTTATAAACTTTTAACAATATAACGTAAAGAAAATTAAAAAGAGCATATGTGATCAGAATCTATAATGAAATTATTAAAAAAGAAATTTTGAAAAGAAAAAGAAAACCGAAATTTCCTATCTTCTTATAATTTAAGTTTCAAATAGTCTATGGATGGAATTGATTAATTGATTTGTTTTTTAATTTTAAGATTATTGACCATGGATAGTTTATAATTAAGTGGCCTTATTTATATATAAGTTTATGTTTATTGAAAGTTTGAAATCAAATATAAATAAAAAATTTTATTATGATATATGTTATATTCATATTTTGGGACTTCCTCTTACAATCTTTATAAGCATCATTATCTGAGCTAGATCGAATTGATTGGAGCATTGGTTCGAAGAAAAGTCTTAACTAATTGAATCGTGAATTGATACAAACCGGTAGAATCAAGTTAAAATAATGGCCGAATTAATAATTGAAAATGGCCTGATCTGTTTAACCACCAATTTTGTTTTGAAAACCTTGTCTATAGGGATAAGATATCAATAAATTGATTAGATGCCAAGAGTGACACTAAGGGGGTTGGCACGAGCCTTAGCATGTTGGTTTGGTATATTTGTCAATATTTTTTTTTGGTAGTATCTGTTTATTTATTTTAACCCTTTGACAACGCAGGCACATCTTGCACACACAGGTGCTCGAACTTAGATCTCTTAGGATAAATAATATCCTCTTTACCACTAGAGCCACTCGTTGGGTTCACCCTAATCTCAATCTTGAATCAACAATAGATGCTATTATCTCATTCAGTATTTATCAATACACTTGATATAAAATCAGGTTGAAATTTTATCAGTTGAAATTGAAAGGTACTACGGTTAATTAAAAAAATGGACTTTCGGACGTGGATTCTAACACCTTAGCGTAAATGAAATTATTGACAATTATAATAATAATTTTCCAAAAAATTCAAAGCTATAGCTATCTAGAAGGCTGCTAATTTTCATTCGAGGAAAAATATATAAATAAGTTGTAATCTTCACTGGAAAATTTATGCAGGGTTTAAGGCGTTTTATGTATTTTTTATATATTTATGTCATTATTATTTTATTTTTCGTAATTTAATTATTTTTTTTATTTTATATCTAGAAACCATAAAGTTCATGTGAAAATAAAATAATAAAAGTGATCAAAACCATTAAAATGGTTAACATAGATGTGGAACATATTGCTGACTTTTAAATTTTGCTTTGACTTAGCTAATTGATTTGTTCTTTAAGTCATCCTCCTTTCGTTTTCTGGTAAATTTCGTTACGAATATAATCATTCAACTATCAAAAGAATAAATTTAAGCATCTTTTCTCTTCTCATTTTATAACTTCAGACAATTCATTATATTTATTTAATATTAATATAATTATATTTATTCAATATTAATATAAATATTGAATTTATTATTATATTTTTCGAAAATATTTATGTATTTTTACTTATTTCTTTAAATTTTTAAGAATTAGGATTAAATTGAAATAATTTATAAGTTTAAAAGTTTCTAAATTTATATCATATGTA
This sequence comes from Kokia cookei, assembly GCA_039519145.1. Taxonomy (NCBI): domain Eukaryota; kingdom Viridiplantae; phylum Streptophyta; class Magnoliopsida; order Malvales; family Malvaceae; genus Kokia; species Kokia cookei. The sequence continues at coordinate 2,667,935 of CM076907.1, read as the reverse complement.
AAAAATTAAAAATTAAATTTATTATTATATCAATTTTTTAATTGCCACATCATTTTATCGTTTGTGGATGGAAATTGGAAATGAGAGCTATTTTCCATCAACTTTGGCTATCAATGTGTTGTCGAGGATTGCAACTATTGTTACCCCTTCAGATGAAGCAGGGCTGGATAGGCTGGCTTGGCTATCAACTAAATTTATATAATTTTTTTATTTAATTATTTAAAAATTATAAATATATAAATTATTAAAATAATAAAATTATATTTTTATTATCGTAAAAATTACAATTTAATTTCTATTTTAAAAGAATATTTTGACCTCACCCTATTTTCATGAAATAAAAAGATAAAAATACATAATTAGATGTTAAAAAAACCAAAAGTCTTATTAAGTTGAAAGCCACTAGGCCGTCCAAATTACTTTATTTTTCTTGAAAATGGAATAACAAATCTAACGAAATATTTCAAAGTAGTAATAAATTAAATGGTCCAAACAAATGATAATAACTACATAGAAATTAAGTTCATTTAGGGTTAAAAAGTAAACTCAAATTTCTGGCTCAATTGATGTCTTTGGAAGGGAAATTTCGACCAAAATACTGGAATTTTGCTTACTAAATTCGTCTTAGTTCATTGTATTGAATCAAATTTCAATTTTGAGGTTATTCCAATTTGAATTCCATCCCAACACTTAACAAATTTGGGTTCCATCACAATATTTTATTTATTTATTTTTTAACAAATTTATTATAAGTTATGTTTGACACAATGGCTAGAATTGCCTATAGTCCCTCCCTAACCCATAAATAGGAGGATAATGTGCTTCAGCGCACTCAAACTCATGTCCTTCTGAATTAGCACTAATACTCGTACCAATCAAGCTAAAATTCAATCAGCAGGTTCCATCACAATGTTTAGAACTGTCCATAGTCCCTCCCAACCCAAAAAAAGAGGATAATGCGATTCAGCGCACTTGAACTCATGTCCTCCTGAATTAACACCAATACTCGTACCAATCAAACTAAAACTCAATCAGCAGACTCCATCACAATATTTAAAATTTCATTTTTTAAATTTATTGTACACCACATTTTTTAAAATAAAAATCAAATTTATATCTCAATCTAAATGATCACTATCTCTTAAAAAAGGGGTTTGTCAAGCATTTTATAAATTTCCTTTCTTTAATTACCCTTTTTGTACTGCAATTTGGTCTTAACATGTGGAAAATCGAACAAAATAAGTGTAGTTTTTTACATTTCGTGTGACCAGGAAAAAATCAATAGAATCTACAAATTTTTTGCAGCGTACCACTTAAAACATCATGTTTTAATTTTGGACCACACCTTAATGTTAATTAGTCTATTTTAATCTATTAGGAAGTTTCATAGAAGGAGAAGTGGAAAGATTTTGAAATTTATTAGTCACGTCTAATTGATAACTCTATTAAGTAATTTTTATTAAATTTAATATTCAAATCCAATTGACTACAACATATATTTAAATATTTAAGGAATTAAATTATTTGTCGATTGAGTCTTAATTCGGTTGACATCGATATTACTATCAGTGTAGGAAAACGTAAGTTTGAATGTATTGAAGCACATTACTCTTCTATTTAAAGATTGAGAAGGGACAATAAATAGTATATATATATATATATATACACAAAAAAGAAATGTGTTCATAAATTAATTTTTATCATATTTTATATTTAATCAACGTTTGTGTGAAATTGTGATTTTATTCAACCATTTTATACAATGTTTTATATAAAATATGCACAATATTTAATGAAAAATATATGGTTCTTAGTTTGTAACAATTAGAAATACAACATTTTCGTTTTTGTTTAATTCTAGTAAGAATTATTCTATATTTTTCAATATTTAAATTCATTAATTTAATTTAATTTAATTTAAGGTAAATTATTAAAATAGTCACTTTTATTTGTCTCAAATTACATTTCAATCACTTATGTTTGAAACGTTACATTTTAGTCACTTACGTTATTATTTTGTTACGACATGATCACTCTGCCATTAAAATATGCTACCTCCCAAATGACAGTCCAACGTGATAATTAAAATGAGTTTTAAGGTAAATTTGGGTTTTAGGGCAAAAAAAACCCAACTATTGCTTCTTTTTAAGCCGAAAAAAATTGGGTTTTAGGTAAATTTTTGTATTCTATTTTCATAAAAAAAAAATTTTAACTTTTTTCATCCCAATTGGATATCCACGTTGACATTTAAAACTCATTCTAACTGTCACGTCGGACTGTCGTTTGGGAGGTAACAAATATTAATGGTAGAGTGACCATTTCTTAATAAAATGATAACGTAAATGACTAAAATGTAACCTGCGGCAAACAAAAGTGATTATTTAATAATTTACCCTTTAATTAATTAATCACAATATCTTAGTAGGAAGAAATTAAGTCAAGACAAAATTCTAGCTACCCTAATTGAGATTTTTAACTTAATTTTTTTAATTTTAAATATATTAGGAACTATTTGACTTATATAAATGGAAAATTACAAATACAATACAAAATTATAACTTTTTAGCACACAACAATCTCAATTAAAATGGTGACTAAGAGCACATATTTGGAATAATGTGAAGCAGTTGCTGATTATAATTTATAATAAAATCAATGACTAAATTGATTAAGTTAACTTTATCAAATTGCCCCTAAAAAGTCAACAATTAATTAATTATCCATTTGAAGTTATCTTATAAGCAAAAGTAAGCTAACAACATACCCTTACTTCTAAAGCATGCCTAGAGTAGATATCTTCCAATTCTTTAAGTCGTTACACCAAATCATTTTATTATGAAATGAATACATGTCGGTGCATATAAATATTTTTATTTTGCTTAGTGATGTACATTCTAAATATTTGGTTAATTTTTGGACTATTCATATCATTTCCAACTATTTTTACAATTCATATATTATAATTTTATTTGAAATATATTTTTATAAGTGAGTTCAATTGGTTGAAGTACTAAATTTTATTGTATATAATAATTTTTGGGAGGATATTTGATGCATTCTCGATGCATATGTTCCATGCACCATCGATAAATAATAATATAATACTTTATTATTAAATAAAATAAAAAATAGTGGAGGAATTATAAATAAATATTAATAATTTTATTTGAACATAATTAAATAATATTTTATTATAAATAAATGCTAAAATTCTAAACCCTAAGCTTGAGATGCTAAACCCTTAAACCCAAGTGTTTATTTTTTTGAACAATTTTATTATAAGTTTTGTTCATGTACGTTCTTTTTGGCACAATACATAGAACTACTCATAACCCTTTCCCAACCCATAAATAGGAGGATAATACGCTTCAGCGCACTTGAACCCAAGTCCTCTTGCATTGGAAACAATTACATGCCAGTCGAATTAAGATCCAATCAACTTCTAAACCCAAGAGTTATTAATATTTATTTATAATAATTACAAATAATATTTGATCAGGTTTGAATAAAATTATCAATATTCTTTTAGATTAACGAGATGTCATGCTGTTATTTTAAAATATTATTCAATTTATTTTATCATTCACTTTGGTCCCAATTTTTTTTTATAAAAAAAAGTTTGTACTCTGTTAAAAGAAATTTACCTGAATGCTATCTCGAATTTGAACACTTAAATTATAAAATTAACGAAAACATACCAAAAAAAAAAAAAAAAAAAAAAAAACTCCAACTTGATTTATCTTACCTTTCTAGAATGCCAAAGGATAAAGTTGTGATTTCAATATTCATGTGTATATTAATTTATAATTTTCCAAGGAATACTTGCTTGCTTGAAACAAGGAAATAATATTTCATAAGTTTTTGCAATTCAATTTGGAGACAATTAAGTAAGCAAAGACTTGGAAGTTAGAGCAACAACACTTAGATAAGAACTAGAAAACATTTATCTGTACGCCACTGGAATTTTGGAAATTTATTCTCTCAATTTTATTCTAGAAATTTAGACTTTGAATTGGGAAAACAAAATCCATTTCCACTTTCTATTGGCATGTAACATGCACTTCTAGCAATTATAATATTGATATACGGTAGGGATAAAATAAAGGAAGAGCATCTTAGTTTAGAAGAAGAGTGAAAGAAGATAGTAAAGATGAGATCTTTTCTAGTACCATTCCCTCTCCCTTTAAGAGGGTCTTTAAAATTTTATTATATAGGGGGATTAATCGGATCAGATTTTGAGTCGATTTCCAGATTGAATTTTTTTTAATACAGTTATATAACAATTTTAAAGCCCATTTTTAACCCTTTTTTATGAAAATTAATTTCTAAATTACATTCAATTACACTTTTAACGTGAAAGTCTACGTCTTAAAACCAAAGGAAACACCTTGTCAACTAAAAGAGTTCATTCAAAAAAATAATTATTTATTAACCAAAGCCACTAATTAAACATGCTTAATAAAATAATTAAAATAAATTAAGGGCTTTTTGGGTTAAGTAATCATCAGCTACAAAGTTGATTAGCCGCCACTGATTTGTTGTTTGTTGATCTTTTGTTCAACCGCCTTTCATTCTCCTCCTTTGTCATGTCTTTAATTTTAAAATACTTTATGTTTTTTCAAATAATTACTTATTAAAGGATTGAATGCATATTTCGTCTCATTTTGCTCTCAGAGCACGATATTAACTAATAATAACGTGATACATGGTAATTCCTACTGAATATCACACCTTTTTTGAATAAAATTATTACTTTTGACCCAAATAATTTTAAATACTTAAGTGAAAAAATTGGTACGGTTTAAAGTCAATTTTGTAGTTAAACCCAATGTAAAGCTAAAAAAAATTCTGAAAGGATTGAGATTGATTTGTATATCTTTACAAGAGTTAAAATATATTTTTACTATTATTTTAACAAATATATCTTCATAAATTTTAAGATTAAATCAAATTTTTTATTTACTTAAAATTTTATAAATTTTTAGGAGTCAAAATAATTTTTTAGGGGGTTGTGCCTTTGCTTTCCCTTACCTTTTCTGCTGGTTAAACCCTTATCAAACTAAGTGTTATATAATATACAAGTAAAATTATTAAATTTTATCGATAACATCCGTACAGGAAGACGAGAGTTTAAGCGCGCTGAAACTTAGCATCCTCCCGCATATAAAAAAAACATTCAGCTTCAAATTCACTTTTTAAGTGTGTAAAAGCAAAAAAGCGAAACAAACAAAGGACCACTTTAGCCGACAAGAGAAAAGCTTAAGGATTTTCGTCGCTAAAAAGCATTTGCGGGTCTTGGACACGTAAGTAGTGTAAAGTTCAAAAGTAATATGTGGTTTTCAAGTAATGCCCATAAAATTCATTGACGTCGTCACTAATAATTGTAGATTGTTTGACCCGACTTTCTTTTTAGGCAAACAGAAGATTCTTGTGAAGTTCAATTAATCGTTTTCTCTTTCTTCATAAAAAAATCAGTTCTATTTTTTTTTTCTTACAATTTCGTCGGTGAAACATCTAATAAGCAATGACGAAACGATAGAAATAAATTATATTTCCTATTCCAATCCACATTTTAACTATCTTGACTCTACAAAGTTAGTGGGATATTATATTTAAATTTCCAATTTCATCTAGAATTTCTTTTCATTTCCATAACGCTATCTAGTCTTTAAATAAAGGAGTAAATACATTTCAACATATTCGTATTCAAGTCTTTTGTACTGATAATAATATTAATAAGTCAAAATTAATATGAATTAAATCTTCTTAAAGATCATATTATTCATTCCACCGTAAAGATGTGATCTATATAATAAGTCGAGCTTTGAATAATATTTTATTTGTGAAAGACTTTTGAGTTATGGGATAAGGAAGCACTTGCAATTGCATTACCCAAAGAATTACGAAAAGAAGTAAAAGAAAGAAAAAACCTAAACCAAAAAGTGTGAAAACATATAAAGCTTATTCTTCATATCTCAACTATGCAACTCATGGCCTTACTTGGTTCACATACAAAAGAAACTACAACATGTAAAACCATTCTACCAACCACCAGCTGCCACCTAATATTCAATTGACTAATTGGGTATGACCAGTCGCAACATCTTGCTGAGAAAGTTAGAATCTTCTACACGATTGAAGACTAACTTGTAAGAAAAGGGTTGCAACTCGCTCGACTCAGCAACTCGGTCATGCTGACGCATGCACGAGTTGAACCGATTTCACACTCAAAAACTTGATATAGATAAAAGAAATGACTAAAACAAGGGATACAAACGTCATTTCCAGAAGGTCAACTATAAAAGTCAAAAACTTCCATCTCTATAATTTTCTAGCAAACCAATCTATAAATATATATCTCATTTTACTACTTCTTATTTGAATAGATCATCAAATACCCCCGAAAACAACTCCCATTTTCACACCATGAAGAGAAGCTTTCCTAATGAAATTGAGAACAATTTAGCTTTGGCAAATTGTTTGATGATCCTTTCACAAGGAAGAAACCAATACGATCATACCCTCTTCAACGACAACATCAATAACCCTACTAGGGTTTTCGAGTGCAAAACATGCAACCGACAGTTCGCTTCTTTCCAAGCTCTAGGTGGTCATCGAGCGAGCCACAAGAAACCCAAGTTGCTCGAGGGCGGGTCAACAGAGAACCAACCACCGGCGAAGCCTAAGACACACGAGTGTTCGATCTGCGGGCTCGAGTTCTCGATAGGACAAGCCTTGGGAGGACATATGAGGAGGCATAGGGGTGGTTCGAGTGAAAACCAGCACCAACATGGATCTTTGAGTTCTTCGTCCTCGTCTCAAGAGACCGCAAGGACACCGATTGTGAAGAAATCGAATAGCAGAAGGGTTTTGTGTTTGGATTTGAACTTGACTCCATTGGAGAATGATTTGGAATTGTTTAAGCTTGGCAAAGCAGCTCCACCAATTGATTGTTTCTTCTAAACTCTTCTTTTCAGATTAGCTATATGATTTTGATTTTCTAGAGGGGGTTCATGTATATATTTGTTCATTAATTTACAGATAGAGATGTATAATGAATATAGAGATATATATCCTTATATTTTCTTTTATTCTAAATCAATGTATTTTCTGATTATAATTTCCTTTTGGTGAATTTGTTTACATCAACATGAATCTTTAACCAGAAGATAAACATAACTTGTTTCTTCAGTTCTTTTCATGTTTCTTCAGCTTTTTCTTTCTTTTTTTTTTTTTTTTTTTTGGCTTGATGTTTTATTTAGGTCAAATTGCATGTATTATTCATTTTAGGTGAATCATTCTAGGTCATTTTTAGTATTTTCTTGAAATATGTATTTTTAAGGGTAAATTTTTAAAATAGTCACTTTTGTTTACTTTAGGTTACATTTTAGTCACTTATGTTTGAAATGTTACATTTTAGTCACTTACGTTATAATGTTGTAACATTTTACTCACTGAACCGTTAATTGTCGTTAATGATGTAACGGTAAACTGACGTGGAACGTTAAATCATCATTTCAAATAAAAATGTTTAGGTTAATTTCTACAATTGATCCTATATTTTTTCCGTTTAGAGCAATTTAATTTTTTTCTTTTATGTTATTTTAACTTTCCTTTTTTTATTTTTCATTCTTTTTTGCATCTCTCCCTGTTTTCCTTCCTTCTTCATTTTTAACGTACTTTTTCTATGTTTTCCATTTGTTAAAACTAGTTCTTATACTTTTTTTTGAATAATTTAATCTTTTCGATTGAGATGAGCTTGTGGACTAGTTTTAACAAATGGAAATTATAGAAAAATTACGTTAAAAGAAATGAAGAAGGGAGGAAAATAGAAGAAGCGGAAAATAATGGAAAAATAGAATAAATAAAAAAAGTTAAAAGAACATGAAAAATTAAATTGCTCAAAATAAAAATATAGGGACCAATTATACAATTTAACCTAAAATTTTTATTTGAAATGATGATTTAACATGCTACGCTTACACCGATAATGACAATTAACGGTTGAGTGATTAAAATGTTACAACACGATAACATAAGTGACTAAAACGTAACTTTTCAAACATAAGAGACTAAAATGTAACTTGAAGCAAACAAAAATAATTATTTTGATAATTTACCCATTTTTTTAATAGAAAAAAGTTAACCTCGAAATTGAAATTACATATTTCGAAAAATAGATGAAATAGAACTATCCAATTATAGTAAAGGGACCTTTTATGGAATTTGACTTTTTATTTACGGGTAAAAATGAGAAATAATTAGAAGTAACGTTTACATTTAATAGAGGATTAAATTAGCTGTGAGTTTATCTAACTGCTTTTTCTCTAATTAAAAGAAAATTTTGGCATATTTAATATGATATATTAATTAAGCTATCTAATTTATAGCTGTCCACTTCAATGAAAATGAAACTTTTGGAATATGCTTTTTGTTTTTCTTCCAATTTTCGATAATTAATAAACTAAACTATTTTTAAAATTTTCTACGAAAATCTCTTGGAATGAACAAAATTATTGGTTTAATTCAATAATTTATATATACTAACATTGTTTTTTTATACTTTTAATTAAATGTAACAAGGACTCAAATTAAATCATAAAATATTTAAAAATTTTGTTGATACAATGGATCAACAAATGTGGGGATGCAAGGAAGGGAATTTCAATCCAGCAGAAGAGATGCAGAAGATGATTAAGATGGGCTCCTCTTTTCAGTCCCCTCAGGTCATGAAGATGGACTCTTTTTTTAGTATTTGGATGATGAGTATATCGGATTAGATCCCGGATCAGATCTCGTGTCGGGTTATTTTTATTTTTATTATAATTATATCATGGCTTGGGGGGATTGAAAAGAGGACACCATCTTTATCATCTTCTATCTCTCTTGTGCCGGATTAGAATTTCATTCTCTCCATTTCTACATCCATTGATCCATTGTATCAATAAATTTAATACATATAAGACTGATAAATTATTGTACTTCCAAAATAAGAGTGTAACTTAAGCAAAAGTCTTCCTATAACATTAAAACTAGAAATTTAGGTTATTAGAGTTTTTTTTTTCCACCAATTTGTCGTTTTACATGATCTCACAATTGAAGTTAAGTCTGGGTTTGATTTTAAAAAGCTAAGCTACATAAGCAAAGTCTGGTCAAGTCTAGTCAGTGATTTGGAGTGTAACATGGGAATACATTTTGGTACACAATTTAGAATATATAAGCATAAAAATAGAGGAATTGTTTATGTAGTTTGAACTTAATTTAAATCTGTAAGATTATATTTAAAGAAGAATTTTATTATAAAATTTTATGATACAAGTAACGATTTAAACTTAATCTATCTCAATATTTAGCTCAAATTCTCTCCGAATGAAATTTTTCTTCTGAAAGCTCTTCCAACACTCAACAATAATGAAAACAAATAATATCTAAAAGATAAAAATATTTAGTTGTTTTATGCTTGATTTGAGGAGGATAAAATTAATTTTTATTGAAAATATGAAGAAAAAAAAACTTAATTTTTAAAACTTGTTTTTGTAATTATTTATATACTTTCAAAGAGTAAGTACCAAATGCCAAATTGACAAAAAAGCTATAAATGTTGAAGACTAAAAGAATTGTTTTATCTTTGGTTTTTTACAAAAGCTACATCACTAATTCTAACAGCAAAATTGATAGAGGGATCAAGATTTTTAAATAGAAAAAGTATAGAGATTTAATGTCTCAAAATTAAAGTATAGGGACTAAATTTTAAATTTTAAAAGAATATAGGGACTTTTGACATATTTAAACCTATATTTTTAGTTAAATCAATAATATCTATATATAAAAAAGGCCCATCTCAAAATGGTCTTGCATTTTTCTATATATTCCATGAATTTTAGGTGCCTATAACTTTCTTTTATTTGTCCATAAAAATATAAAAACCTTTAATTGTATCATTAAGTTATAATGGGAAATTAAATAAAGTTGTATGATTTGTGTCGAAACCATCTTTTTTTGAAAACGTGTTTCGAAAATTATTTTAAATTTGAAAAATAGGAGTCGCTACTAATCCTTTATTTGGTGTTATTGGATCACCACAAAACGTTTAAAATCCGTTTTGAAAAATATTTTGGTCTTCATAATCCAGAAAACAAGTTCAGGAGTTAGTTACGCATGAGGAAGGGTTAGCACCCTCATACGCCCAAAATTGGTACCATATTGATTACTTTTGGGTCTTGATTTGTAAAATTTAAAACTCGAATAAAGTTTAAAATACGATCCTTGAATGCATGAGTTACGCTTAAAAGAAACCGATTTTGTTTGGCAATCCCACTATTTCAAGGTGACCGAGACAGAAAGTCACGTTCAGTAAGTTAGGACATAACATTTTGAGATCCAAAAATAATGAGCTTTCCTTTGTTGTAAACATTTTTAATTTTGGAAAAGGATATTCGATTATCTCGATTTGAAGAAAGGTTGCACCTAATAAGTTAAGGCACAAGATTTCAGAATCGAAGATAAGGAAACATTGCCTTGATTAAGGGTATTCGATTATTTCGATTTGAAGAAAAATTGCACCTAGTAAGTTGAGGCACAAATTTTCAAATATCAAAATAAAAGAATATTGCCTCGATTTTAAAGTTTTTATGAAAACAATTTTGAAAACAAATATGTGGGTTTAATATGAATGAGCAGTTAATAATGGATACTAGATAACAAGAAGCAAAATAATTAAGTAGATAAATAATATACAAAAATAAAAAATATGAAATACGAATGCATAATAATTAAAGATTAAATGCAAATATTGATGAGGAAGAAAAATAAAGCAATCGGAGTTGAAAATGTGATTTTTGGATACTCGAGGGGCAAAATGGTAATTTTTGGTCACTCGGGGGTAAAATAGTAATTTTGGGAAAGTTTGGGGTTTAAAATGGAATTTTTAGACATTCGAGGGTAAAATGGTAATTTTGGAAAAATTGAGGTCAAAAATGGAATTTTTGGAAAAAATCGGGGTTAAAAATGAAAATTTTGAAAGTTCGAGGGTAAAATGGTAATTTTTGGAGAAATCGAGGTCAAAAATATAATTTTGGAAAGTTCAAGGGTAAAATTGTAGTTTTTGGAAAAATTAGGGTTAAAAATGGAATTTTGGAAAGTTTAAGGGTAAAAATGTAATTTTTGGAAAAATTAGGGTAAAAGATGGAATTTTGGAAAGTTTAGGGGTCAAATGCTAATTTTTGTAAAAATTAGGGTCAAAATGGAATTTTGGAATGTTCGAGGGTAAAATGATAAATTTTGGATAATTTTTGGGACCTTCAAGGTGATAAAACCAAAAACAAGTGACATGTGACAGCCTCTCAAGCATCCTGAAGTCAAGGGACTAATCTGAAAATAATGAAAAATTTTTGGGCTAATTTTGTAATTAAATAGAACTTGATTTAAGGATTAAATTGAAATAAATTAGAAGTAAGAGGGAACATTTGCATAAATAAGCCAAAATATGACACGTGGCAGCTCCTGGTGCTTTCAAAAGGTCAATGGATTAAATTGAAAAACATTGAAAATAATTGGGCTAATTTAAAATAAATTAGAAATATAAAAAGGACCAAATTGTAAAAATAGAAAAATTGGAAGGACTGAATTCAAAAATATACCATCCTTCGAAAACACCAGATCGTGGGCAGTTTGGGTCGGGTCGGACGGGTCGTGGGTCAGGTCACTTAAAACAGTGTCGTTTTTGGGTGTTTTGGCCACACCCAAAACGGCACCGTTTTGGTGGCCTATATAAGCCCCTTTTCCTTTTTTTTTTCATTTTCCATTTCTTTTCTAAAAAAAAGTTTCAAATCCTCTGCCCTCTCTCTTCCTTCTCTCATGGCCGACCAAGCCTCGGCCGTTGTCCAGTCGATATCCGCCGCACGCGCGTCGCCGGTGCACGCGCCACGGATCTCCGTCGTTCACGATCGCACACATGCCGCTATTCTCCGTCCACTCGCCGTCAAGCTTTGAAGGTAAACGTTTCTATTCTTTTCCTTTTTTGTTTTTAAAAACTCTTTTTCATTTAAACCTTTTCGTTTTTTCATCTAAAACCTATAGATCTAGGTTTTAATCCTTAAATCGGAATTCTTTGGCTTGTTTTAAAATTGGGTCTGGGTTCGCATGCATGAGAAGCAACCAAATTTAAAAATAAACGTTTTGATTCTTTTTTTTCAAAACAAGAGATCTATTTCTTTGATTCACCTTTTTATTTTAAAAAGATTGGATTTCCATTTTTTTGCTTCAGGTTTAATCTTTCTTTCATGTTTCTTTATAGCTCTGGGCATGATAGGGCGCAAGCGACGTTCGGAGGTGATCTCGGTGTGATCTCCGGCAACGGCAGCACCACCCAAGGGGTGTAACTTACCCGAGTCCTCACTTTCCTTTTTTTCTATTATTATTATTATTATTATTATTATTATTATTATTATTATTAATTAATTAATGTTATTATTATTATTATTTATTATTGTTATTATTAATATTAATGCTGTTTAGAAAATTTAATATATATATTTATTACATTTTAAAAAAAAAACAAACGAAAAATAGTAAATGATAACAGAGGTATTTAATGCATGCATTAATGTATATTTAGAAACTGATGAATGTTAGGATTTTAAATCATGAATGATAATAAATATGCATTAAGTGCACCTGATGGCTCAAGGTTTGGGAACTGTGAATCTGACTTGTTCGAATCTGTTGAACCCTTTTTTCTAACTTTGAATGCTCCCTGCCTTCTTGTATTCAGTTGAAACCGTTTGTATTAATTTTGAAAGTCTGTTGCAAATGCTAAGATTTTGAATTGATTTGAAATGAACAACCAAGGTTCGTCCCCTTTACAAATTTCTGAAACTGGTTTTATAACCAGAATTACAATAATTACAAATCTGTTTCTCCTATCTTTCTTTCTTTTGCAGTGCAGGTTCATCTTGCAGATGGACGGTGGCGCAAGGTAAGTTGCTGGTGGGTGCTAACGTGGTGTGTTCTGATAGGCTGAAATGAAGGCATCAACAGTGCAAATGGGGGTAGAAGCTTGGCTACCACATTTAGGGTTTAGCTTTAGGTATTTTAGGTTTAGTTGGGTCATTTGGGCCCAATTGGGCTTTGTAAAGATGAACATTTTTGAATTTGTACTTTTTAATTTGGGCTTGTACGTGGGACTTTAATTAATTTAAATTGAAAATAAATTTAAATTTAAAGTAAATTCAAACTCAAAATGAATTTAAATTTAAAATAAATTTAAACTTATTTAAAATTAAAATTTGGAGTTAATTATGGTTAAAGTATTGGATCCGGTCAAAATTGGACTCAACAATTCTTTAGCAGAAATTAATACTAAAACCAAGAATAGACGAAATAAGTAAGAAAATTAATATAGAGATTGATTTTATTTTTGCTACTAAACTAGCAAAATTTCAAGCTGTCCCCTAATCTAAATCAGACTGCCTTACAACACCCTTAAATAAAATAGCCCAAATTGGCAGAGGGGAAATGTTTAGTTGGAGAGGGGGTGCAAATGGCGTTGGAGAAGCATCATACAGAAAATTTACAGAATTTAGATAAAGACTTCACGGAGGAACTTGAGACTATTCTCAAGAAGAACTCTTTTGGAAGCAAAAATCTTGTAATACTGTGTATTTTCATAGTAAAGCTATCAAGAGACGAAGGATTAATCACATCAAGGCTCTGCGTTTAGATGGGTCATGTTCGTGTTACGACGAGGATGTTCTTAAATCTAGAGCCATTCTTCAGAGGCTCTTCACTTTGGATAACTATTGTGGTGCGGTTCCTTAGGAGTCATTTTCCTATGCTTGACCCAACAACCATTGATGCTCTTGAGCGTCCTGTCAATAATGATGAGATTAAGCGGGTGCTCTTCGACATGACTCCTTTCAAGGCTCTAAGGGTAGATGGTTTTCATGCACAGTTTTATTAGAGGGAGTGGAAGCATGTGGGTGCCTCAATCTGTAACATGATTTTTGAAGTGTTCAATGGTGGCTCTTTGGACCCTTATTGGAATAGGACACTTATTGTTTTGATTGCAAAAGGGGTGAGTCCAGAGTCTTTATCTCAATATCGTTCCATCAACCTCTGCACTGTTCCATACAAGATCTTTATTATAGTCAACAAGTTGAAACTGGTTATGCCAATGTTGGTTGCCCAAACTTAAGTCAAATTTGTTCCCAGATGTAACGTTGCTAATAATATTATTATTTCTCAAGAGGTGATTCATTCCATGCATGCAAGAAAAAGGAGGAAAGGTAAAATAGATGGACATATGATACTTGTCCAATGAGAAGCTTTGTTTTGTTTAAATACCCATTCCCGAGTCTCTATTCTGGCTTGAACACGAGTGCATTGAGAATTCCCCAATGTTTTTATTGCTGTAAACAGAGGAACATAGATGTCTTTTCTACTTGTTAAGGTTTGACGTTTTATTTAAATTTTTTTGGAGTAAAAATGGTGGCTGCATTTAGTTAATATTTTGCTTTCCCAAGGCCTTTCTGATCTCTGCTTTCTCTGCCAGGTTTCAGGTGAAAAAAGAAGCAATTTTTCCCCATCATGCTGTTTGGGGCTGTTGGTACACTAATTATCTTGTACAATTATATCTTTAGGTATTTCCAACGACCTTATGGAGACAATATACAGTAGTGTAGATGTTCTGAAGCGAAGCACCTCAATTCGCTGAGTAGTTTTAAATCAATGAAGAAGAAAATTCAAGGAGCAACTCAGAAATGTTGCAAGGTAATGTAGCTGCAAAATCATGTTTGCATACAGGGCTTTATTTGTATCTTCATCAAATCTCGATAGAGCATTTTAGCTGTCTCCTTGTGCTTAGAAAATGAGCTGTGTCTCTAAATCCAATTTATTTATAGTTGCATGCAAGTGAAAAAGCCCAATGGTGGTAACACTAATTAGGGACTTAGGCATTATGAATGCAAACAGTTTATTGTGGCTTCCAACTCTTCTGCTGTAAAGCATGTTTAGGTAAACCCGAAGGAACTTGAATTCAATTTCCTGTCTGAACAGTTTATTGGGATATGAAGGGCTTGAAGTTGTTAATCCAAAGGAACTTGATAATCTTCTGAAGGAAGAGGTATGCTTTTTCATTTGATTTGCTATTTCCCATCTAATGTACCTTTGAATTTGCTACATCGTACTATAACAGTTTGAGGTTAATGCAATGGATATTTAAGAGTATCTATTGCATTTTTTGAAAGCCTTTTTTAAGGTTACCTTAAACGGGTCTATCTCAACTTTTTTTAAAAGTCGGTCTTGATTAGATTTTTGCCAAACTTTCAATAAAAGTCGGCTTATGTTGACTTATGCCAACGCTTTTTCAAAAGTGTCGCGGCACATATGCCAACTGTATTAACATCAACTTTTTCGAAAGCATCGAGAGAAGCATTGCGACACCTACGTCAATCTTTTTTGCATCGTCTTAAGTCAAAAAAAGTGTCGCGATAGGCCCGTTTTGTTGTAATGATCACTCCATTCATATTTTATCTTTGGACAAATATATTAACTTATAAATGACATCTTGATGTAGTAATTAAATACTGACAATAAACGTCACGTGTTTATTACAACAGTTGACAATTATAAAAATCTTATTGTTATTTAAATGTATTTTATAACTTTTTAAATACTTTTTACTTAAATTTTATGATTTTTTTTAAGTTTTCACTATATTTTTAATAATAAAATCATCGTATCAAAGATAAGATTTATTGAATTCGATTAAATAAAAAATTGATTATTTTACTGGTTCAATCACTTATCCAAATTAAAAGATCATGTAATTTAAAGTATTATTATTATGAAAAAAAGAAAAGAAAAGGATAATAAAGATATTTCCATCATAAGGTAGCCTTCTGGACATTATTATTATCATCATATCATTATCACCATCATCATCATCATCATTATTATTATTATTATTATTATTACGTGTCCTTCATCCATTCAATTAAAGAGGTGATAAGAACGAAAATAATAATCAATAACTTGTACGAAGTGGACCTAATAATTTACCTCACATGTGAAATGTGTTACATATAAAAGGGTTAAATCATAGTCTAATCCCTAAAGTTGTTCCAAATAATTTTTTTAGTACTTAAAGATTGTATTGCATCAATTTGGTACTTAAAGTTTTAAAATGTTTGTTCCCATTATTCAAAAGCCTAATTCCATAAAAAAACTATTCTTTTTGAAATAAATTCAAATAAAAAAAGAGAAAATTAAAAAAAATCCCAATTTTAAAAAATTAGAAAAAATTTAAAGTTATAAAAAATTTCAGAAATTATAAAAATATACTTTTAAAAAAATACATAAAATAAAAAAGAGCGGAAATTCAAAAAGAAAAACAAAATAAAAAAATTAGGAAAACACTGAAATAATATAGAAATATAAATGTCTACGGTACCTTTTATTAACGTTGGATTTTCTAATTTTTTCCTAAAAATTGCTTTTAAATTTTATTTTTTAAAAATACATTATATATTTATAATTTTTTTATGTTGTATCCAATTCAAGTAGCAATATTAGTTTATTATTCTAATTTGCTAATTATCATAATTAATTATAATTTTTAGATACATACAATTATACAATTTATTCGAAGGAGTGCCAACACCATGATCAATTGTGACAAACTATATTGTTTTTATATTTGTGTTATTAGAAATTTATTGAACCGAAATTATGGGATATGTTGATTATGTGGATTATATCTAACACATAAATGAAGATCATATCAATTATGAAAACATATTTGAAAGATTGGATCGATTTGGATCACCATTATCAAATCTCTTGGATTATGGATATTAGATTGGATTGGAATGTCGAAAGAGTCCATGTTTACAATGTTTATTATTATTTTATTGTATTCATCTTATCTTATTGTTGTTTTATAGAGATTGTGATAAATTTTCTTTATGTTAATAAGCATCTAAATATTTTATATAATTGAGAGACTTGTAAAAGTTATTATACCTAGAATTGAGATCACTTAATTGATTCAAGTGAGTATCATTATTTGCAAGTGCATTTTATTGTTTGTGTTGTGGATTTCTATGCTAAATTTATAGGGTGATTTAATTGCGAGAGTTTTAGTCTTCAAAAGTATAAAAGTGAGAAAATAACCATTAAAGTATAATGGATTTAGGATTATTTGTCATAAATGTTTGAAAATAGTTGATACATTGAATTAAGCTCTATTGACGTAGAAAAGCCGAATTACATAAACAATCAATGTATCTCCTATTTTATTCATGTTTACCACAGTGCTCACTCTCTTAAGGTGTGTTTATCATTGAGGTTGAAAATCATCATTCAACCCAAACAATGATTTCAAACCAAAATATTTGATCAACAAACAACTTTTCAAATCAAATCTTAATTTTAAACCTTTTGGAAAATGCTTTTCAACAAAAATCTTTTTATCTCTCGTTAATTTTTTATTTTACAACATCATGTCTAAACATTTATGGGCGACAATAATAAATATCATCAATTTTTTCAAAAGCACTTTTCTACCTATTTTTTAATCTAAATGATAAACTGCCATTTAACCATTCTTCTCTATCACAAAGCTTATCTCTTAGCAACCGTTTCGGCCAACAAAATTAATATATGAAAATGAAAATTGAATTTGAATGTCCAATCAATTCATTGAATAATTAATTAAAAAGAATTTTTTAATTCAAAGATCTAAAAATTTTGATTAAAAAACGTGCGAGGACACAATGTGTGATGATGATAGAAGTAGTGTCCTGCCACAAGGAACTTATGGGATTCGTCCACTTGGTTCTCTGTTTCTCCATTTGCTTGCGTGGTTAAGAGTAAAAGGACAAAGTATTAAGTAGAAAAATACCAAAGGAATTGGGAGCCTTTTGTCTTCACCTATAATTCCTATTAAACAGCCTCTTTTACATTCAATATTATCAACTAAATCATTTTAATTTACTTTCATGACTATACTTTTATGTCCCATCTTAACCTCAATCACTGAAGATTATTAATTGAATTATTTTTAATCAAAAAAGTATTTTATGTTAGAAATATATTATTACAAAATGAAATCGTTATCACTAACATGGATTTGAATTATTTTTAATTAAAAAAGTTCGGGTTCGAAGCTTCGAGACTCCGTTCGGTGATCCGAAATGTGAGGTGATGTATTTCACCTATCTTTGACTGATAATGATCTAATGATGTGAAATAGAGATCGAAAAAAGAGTGATTCGAAATTTTAGTAATTTTTCAAAGGATTTGAAGTCAACTTCTAAGAGATTTAAACTGTAGAAGTGAGCGAGGAGGAAATATCTTCTTTTGTGCTGCAACCGGCACAAAGGACCACCGTAAATGATAACATGGATGGTCATTGTGTACAATGGCCAGAGTTTTTAGAAAAACAAAAAAGTAAACATGAATAGAAAGGAAGAAAATAATAAAAGAATAATAAAAGAAATCGTGGGGGCCATGCTTTTGAATAGTTCTACAACCACGAATGGGGACAGAATTTCTTAATGAGAAAGTGGTCCTAATAATTTACTTCGCATTTGAAATGTATTATATATATATGTGGATGAAATTTTTGTTATTAGTATGCTGAAATTGGATATTTTAATTTTGTATAATTTTATCAATTTTAATTTTTGTATTTTTTGAATTTTAAAATTTTAATTTTGATTCAACTAATAACTGTTAAATTTGTCGGGTCAAATTTTGTTATTAGTCAATTACTATGCATAAGTTATGGACTTAATCTATGTATTTCAATTTGATCACTTTTAGTCATTATATTTTTCAATTTTGAAATTTTAGTGTTGAATTAAACGATAACCATTAAATCTATTGGCTACAATGACATAAAATTTTTATTAGTTTTATGTGAAAATAGCAAATTAACATGACATTTGGCTAAGTTCGGGTTCAGAGCCCCAAGACTTTGAGTTTGGGTTTGAAGCTTCGAGACTCTATTTGATGATCTGAACAGTGAGGTGACGTGTTTAAGCGCAGGGAACAACATATCTCCGACTGGCGTCAATATGATGGTGCGAAAGGAGATCTAAGAAAGATGTAGAGTGTGCCTCGTATTTACGAATCGACGTTGCGACGAGAAAGAGATGATATCCTGACGATGCGACACTAAACATCCCGACAAGAAGAAAAACAATATTCTGACGACGTAAAGAATAACGTCCAGACGAGGGACATATGACATGGTGATGTGTTCCTCAATTCAACTGAGTTTTCTTCTCCTACTTTAAACTTTTTTATTGTTTTCCAGTTAAACTCTAATTAGTCTAAAGTTATTTTAGTTTTATTTAACCTACGAATTTAGCTTATAAAAAATATTGTTGTAACCTAAATTAATAATCTTTCATCTTTGAGATTGAGAAAGTTTTGAAACCCATGTCTTTCTGCATTAGTAACAATATCAATACTAATCAAATAAAAACTCAATAAAAAAATACTATAATTAAATTTACAGACACTAGAGAAACAAGTAAAAAGTAGTGATTAAAAATGAAATCTCGTATAAAAATTATGGAAACACATGTATTCCATACAAAGGAAACGAAAATAAAGGATAATAAAGAGATAAAAACAGAGAGGAAAACGATGTACCAAGTGGTCCTGCCATCCAAGTTGCGCTTTCGAGGCGCCCCATTCATCACGAACGGACAGGTAAGAGTAAGAAGACAAAGAAGAAATAAGTGGATAGCATAAGACGTGAGAAAACATTTCCCTTCAATTCTGACACATAAAGGCAAGTTGTCATTTTTGGGTAAACTGTAGAAATGATCATTAAATTATTGTTTATGTTTTATTTTGGTTATTAAACTTTTAATTTTTCTATTTTATCACTAAACTATTCGAAATCAATTTTTTTGCCATTGGATGGTAACAAAAGTTTGGAATTTGACGGGAGTACTGACGTTTACTTTTTTATTGGTCTAATAATAAATTTAACCCTCTAGTATTTGTACATTCTATCAATTTGATCCTAAATATAAAAATTTAATCCTTATTTTTTAAAATTTGTTATTTTTATTCAAATTCTAAAAAAAATTCAATACATTTAGCACTCAATATTAAAAATTAAAAATGTTCAATTTTTAAAATTTTGTAAATTCCTAAAATATAAAGGATGATTCTCCGCCACATAGGATTCCATTTGAATTTAAAATAAAATCCAAAAATAAAATAAAATTTTAAAAATCCAAAAATATTTATTTTAAAAAAAAGTAAAAATACTTTTTTTTAATTATTTACATGATGGATTTAAAGAATTTTTTCTATTAATTTTTTTTATATTAAATTTTTTTTTTTTTACTTTTTTTGGTGATAAAATTTATTTTACTTTATGGATAACATTTAAAGTGTTTGTATTTATGCTAGCTCACGAGTCAATTAAAATTTGTATTATATTCATTGAAATTTTTTAAATATATATTTTATTTATTTATTTTTTCATTTGAGACCCATAATAGACTTGTATTTAAAGTTATTGGTACACACTATAAATTCATGTACCGAAAACTCATTAAGTTAGCACAAACTAAGTTAATTATTCGTTGGTCACTTTATTTTGTTCCTTAAGTTTCGATTTCGTCTTTGGTTATGTACAATAATTTTGATATAAAAGAATATCATATTCTCGAAACTTAGTATATAACTTTTAAATATAAACTTTCCCATGCAGGGGTGAAATCGAAAAATTTTTTAGAGATCGAAATTAAATTGTATACTTTTATGATAGTAAAAATATAATTTCGTTATTTTAATAGCATATATATTTATAATTTTTATAGTTTTTAAAGGATTAAATCAAATTTTTATCATTTTTAGGGGGCAAAATATAACTTTACTATTAAAAATTTAAAATTTTAAGGGTTCTAAATGAAAATTTTCCATTTTGGGTGAGGTCGAGCCCCAGCCAACTACTACTATCATGCATCAATTCATTTAGGTTCCTAACAATCTACTTGCCTAAAATTCTCATATTTTTCACTTCTCCTGATTGATTCAAAATTCGATTTCATACTTATTTTTTAAGGATCTCAAACTATCAATTTATAGCATTAAATTTCAATAGCTTTCATTCTTAACAAGTTGGTCCCTAGTTAATCAACAATGGTCTTAAAGCTTAAGCTTAACTCAAGCTTGTTCCAACAGAACCCACTTCGCTATTAGCATGATTCTCCCTTATACTAAGCTTAACGATTAACCCTTCTCATGATTTCTAACTCAAATTCTCTAAGTTCTCTTTAATGGCAACTTGTATTAGCTTCAACAATAAGAAATTCTAACTATTGGGTTGGTTGTATCAAGTTTCCTAGTTTAAAAATCTATTAAAAAAAATTGAGAAAATCATTTGTTTACCTTTGAATTTATGCCGGCCTTGATGAAGAATAACTTGGTTTCTTCTTGTATTGAGGTCCGGTTGGGAGAGAAAGAATGCATGAAGAAGAAGATTTCCCCTCTCCCGCTATCTTAATATATATATATAAAATTATTATAAAAGATAAGGGTTTTAGACTAGTAGAACTTGAATATAATAATGCGTTGTTAGTCGAATCTATTTTGGCTGGTAGTGTTGCTAATAGTAAAATAATAGAATTACGTTTGATTCATGAAATGATGTGCCAAGAATGAGAAATTCAATTACAGTATGTGTCGAAATCTCAAAATGAAACTGTGGATTGCATGGTCAAAATAACCATTCAACTTGCTAGTTTATAATTATTTGTTGCTCCTCGAGATGCAATAAAAGACATTTTGTCAAGATTATAATAAACCCTTGATGTTGTAATAAAATCATTGATTGTAATTGCATAGAGGCTATTTATTTTTTACCAAAAAAATAAATTCTAACTGTTATAATAAAATTTTTTTATAAAAAAAAGAAGAAGATATTATAGAAAAGACTGATTTAATATATTTCCAATTTTCGACATTAATAAAAAAAAGTGGTCCTATTAATTTTCCTCGCATTTGAAATGTGTTATATGTAATAATATTAATATATTTATCAATTTTGGAGGTTCATCCTTTCCCATCTCTATAAATTCGCATGGAGAACTAAAGCAACACATATCAACACAATCTGTATAACCATGAAAACCACAACAGCTTCGGTGTTTCTTCTTTTCATCATTTTCTCAATCACACCATCATCCTTCTTGTTTGGTGTGGCCAACGCTACAAACGATCCTGTGCTCGACAGTGATGGCGACGAGCTCCGCACAGGCACCCCATACTTCGTTGTGTCATCGATATGGGGTGCTGGTGGTGGGGGGCTTGCCCTAGGCAGGCCTAGCGGAAAGAAATGCCCGGAAGTCGTTGCTCAAAGATCATCCGGTGACGATGGTATCCCGGTGATATTTTCCAATTCGGAATCCAACGATGGTGTTGTTCGCCTATCCTCTGACATAAACATAGAGTTCATTCCCCTCAGACCCAAACTTTGCCAAACAACAACGGTATGGAAGGTCGATGATTACGACCATTCAGCGGGAAAATGGTGGGTGATAACCGATGGGGTTAAAGGGAACCCGGGTGCCAACACTTTGACCAGTTGGTTTAGAATAGAAAAGCAGGGTGCTTTTGGTTACATATTTAATTACTGCCCCGCAGTATGTGAAACATGCCCAGCTTTATGCAACGAAATTGTGAGAGACTTTGATGGAGAAATGATACGTTTGGCTCTCACCACTGGCCATGGATGGCCATTTTTCTTTAAGAAAGCAGGAAAATCAGCGATGGAGATTCAAAAAGTTGTTCATATTTAGATTGAAAGCAATCATTATGCATGAACTAGTAGTTACTGTATAATATTAGCTTCAAGTAAATAATGCTGAGAGAACTTATTGTTAAGATTGCCTTGTTTGATGCAGCAGCATGTATATATATATATATATATATATATGCTTGCTTACAAGGTTTGTCTCTCACAGTCCTTCTCTTTGTACTCTTTCCAGCTTAATGAATAAACTGTCTACTTAATTACTTCTTTTGTTGCCATTGATTCTAGTATTAAACTCATTAACTTGGATACATTCATTGCCTTGTAATTAACCCAAAGATATTTTATATATATATCAAAACACAAAAAGAGAGTGAGGGAGGAAAATAGACTACCAAGTTCCAAGTGAAAAATGCAAACGCAAGGATTATTCGGAATAGTTTCAATCCACAATGGGATTGAAATTGTCATTTGGTGGTTAGGGTACCCAATTTTTAGATAAAGAAAGGTTGGTCTATATTTGGAGTTCGTAGCTATTCGTCTCAATAATATTATTTTCAATATTCGAATCTGCATCATTTTTTGACCATATAATGTGTCTTACCATTACACCCAATATTATTACTGATTTACTCTATTCTATTCTTAATTAATATTTATGATATATATTAAGTTTAAAATAGATTTTCTTATTCGTGTATATCAATGAAATAAAATATTTATATTTAAAATTTTAACTTGACATTTAACTTTTTTTTAAATCTATTCGTTTGTTGGTGGTGATTAGGAGATTAATGGCTGATCTTTGCGGTTGATAGCTTTTAACCCAATGGCTGCCAAGCGGTTAATATGCCTCAACGCTCTTTAAATAAAATTTTCTTCATTTAACTCTCTTTATAATCTATAAAATTTTATATTAATAAGAATAAACTTCCAAAAATGATAAAAAAATGTGCCAGCACGTTTGCACGATTAATAATAATGATAATAATGATAAGAAGTTGTTTCCTGCCACGTGGAATATATGGAATCGTGGATTTGGTTTTATACTTGTCCATTTGCTTGAATGGTTAAGAGTTAATTTAATAATGCTTTTTAAAAGTGTTTTTGGGTCAAAAAGTATTTTTGATAAATTTGATAAAAAGTTAAATTTTTCTCTATATCTTTTTGGTCAAAAAAGTGTTTTTTCAAAGCATTTTTGATGCCAAAGGTACTTTTAAAAAACTCAAAAGCACTTTGCTTGCAATGCTTTTATCTCAAAAGTACTTTTTGTTTCAAAAGTGCTTTTGAGAAGTGATGCTAAACAAAGCTTAAGAGTAAAAAGACGAACTATAATTAAGTATATAAAACCAAACGAATTTCAAGGCTTTTCTTTTTCATTATCATAATTTACATTAATAGTGACCTAATTATTAATAATTTTTATTTAATTATAAAGAGTTATAAAATAAACACTTAACTATAAAAGAAAAATTACAAAATGATCATCTAACTATTTAATTTTATCTTTTTTTATCACTGACTAATGGTAATAATTTTTTATAATTGGCATAATAATAACTTTATTCATCAATAGTTATACATTATATCAATTCAATCTTGATTCTAAAATATTTAACTCTCAACATTCATATTTTGTATAATTTGATCGTTTTTACAATTTTATTTTTCTTTGCTAAAAATAAATCATTAGAATAATTAAATATTATCAATTGTTTTAATTTATTGCTAATTTATATATTAAAATATGTGTAAAAAATAATATTCCTTCTGAACATAATATTGTATGATTATTCATTCATCAGAATTTTGTCAAATGCATACCCAAATTATCAATACAAGCTGATGGTTGATGTCACTGAATATAAATGTTTTCACTACTCATATAAGCATAACTCACTAAAACATGAGCTGATTGGTTTTCAGTAAATCAATTCAAGGGCTCAACCCCTAAAATAAAAAAAAATATTTAAATTTTTATAAAACTTTAAATTATTAATAATAAATTACATTTTAACCCTTTTAAAATGATAAAAAAATTAATTTATTTTTTTAAATTATAAATATATAAATTATTAAAATGTTAAAATTATATTTTTACTATCATGAAAATATACAATTTAAGGACTCCAAACAAATTTAAGTGAGGAAATTGTTATTAGGGTGTAATAAATTTAAGGTCACTGATTATAAGTATTTGAAGATAGTTTATACTTCATACTAAATTAGACTCCATTAACATAAGAAAGCCGAATTGTATAAACAATCAATGTATCTCCTATTTTATTCATGTCTATCACACTGCTTAAAAGAATGCTCATTCTTTTAGGGTGTGTTTAGTATTGAGGTTGAAAAGCATCATTCAATCCAAACAATTATTTCAAATCAAAATATTTGGTAAAAAAGCAGCTTTTCAAATCAAATCTTAATTTTAAATTAAGATTTTAGGCCAAATCGAAATTTTTAACGCTTTTAAATTAAAAACTTTTTTATTCCTCATAAATCTTCTATTTTACAATATTATATTTAAAATAAATATTTTTTTGAAAAGCACTCATATACAACAATGGTACACACCATCATTTATTTAAAAAATAAACTTACCTTTAACCACTCTTTTCTAGCACATAGCTTATTTCTCAGCAACTGTTTGGATGAAAATGAAAATTGAATTTGAATGTCCAATCAATTCATTGAATAATTAATTAAAAAAAAAATTTAATTCAAAGATCTAAAAATTTTGATTAAAAAACGTGCGAGGACACAATTGTATGATGATGATAGAAGTAGTGTCATGGGATTCGTCCATTTGGTTCTATATTTCTCCATTTGCTTGCGTGGTTAAGAGTAAAAGGACAAAGTATTAAGTAGAAAAATACCAAAGGAATTGGGAGCCTTTTGTCTTCACCTATAATTCTTATTAAACATATTTTAATTTACTTTCATGACTATACTTTTATGTCCCATCTTAATCTCAATCATTAAAAATTACTAATTGAGTTATTTTTAATTAAAAAAGTATTTTATGTTTGAAATATACTATTGTAAAACGAATTCGTTAATACTAACAGGAAAATAAAATAAAGGTAAACAAATAAAAATAATTTACCTCGCATTTGAAATGTGTTATAAATATATATGGATGAAATTTTTGTTATTAGTATGCTGAAATTGAATATTTTAATTTTGTATAATTTTATCAATTTTAATTTTTTTATTTTTTGAATTTTAAAATTTTAATTTTGATTCAACTGGTAACTGTTAAATTTGTCGGGTCAAATTTTGTTATTAGTTAGTTACTGTGCATAAGTTATGGACGTAATCTATGTACTTCAATTTGATCACTTTTAGTCATTATATTTTTCAAATTTGAAATTTTAGTGTTGAATTAAACGATAACCATTAAATCCATTGGCTATAATGACGTAAAATTTTTGTTAGTTTTATGTGAAAATAGCAAACTAGCATGACATTTGGCTAAGTTCGGGTTCAGAGCCCCAAGACTTTGAGTTTGGGTTTGAAGCTTCAAGACTCCATTTGGTGATCTGAACAGTGAGGTGACGTGTTTAAGCGCAGGGAACAACATATCTCCGACTGGCGACAATATGATGGTGCGAAAGGAGATCTAAGAAAGATGTGGAGTGTGCCTCGTATTTACGAATCGACGTTGCGACGAGAAAGAGATGATATCCCGACGATGCGACACTAAACATCCCGACAAAAAGAAAAACAACATTCTGACGATGCAAAGAATAACGTCCAGACGAGGGACATATGACGTGGTGATGTGTTCCTCAATTCAACCGAGTTTTCTTCTCCTACTTTAAACTTTTTCTATTGTTTTCCAGTTAAACTCTAATTAGTCTAAGTTTATTTTAGCTTTATTTAACCTACAAATTTAGTTTATAAAAAATATTATTGTAACATAGATTAATAAGAATTGCTAAAGCAACCCACCTCTAGCAAAACAAAATCCCAACCAGCAATAAGATGATAAAGTATCAGGTCAAGTCAGCTAAGCTGCAGTTACAATAGTTGTTGTTAGTTACTGACTGTTAGTTAGTTGTAAGTCTTTGCAAATATGTTTAAGTACTGGTATCATTCTTGTATCAAGTAAGTCTTGATTGAATGAAAAAGATTTGCATTCTCTTCACAAATATTTCAGTTTATTTACTTTAACATGGTATCAATTGTCCGTTGATCCTGGAAAGATTTGTTGAGTTGTTTTCTTGTTTTTGTGTTAATTTTTTTCCCATGGCTCTTAATTCTAATACATCTGCACGATCTGCTACACCAGTTGTAGCTTCCAGTCTTAATGATGAAATTGTTGATGGCAGGTTTTTCTCTACAAAGAAAATAAGTGTGTTGCTTGATGATAGTAACTATTTGCTGTGGCGTCAACAGGTGTTATTGGCGATCAAGACATATAAATTGCAGCATTTTCTTAATTCAAATGCTTTTCCTCCCTCTCGGCTAGTTACTGGTGCAAATGGAAGTTCTCAAGAAAATCCTGAGTTTGATCGGTTTGAGCAGCAAGATAGTGCTCTTGCATCGTAGTTGTTATCCTCGGTTAGTTAGAGTTTTCTTCCACATCTCATTTTTCTTCCACATCTCATTGGTATGGACACCAGTGCCCAAATTTGGATTGCTCTCACCAATCTGTATAGAGGTAAAACTACTTCTAAAATGATGTTTTATAAGACAGATCCCACATACCCTTTCAAACATAAGATACAACCAAAAACATCACAGTAACCACCTCATATATGACATTATAATAACATTTTGCTACAATCAACAAGCAAAAACAGACTTCAAAAAATAGACAAGAATGGAAAATTGCAGCAAAGCACAGAATTTACAGTAACAGTCAGGAACCCCAAAATCAATAGAATTTTACCACCAAGCTTTGAATAATTCAGGTCTGTCTATACCAGCAATAGCTAATTGTCACGTCCCTAGAACTCAAATCTTGGAGCGTACGGCCTTAGACGCTTCTCGATCAAACAACGCCTAAGTAAGCCTGAAACTTGATCAAAGCTAAAGTGCTTAGATCCTAGCGGAAGCAAAGGAACTCTGAAAGAAAAAGGCAAAACAAAAGACAAGGAAGAAATTTGAGTGAATGCTCTGTATATTCCTCAAAAGTGAAGTGTGTAAATTGAGGTGAGGGTAAGCCTTTATTTATAGTTGAAGCCCCCTACATCCAACGGTCAAAATTAGAGTACAACGACGGTTAAGATACAATACAAAGATATGGAAAGAATCAAAAAGGAATATTCTTGATTATATGCCACTTGCCATATCTTCTATGAAAGGCTCTTCAATCCCAAGTGTTAGGCTAAGTGATGATAAGCCCAAAATGCTACGGAGTGCTTATTGGGCAACTTGATTTGTGCTAGTCTCGGGCCTTAGTGTGCGGTCCGTGACATTCTCCCCCACTGAATCTGGTGACGCCCTCGTCACTCGGCTAGCATGGTATCTGTCCACTTGGTCTTTGAATTGCCATAGACCCTCGACTAGTTCCCAACTACCTTCACTGTCGGGAAGTCCCTTCCATTGAACGAAATATTCGTGCCTTGGCCGATAACCTGGTCGTCGAATAACTCTTTCTGCTTGGACCTCTCGAACCTCATTCTCATAAGAGATCTTCACTTCGACTGGCGCTCGGTGTGATTTGCCTCGATCCGGATCTGACTCATCTTGGTGGTAAGGCTTGAGTAAGCTAACGTGGAACACTGGATCAGCTCGGATGGTTGGTGGCAACTCTAATCTGTAGGCCATCGTGCCTACCCGCTTCACAACTCTGAACGGACCCTCGTATCTTCGCACAAGCCCTTTGTGCACAGTCGGGTTGCGCAAGATCCCTGTCAATTTGGCAAGGACTAGATCACCAACTTGGAAATTCACGTCCCTACGCTTTCGATCTGCCCACTTCTTGGTCCGCTTCCCTGCCTTGAGTAAACAAGCTCGGGCTAAGTCGTGGTGCTATTGCCACTCCGTGGCAAACTTGTGTGCTGCTGGATTTGGCCCCTCATACTTCGTAACAACCATGTTGGGTGTAAGCGGTTGTTGTCCGGTCATGATCTCGAACGGACTTTGGTTTGTGGCCTCACTCCGTTGCAAGTTGTAAGAAAACTGAGCCACATCCAACAGTTTTGGCCAGTCGCGGTGTGTTGCACTCACATAGTGCCTTAAATAGATCTCCAAGAGTGCATTCACTCGTTCGGTTTGCCCGTCAGTTTGGGGATGGACACTTGTTGAAAAGTTCAAGCTTGATCCCATGAGCTTGAATAATTCGGTCCAAAATCTTCCCGTGAATCGTGTGTCCCGATCACTGATAATCGTCTTTTGCACTTCCCAATATTTGACCACGTGCTTGAGGAAAAGACGTGCTGCCTCCTCGGCTGGACACACCTTGGACGCTAGAATGATCGTCCCATACTTTGAAAACCTGTCAACAACAACCATAATACTTGACAAGCTGTCAGTGTTGGGCAAACCGACAATAAAGTCCATGGAAACACTTTCCCATGGTCGCTCGAGAATGGGCAATGGTTGCAACAGTCCCGCCGGTTTCTTCATCTCTATCTTGTCCAGTTGGCACACAAGATAAGTCTTCACATAGGCTTCAACATCTGTGCCCATGTGCGACCAGTAATAGTTTTCTGTAATCAGTGCCAACGTCCGGTTCCTCCCCGGATGTCCCGCCCACTTGGAATCATGGCATTCCCTCATGAGCCCCTTGCGCAATTCTCCAAACTGAGGCATATAGAGGAGATGTCCTCGAGCATATAGCAAGTCCCCTTCGAGCCAAAATTTTCTGGTTCTCTCTTCTTTGGCATATTCAATGAGCATTTTGGCTGTTGGGTTATGTGACAACCCCTCTTTGATGCGCTCCAATAGTTGTCCCTCCGGCAAGCTAACTGACTCCATGTTGTACCTTCCGCTTAGGGCATCGGCAACAGAATTCACCTTTCCTGGCTTGTACTCCATGGAAAAATCAAATTCTGCAAGGAATTCTTGCCATCGGACCTGCTTTGGAGATAACTTCTTTTGGGTTAGAAAATAACTATTGGCAACATTGTCTGTGTATACCATAAACCTGGACCCAAGTATGTAGTGTCGCCAAGTGCGAAAGCAGTGCACTACTGCAGTCATTTCCTTCTCATGGACCGTGTACTTCCTTTCGATCTCATTGAGCTTCCGGCTTTCAAAAGCAACCGGATGTCCCTCTTGCATAAGAACTCCACCAATGGCAACATCGGACGCATCAGTGTAGATCTCGAAAGGCTTGGTGTAATCTAGCAACACCAACACTGGTTCACTCATCATAACCTTCTTCAATTCTGCAAAGGCTTGTTGGAGTAGCCTTTGACAAACCTTCGATAATAATTGGCTAGCCCCAAGAAGGATCTCAACTCTGTCACATTGGTTGGCGGCTTCCAATCTTCAATGGTCGAACTTTGGCCCCATCCATTCGAATCTTGCCACCTCCCACAATGTGGCCTAGGAAAGGGACCTCCTGTTGGGCAAACGAGCACTTCTCTTCTTTGACATAGAGCTCGTTCTCTCGCAAGACTTTGAACACCTTTCTCAAATGCCCCAAATCTCCTCAAGTGTCTTGCTATAGATCACAATATCGTCAAGGTAAACAACAACAAATTGATCAAGGAAGGGTTGTAATACCTTGTTCATAAGAGTACAGAAAGTGGCGGGAGCATTCGTGAGGCCGAAGGGTATCACTAAGAATTCATACGAACCATAACGCGTCACACATGCAGTCTTTGGTTCATCTCCTTCGGCTATTCGAACTTGATAATACCCAGACCTCAAATCCAACTTGATGAACCACCTTGCACCACCAAGTTGATCGAACAAGTCAGCAATGAGCGGGATCGGGTACTTGTTCTTAACAGTGAGCTTATTCAAAGCTCGATAGTCGATACACATTCGAAGCATCCCATCGTGCTTCTTCTGAAAGAGTACCGACGCACCATAGGGTGCCTTGGACGGTCGGATATAACCCGCATCTAGGAGTTCCTTCAACTGTCTGCGTAACTCCTCTAACTCGGGTGGAGCCATTCGGTAAGGGGCTTTAGCGGGTGGCTCCGCATTTGGCATGAGTTCAATCTTGTGATCCACCTCTCTCTTTGGTGGCAAGCTTTTAGGTAACTCGGTTGGCATTACATCTCTGAATTTTGCCAACACTTGTCCCACCTCTTTTGGGACCTCGACTGACTTGGTAGGTTGCTCATCAACCAATGAAATCGTTACCACTAACATGGATTTGAATTATTTTTAATTAAAAAAGTTCGGGTTCGAAGCTTCGAGACTCCGTTCGATGATCCGAAATGTGAGGTGATGTGTTTCACCGATCTTTGACTGATAATGATCTAATGATGTGAAATAGAGATCGAAAAAAGAGTGATTCGAAATTTTAGTAATTTTTCAAAGGATTTGAAGTCAACTTCTAAGAGATTTAAACTGTAGAAGTGAGCGAGGAGGAAATATCTTCTTTTGTGCTGCAACCGGCACAAAAGACCACCGTAAATGATAACATGGATGGTCATTGTGTACAATGGCCAGAGTTTTTAGAAAAACAAAAAAGTAAACATGAATAGAAAGGAAGAAAATAATAAAAGAATAATAAAAGAAATCGTGGGGGCCATGCTTTTGAATAGTTCTACAACCACGAATGGGGACAGAATTTCTTAATGAGAGAAAGTGGTCCTAATAATTTACCTCGCATTTGAAATGTGTTATAAATATATATGGATGAAATTTTTTATAGTAGTACGCTGAAATTGAATATTTTAATTTTGTATAATTTTATTAATTTTAATTTTTGTATTTTTTGAATTTTAAAATTTTAATTTTGATTCAACTGATAATTGTTAAATTTGTCGGGTCAAATTTTGTTATTAATTAGTTACTGTGCATAAGTTATGGACGTAATCTATGTATTTTAATTTGATCACTTTTAGTCATTATATTTTTCAAATTTGAAATTTTAGTGTTGAATTAAACGATAACCATTAAATCCATTGGCTATAATGACGTAAAATTTTTGTTAGTTTTATTTGCTGAGATTATCTGTTTTGCCCGTGCTCATTCATGGGTCTATCCCAACAAAAGAGTAGTTCAAAGCTTTAGTCATTATTTTAGAAGATCTGGAGTTGATTTCATTGTGAACGACGACGTCAATGGCTATTAACTGACATTAGTAACTATTAACTGACTTAACTAACTGAACATCTGTCAGCTAACTATTCTCTAATAGTTATCATATCTGTTCTATTTTATACAATGTTTAGAACTACTTATAGTCTCTCCCCAATATTTAAGTAGGAGGATAATACACTTCAGTGTACTCGAACCCATATCTTCCTATATTAGCAACAATACCAATACTAATCAAATAAAAACTCAATAAAAAATACTATAATTAAGTTTACAGACACTAGAGAAACAAGTAAAAAGTAGTGATTAAAAATGAAATCTCGTATAAAAATTATGGAAACACATGTATTCCATACAAAGGAAACGAAAATAAAGGATAATAAAGAGATAAAAACAGAGGAAAACGATGTACCAAGTGGTCCTGCCATCCAAGTTGAGCATGTTGCTCAGCCTTGCGCTTTCGAGGCGCCCCATTCATCACGAACGGACAGGTAAGAGTAAGAAGACGAAGAAGAAATAAGTGGACAGCATAAGACGTGAGAAAACATTTCCCTTCAATTCTGACGCATAAAGGCAAGTTGTCATTTTTGGGTAAACTGTAGAAATGGTCATTAAATTATTGTTTATGTTTTATTTTGGTTATTAAACTTTTAATTTTTCTATTTTATCACTAAACTATCCGAAATCAATTTTTTTGCCATTGGATGGTAACAAAAGTTTGGAATTTGACGGGAGTACTGACGTTTACTTTTTTATTGGTCTAATAACAAATTTAACCCTCTAGTATTTGTACATTCTATCAATTTGATCCTAAATATAAAAATTTAATCCTTATTTTTTAAAATTTGTTATTTTTATTCAAATTCTAAAAAAATTCAATACATTTAGCACTCAATATTAAAAATTAAAAATGTTCAATTTTTAAAAATTTTGTAAATTCCTAAAATATAAAGCGTGATTCTCCGCCACACAGGATTCCATTTGAATTTAAAATAAAATCCAAAAATAAAATAAAATTTTAAGAATCCAAAAATATTTATTTTAAAAAAAAGTAAAAATACTTTTTTTTAATTATTTACATGATGGATTTAAAGAATTTTTTCTATTAATTTTTTTTTTATACTTTTTTTGGTGATAAAATTTATTTTACTTTATGGATAACATTTAAAGTGTTTGTATTTATGCGAGCTCACGAGTCAATTAAAATTTGTATTATATTCATTGAAATTTTTTAAATATATATTTAATTTATTTATTTTTTCATTTGAGACCCATAATAGACTTGTATTTAAAGTTATTGGTACACACAATAAATTCGTGTACCGAAAACTCACTAAGTTAGCACAAACTGAGTTAATTATTCGTTGGTCACTTTATTTTGTTCCTCAAGTTTCGATTTCGTCTTTGGTTATGTACAATAATTTTGATATAAAAGAATATCATATTCTCGAAACTTAGTATATAACTTTTAAATATAAACTTTCCCATGCAGGGGTGAAATCGAAAAATTTTTTAGGGATCAAAATTAAATTGTATACTTTTATGATAGTAAAAATACAATTTCGTTATTTTAATAGCCTATATATTTATAATTTTTATAATTTTTAAAGGATTAAATCAAATTTTATCATTTTTAGGGGGAAAAATATAACTTTACTATTAAAAATTTAAAATTTTAAGGGTTCTAAATGAAAATTTTCCATTTTGGGTGAGGTCGAGCCCCTGCCAACCCATTGGATTCGCCACTACTATCATGCATCAATTCATTTAGGTTCCTAACAATCTACTTGCCTAAAATTCTCATATTTTTCACTTCTCCTGATTGATTCAAAATTCGATTTCATACTTATTTTTTAAGGATCTCAAACTATCAATTTATAGCATTAAATTTCAATAGCTTTCATTCTTAACAAGTTGGTCCCTAGTTAATCAACAATGGTCTTAAAGCTTAAGCTTAACTCAAGCTTGTTCCAACAGAACCCACTTCGCTATTAGCATGATTCTCCCTTATACTAAGCTTAACCATTAACCCTTCTCATGATTTCTAACTCAAATTCTCTAAGTTCTCTTTAATGGCAACTTGTATTAGCTTCAACAATAAGAAATTCTAACTATTGGGTTGGTTGTATCAAGTTTCCTAGTTTAAAAATCTATTAAAAAAAATTGAGAAAATCATTTGTTTACCTTTGAATTTATGCCGGCCTTGATGAAGAATAACTTGGTTTCTTCTTCTATTTAGGTCCGGTTGGGAGAGAAAGAATGCATGAAGAAGAAGATTTCCCCTCTCCCACTATCTTAATATATATATATATAAAATTATTATAAAAGATAAGGGTTTTAGACGAATAGAACTTGAATATAATAATGCTTTGTTAGTTGAATCTATTTTGGCTGGTAGTGTTGCTAATAGTAAAATAATATAATTACGTTTGATTCATGAAATGATGCACCAAAAATGAGAAATTCAATTACAGTATGTGTCGAAATCTCAAAATAAAACTATGAATTGCATGGTCAAAATAACCATTCAACTTGCTAATAGTAAAATAATAAATTCTAACTGTTATAATAAAATTTTTTTATAAAAAAAAAAGATATTATAGAAAAGACTGATTTAATATATTTCCAATTTTCGACATTAATAAAAAAAAGTGGTCCTATTCATTTTCCTCGCATTTGAAATGTGTTATATGTAATAATATTAATATAATTATCAATTTTGGATGTTCATCCTTTCCCATCTCTATAAATTCGCATGGAGAACTAAAGCAACACATATCAACACAATCTGTATAACCATGAAAACCACAACAGCTTCGGTGTTTCTTCTTTTCATCATTTTCTCAATCACACCATCGTCCTTCTTGTTTGGTGTGGCCAACGCTACAAACGATCCTGTGCTCGACAGTGATGGCGACGAGCTCCGCACAGGCACCCCATACTTCGTTGTGTCATCGATATGGGGTGCTGGTGGTGGGGGGCTTGCCCTAGGCAGGCCTAGCGGAAAGAAATGCCCGGAAGTCGTTGCTCAAAGATCATCCGGTGACGATGGTATCCCGGTGATATTTTCCAATTCGGACTCCAACGATGGTGTTGTTCGCCTATCCTCTGACATAAACATAGAGTTCATTCCCCTCAGACCCAAACTTTGCCAAACAACAACGGTATGGAAGGTCGATGATTACGACCATTCAGCGGGAAAATGGTGGGTGATAACCGATGGGGTTAAAGGGAACCCGGGTGCCAACACTTTGACCAGTTGGTTTAGAATAGAAAAGCAGGGTGATTTTGGTTACATATTTAATTACTGCCCCGCAGTATGTGAAACATGCCCAGCTTTATGCAACGAAATTGTGAGAGACTTTGATGGAGAAATGATACGTTTGGCTCTCACCACTGGCCATGGATGGCCATTTTACTTTAAGAAAGCAGGAAAATCAGCGATGGAGATTCAAAAAGTTGTTCATATTTAGATTGAAAGCAATCATTATGCATGAACTAGTAGTTACTGTATAATATTAGCTTCAAGTAAATAATGCTGAGAGAACTTATTGTTAAGATTGCCTTGTTTGATGCAGCAGCATGTATATATATATATATATATATATATGCTTGCTTACAAGGTTTGTCTCTCACAGTCCTTCTCTTTGTACTCTTTCCAGCTTAATGAATAAACTGTCTACTTAATTACTTCTTTTGTTGCCATTGATTCTAGTATTAAACTCATTAACTTGGATACATTCATTGCCTTGTAATTAACCCAAAGATATTTTATATATATATCAAAACACAAAAAGAGAGTGAGGGAGGAAAATAGACTACCAAGTTCCAAGTGAAAAATGCAAACGCAAGGATTATTCGGAATAGTTTCAATCCACAATGGGAATGAAATTGTCATTTGGTGGTTAGGGTACCCAATTTTTAGATAAAGAAAGGTTGGTCTATATTTGGAGTTCGTAGCTATTCGTCTCAATAATATTATTTTCAATATTCGAATCTGCATCATTTTTTGACCATATAATGTGTCTTACCATTACAACCAATATTATTATTGATTTACTCTATTCTATTCTTAATTAATATTTATGATATATATTAAGTTTAAAATAGATTTTCTTATTCGTGTATATCAATGAAATAAAATATTTATATTTAAAATTTTAACTCGACATTTAACCTTTTTTTTAAATCTGTTCGTTTGTTGGTGGTGATTAGGAGATTAATGGCTGATCTTTGCGGTTGATAGCTTTTAACCCAATGGCTGCCAAGCGGTTAATATGCCTCAACGCTCTTTAAATAAAATTTTCTTCATTTAACTCTCTTTATAATCTATAAAATTTTATATTAATAAGAATAAACTTCCAAAAATGATAAAAAATGTGCCAGCACGTTTGTACGATTAATAATAATGATAATAATGATAAGAAGTTGTTTCCTGCCACATGGAATTTATGGAATCGTGGATTTGGTTTTATACTTGTCCATTTGCTTGAATGATTAAGGGTTAGTTTAGTAATATTTTTTAAAAGTGTTTTGGAGTCAAAAAGTACTTTTGATAAATTTGATAAAAAGCTAAAATTTTTTCTATCTCTTTTTGGTCAAAAAAGTGTTTTTTCAAAGCATTTTTGATGCCAAAGGTACTTTTAAAAAACTCAAAACCACTTTGCTTGTAATGCTTTTATCTCAAAAATACTTTTTGTTCCAAAAGTGCTTTTGAGAAGTGATGCTAAACAAAGCTTAAGAGTAAAAAGACGAACTATAATTAAGTACATAAAACCAAACGAATTTCAAGGCTTTTCTTTTTCATTATTATAAATTACATTAATAGTGACCTAATTATTAATAATTTTTATTTAGTTATAAAAAGTTATAAAATAAACACTTAACTATAAAAGAAAAATTATAAAATGATCATCTAACTATTTAATTTTATATTTTTTTATCACTGACTAATGGTAATAATTTTTTATAATTGGCATAATAATAACTTTATCCATCAATAATTATACATTATATCAATTCAATATTGATTCTAAAATATTTAACTCTCAACATTCATATTTTGTATAATTTAATCGTTTTTACAATTATATTTTTCTTTGCTAAAAAAAAGGTGCAAGGACACACTTGTATGATGAATAGTAATGATAATCCTGCCACAAGGAGCTTATGGGATTCGTCCATTTGGTTCTATGTTTCTCCATTTGCTTGCGTGGTTAAGAGTAAAAGGACAAAGTATTAAGTAGAAAAATACCAAAGGAATTGGGAGCCTTTTGTCTTCACCTATAATTCTTATTAAACAGCCTCTTTTACATTCAATATTATCAGCTAAATCATTTTAATTTACTTTCATGACTATACTTTTATGTCCCAGCTTAACCTCAATCACTGAAGATTATTAATTGAATTATTTTTAATTAAAAAAATATTTTATGTTAGAAATATATTATTAAAAAATGAAATCGTTACCACTAACAGAAAAATAAAATAAAGGCAAACAAATAAAAATAATTATTGTACACCCGAATAAAGAAGTACACAGTATTTGAAAATAATTATTGTTGTTTGCTTGTTATAAAACACACAGTAACTGAAAATAATTAAAAAAACAGAAATTTTATCAAAAAAAGCACGCGCGGTGCATGTTAACACAAACACAGATCGGATCTAAAAAAAAACTTTGAGTTCGGGTTCGAAGCTTCGAGACTCCGTTCGGTGATCCGAAATGTGAGGTGATGTATTTAACCGATCTTTGACCGATAATGATCTAATGATGTAAAATAGAGATCGAAAAAAGAGTGATTCGAAATTTTAGTAATTTTTCAAAAGATTTGAAGTCAACTTCTAAGAGATTTAAACTGTAGAAGTGAGCGAGGAGGAAATATCTTCTTTTGTGCTGCAACCGGCACAAAGGACCACCGTAAATGATAACATGGATGGTCATTGTGTACAATGGCCAGAGTTTTTAGAAAAACAAAAAAGTAAACATGAATAGAAAGGAAGAAAATAATAAAAGAATCATAAAAGAAATCGTGGGGGCCATGCTTTTGAATAGTTCTACAACCACGAATGGGGACAGAATTTCTTAATGAGAGAAAGTGGTCCTAATAATTTACCTCGCATTTGAAATGTGTTATATATATATGTGGATGAAATTTTTGTTATTAGTATGCTGAAATTGAATATTTTAATTTTGTATAATTCTATCAATTTTAATTTTTGTATTTTTTGAATTTTAAAATTTTAATTTCAATTCAACTGATAGCTGTTAAATTTGTCGGGTCAAATTTTGTTATTAGTCAGTTACTATGCATAAGTCATGGACTTAATCTATGTATTTCAATTTGATCACTTTTAGTCATTATATTTTTCAATTTTGAAATTTTAGTGTTGAATTAAACGATAACCATTAAATCCATTTGTTACAATGCATAAAATTTTTGTTAGTTTTATGTGAAAATAGCAAACTAACATGACATTTGGCTAAGTTCGGGTTCAGAGCCCCAAGACTTTGAGTTTGGGTTTGAAGCTTCAAGACTCCATTTGGTGATCTGAACAGTGAGGTGACGTGTTTAAGCGCAGGGAACAACATATCTCCGACTGGCGACAATATGATGGTGCGAAAGGAGATCTAAGAAAGATGTGGAGTGTGCCTCGTATTTACGAATCGACGTTGCGACGAGAAAGAGATGATATCCCGACGATGCGACACTAAACATCCCGACAAGAAGAAAAACAACATTCTG
Organism: Kokia cookei; assembly: GCA_039519145.1. Taxonomy (NCBI): domain Eukaryota; kingdom Viridiplantae; phylum Streptophyta; class Magnoliopsida; order Malvales; family Malvaceae; genus Kokia; species Kokia cookei. Next base: position 2,629,226 of record CM076907.1, on the reverse strand, counting down.
ACGACGCAAAGAATAACGTCCAGACGAGGGACATATGACGTGGTGATGTGTTCCTCAATTCAACTGAGTTTTCTTCTCCTACTTTAAACTTTTTCTATTGTTTTCCAGTTAAACTCTAATTAGTCTAAGGTTATTTTAGTTTTATTTAACCTACGAATTTAGCTTATAAAAAATGTTGTTGTAACCTAGATTAATAATCTTTCATCTTTGAGATTGAGAAAGTTTTGTGAGTTTTGGATATTTCAAGTTTTAGTCAAGAGTTCTTTGTTCTTTTGGGGTTTAGAGTTTATTTGCTGAGATTATCTATTTTGCCCGTGCTCATTCATGGGTCTATCCCAACAAAAGAGTAGTTCAAAGCTTTAGTCATTGTTTTAGAAGATCTGGAGTTGATTTCATTGTGAACGACGACATCAATGGCTATTAACTGACATTAGTAACTATTAACTGACTTAACTAACTGAACATCTGTCAGCTAACTATTCTCTAATAGTTATCATATCTGTTCTATTTTATACAATGTTTAGAACTACTCATAGCCTCTCCCCAATATTTAAGTAGGAGGATAATACACTTCAGTGTACTCGAACCCATATCTTCCTATATTAGCAACAATACCAATACTAATCAAATAAAAACTCAATAAAAAATACTATAATTAAGTTTACAGACACTAGAGAAACAAGTAAAAAGTAGTGATTAAAAATGAAATCTCGTATAAAAATTATGGAAACACATGTATTCCATACAAAGGAAACGAAAATAAAGGATAATAAAGAGATAAAAACAGAGGAAAACGATGTACCAAGTGGTCCTGCCATCCAAGTTGAGCATGTTGCTCAGCCTTGCGCTTTCGAGGCGCCCCATTCATCACGAACGGACAGGTAAGAGTAAGAAGACGAAGAAGAAATAAGTGGACAGCATAAGACGTGAGAAAACATTTCCCTTCAATTCTGACGCATAAAGGCAAGTTGTCATTTTTGGGTAAACTGTAGAAATGGTCATTAAATTATTGTTTATGTTTTATTTTGGTTATTAAACTTTTAATTTTTCTATTTTATCACTAAACTATCCGAAATCAATTTTTTTGCCATTGGATGGTAACAAAAGTTTGGAATTTGACGGGAGTACTGACGTTTACTTTTTTATTGGTCTAATAACAAATTTAACCCTCTAGTATTTGTATATTCTATCAATTTGATCCTAAATATAAAAATTTAATCCTTATTTTTTAAAATTTGTTATTTTTATTCAAATTCTAAAAAAATTCAATACATTAAGCACTCAATATTAAAAATTAAAAATGTTCAATTTTTAAAAATTTTGTAAATTCCTAAAATATAAAGCGTGATTCTCCGCCACACAGGATTCCATTTGAATTTAAAATAAAATCCAAAAATAAAATAAAATTTTAAGAATCCAAAAATATTTATTTTAAAAAAAAGTAAAAATACTTTTTTTTAATTATTTACATGATGGATTTAAAGAATTTTTTCTATTAATTTTTTTTTTAAACTTTTTTTGGTGATAAAATTTATTTTACTTTATGGATAACATTTAAAGTGTTTGTATTTATGCTAGCTCACGAGTCAATTAAAATTTGTATTATATTCATTGAAATTTTTTAAATATATATTTTATTTATTTATTTTTTCATTTGAGACCCATAATAGACTTGTATTTAAAGTTATTGGTACACACTATAAATTCATGTACCGAAAACTCATTAAGTTAGCACAAACTGAGTTAATTATTCGTTGGTCACTTTATTTTGTTCCTCAAGTTTCGATTTCGTCTTTGGTTATGTACAATAATTTTGATATAAAAGAATATCATATTCTCGAAACTTAGTATATAACTTTTAAATATAAACTTTGCCATGCAGGGGTGAAATCGAAAAATTTTTTAGTAATCGAAATTAAATTGTATACTTTTATGATAGTAAAAATACAATTTCGTTATTTTAATAGCCTATATCTTTATAATTTTTTTAGTTTTTAAAGGATTAAATCAAATTTTTATCATTTTTAAGGGGCAAAATATAACTTTACTATTAAAAATTTAAAATTTTAAGGGTTCTAAATGAAAATTTTCCATTTTGGGTGAGGTCGAGCCCCTGCCAACCCATTGGATTCGCCACTACTATCATGCATCAATTCATTTAGTTTCCTAACAATCTACTTGCCTAAAATTCTCATATTTTTCACTTCTCCTGATTGATTCAAAATTCGATTTCATACTTATTTTTTAAGGATCTCAAACTATCAATTTATAGCATTAATTTTCAATAGCTTTCATTCTTAACAAGTTGGTCCCTAATTAATCAACAATGGTCTTAAAGCTTAAGCTTAACTCAAGCTTGTTCCAACAGAACCCACTTCGCTATTAGCATGATTCTCCCTTATACTAAGCTTAACCATTAACCCTTCTCATGATTTCTAACTCAAATTCTCTAAGTTCTCTTTAATGGCAACTTGTATTAGCTTCAACAATAAGAAATTCTAACTATTGGGTTGGTTGTATCAAGTTTCCTAGTTTAAAAATCTATTAAAAAAAATTGAGAAAATCATTTGTTTACCTTTGAATTTATGCCGGCCTTGATGAAGAATAACTTGGTTTCTTCTTCTATTTAGGTCCGGTTGGGAGAGAAAGAATGCATGAAGAAGAAGATTTCCCCTCTCCCACTATCTTAATATATATATATATATAAAATTATTATAAAAGATAAGGGTTTTAGACGAATAGAACTTGAATATAATAATGCTTTGTTAGTTGAATCTATTTTGGCTGGTAGTGTTGCTAATAGTAAAATAATATAATTACGTTTGATTCATGAAATGATGCACCAAGAATGAGAAATTCAATTACAGTATGTGTCGAAATCTCAAAATGAAACTATGGATTGCATGGTCAAAATAACCATTCAACTTGCTAATAGTAAAATAATAAATTCTAACTGTTATAATAAAAATTTTTTATAAAAAAAAAAGATATTATAGAAAAGACTGATTTAATATATTTCCAATTTTCGACATTAATAAAAAAAAGTGGTCCTATTCATTTTCCTCGCATTTGAAATGTGTTATATAATAATATTAATATAATTATCAATTTTGGATGTTCATCCTTTCCCATCTCTATAAATTCGCATGGAGAACTAAAGCAACACATATCAACACAATCTGTATAACCATGAAAACCACAACAGCTTCGGTGTTTCTTCTTTTCATCATTTTCTCAATCACACCATCATCCTTCTTGTTTGGTGTGGCCAACGCTACAAACGATCCTGTGCTCGACAGTGATGGCGACGAGCTCCGCACAGGCACCCCATACTTCGTTGTGTCAACGATATGGGGTGCTGGTGGTGGGGGGCTTGCCCTAGGCAGGCCTAGCGGAAACCCATGCCCGGAAGTCGTTGCTCAAAGACGATCCGGTGACGATGGTATTCCGGTGATATTTTCTAATTCGGACTCCAACGATGGTGTTGTTCGCCTATCCTCTGACATAAACATAGAGTTCATTCCCCTCAGACCCAAACTTTGCCCAACAACAACGGTATGGAAGGTCGATGATTACGACCATTCAGCCGGAAAATGGTGGGTGATAACCGATGGGGTTAAAGGGAACCCGGGTGCCAACACTTTGACCAGTTGGTTTAGAATAGAAAAGCAGGGTGATTTTGGTTACATATTTAATTACTGCCCCGCAGTATGTGAAACATGCCCAGCTTTATGCAACGAAATTGTGAGAAACTCAGATGGAGAAATGGTACGTTTGGCTCTCACCACTGGCCATGGTTGGGGATTTTTGTTTAAGAAAGCAGGAAAATCAGCGATGGAGATTCAAAAAGTTGTTCATATTTAGATTGAAAGCAATCATTATGCATGAACTAGTAGTTACTGTATAATATTAGCTTCAAGTAAATAATGCTGAGAGAACTTATTGTTAAGATTGCCTTGTTTGATGCAGCAGCCTGTATATATATATATATATATGCTTGCTTACAAGGTTTGTCTCTCACAGTCCTTCTCTTTGTACTCTTTCCAGCTTAATGAATAAACTGTCTACTTAATTACTTCTTTTGTTGCCATTGATTCTAGTATTAAACTCATTAACTTGGATACATTCATTGCCTTGTAATTAACCCAAAGATATTTTATATATATATCAAAACACAAAAAGAGAGTGAGGGAGGAAAATAGACTACCAAGTTCCAAGTGAAAAATGCAAACGCAAGGATTATTCGGAATAGTTTCAATCCACAATGGGATTGAAATTGTCATTTGGTGGTTAGGGTACCCAATTTTTAGATAAAGAAAGGTTGGTCTATATTTGGAGTTCGTAGCTATTCGTCTCAATAATATTATTTTCAATATTCGAATCTGCATCATTTTTTGACCATATAATGTGTCTTACCATTACACCCAATATTATTACTGATTTACTCTATTCTATTCTTAATTAATATTTATGATATATATTAAGTTTAAAATAGTTTTTCTTATTCGTGTATATCAATGAAATAAAATATTTATATTTAAAATTTTAACTCGACATTTAACCTTTTTTTTAAATCTGTTCGTTTGTTGGTGGTGATTAGGAGATTAATGACTGATCTTTGCGGTTGATAGCTTTTAACCCAATGGCTGCCAAGCGGTTAATATGCCTCAACGCTCTTTAAATAAAATTTTCTTCATTTAACTCTCTTTATAATCTATAAAATTTTATATTAATAAGAATAAACTTCCAAAAATGATAAAAAAATGTGCCAGCACGTTTGTACGATTAATAATAATGATAATAATGATAAGAAGTTGTTTCCTGCCACGTGGAATAAATGGAATCATGGATTTGGTTTTATACTTGTCCATTTGCTTGAATGGTTAAGAGTTAGTTTAGTAATGCTTTTTAAAAGTGTTTTTGAGTCAAAAAGTATTTTTGATAAATTTGATAAAAAGTTAAATTTTTCTCTATATCTTTTTGGTCAAAAAAGTGTTTTTTCAAAGATTTTTGATGCCAAAGGTACTTTTAAAAAACTCAAAAGCACTTTGCTTGTAATGCTTTTATCTCAAAAGTATTTTTTGTTTCAAAAGTACTTTTGAGAAGTGATGCTAAACAAAGCTTAAGAGTAAAAAGACGAACTATAATTAACTATATAAAACCAAACGAATTTCAAGGCTTTTCTTTTTCATTATTATAATTTACATTAATAGTGACCTAATTATTAATAATTTTTATTTAATTATAAAAAGTTATAAAATACATACTTAACTATAAAAGAAAAATTACAAAATGATCATCTAACTATTTAATTTTATCTTTTTTTATCACTGACTAATGGTAATAATTTTTTATAATTGGCATAATAATAACTTTATTCATCAATAGTTATACATTATATCAATTCAATCTTGATTCTAAAATATTTAACTCTCAACATTCATATTTTGTATAATTTGATCGTTTTTACAATTATATTTTTCTTCGCTAAAAATAAATCATTAGAATAATTAAATATTATCAATTGTTTTTATTTATTGCTAATTTATATATTAAAATATGTGTAAAAAATAATATTCCTTCTGAACATAATATTGTATGATTATTCATTCATCAGAATTTTGTCAAATGCATACCCAAATTATCAATACAAGCTGATGGTTGATGTCACTGAATATAAATGTTTTCACTACTCATATAAGCATAACTCACTAAAACATGAGCTGATTGGTTTTCAGTAAATCAATTCAAGGGCTCAACCCCTAAAATAAAAAAAAATGTTTAAATTTTTTATAAAACTTTAAATTATTAATAATAAATTACATTTTAACCCTTTTAAAATGATAAAAAAATTAATTTATTTTTTTAAATTATAAATATATAAATTATTAAAATGTTAAAATTATATTTTTACTATCGTGAAAATGTACAATTTAAGGACTCCAAACAAATTTAAGTGAGGAAATTGTTATTAGGGTGTAATAAATTTAAGGTCACTAACTATAAGTATTTGAAGATAGTTTATACTTCATACTAAATTAGACTCCATTAACATAAAAAAACCGAATTGTATAAACAATCAATGTATCTCCTATTTTATTCATGTCTATCACACTGCTTAAAAGAATGCTCATTCTTTTAGGGTGTGTTTAGTATTGAGGTTGAAAAGCATCATTCAATCCAAACAATTATTTCAAATCAAAATATTTGGTAAAAAAACAGCTTTTCAAATCAAATCTTAATTTTAAATTAAGATTTTAGGCCAAATCGAAATTTTTAACGCTTTTAAATTAAAAACTTTTTTATTCCTCATAAATCTTCTATTTTACAATATTATATTTAAAATAAATATTTTTTTGAAAAGCACTCATATACAACAATGGTACACACCATCATTTATTTAAAAAATAAACTTACCTTTAACCACTCTTTTCTAGCACATAGCTTATTTCTCAGCAACTGTTTGGATGAAAATGAAAATTGAATTTGAATGTCCAATCAATTCATTGAATAATTAATTAAAAAGAATTTTTTAATTCAAAGATCTAAAAATTTTGATTAAAAAACGTGCGAGGACACAATTGTATGATGATGATAGAAGTAGTGTCATGGGATTCGTCCATTTGGTTCTATATTTCTCCATTTGCTTGCGTGGTTAAGAGTAAAAGGACAAAGTATTAAGTAGAAAAATACCAAAGGAATTGGGAGCCTTTTGTCTTCACCTATAATTCTTATTAAACATATTTTAATTTACTTTCATGACTATACTTTTATGTCCCATCTTAATCTCAATCATTAAAAATTACTAATTGAGTTATTTTTAATTAAAAAAGTATTTTATGTTTGAAATATACTATTGTAAAACGAATTCGTTAATACTAACAGGAAAATAAAATAAAGGTAAACAAATAAAAATAATTTACCTCGCATTTGAAATGTGTTATAAATATATATGGATGAAATTTTTGTTATTAGTATGCTGAAATTGAATATTTTAATTTTGTATAATTTTATCAATTTTAATTTTTGTATTTTTTGAATTTTAAAATTTTAATTTTGATTCAACTGGTAACTGTTAAATTTGTCGGGTCAAATTTTGTTATTAGTTAGTTACTGTGCATAAGTTATGGACGTAATCTATGTATTTCAATTTGATCACTTTTAGTCATTATATTTTTCAAATTTGAAATTTTAGTGTTGAATTAAACGATAACCATTAAATCCATTGGCTATAATGACATAAAATTTTTGTTAGTTTTATGTGAAAATAGCAAACTAGCATGACATTTGGCTAAGTTCGGGTTCAGAGCCCCAAGACTTTGAGTTTGGGTTTGAAGCTTCAAGACTCCATTTGGTGATCTGAACAGTGAGGTGACGTGTTTAAGCGCAGGGAACAACATATCTCCGACTGGCGACAATATGATGGTGCGAAAGGAGATCTAAGAAAGATGTGGAGTGTGCCTCGTATTTACGAATCGACGTTGCGACGAGAAAGAGATGATATCCCGACGATGCGACACTAAACATCCCGACAAGAAGAAAAACAACATTCTGACGATGCAAAGAATAACGTCCAGACGAGGGACATATGACGTGGTGATGTGTTCCTCAATTCAACCGAGTTTTCTTCTCCTACTTTAAACTTTTTCTATTGTTTTCCAGTTAAACTCTAATTAGTCTAAGTTTATTTTAGCTTTATTTAACCTACAAATTTAGTTTATAAAAAATATTATTGTAACATAGATTAATAAGAATTGCTAAAGCAACCCACCTCTAGCAAAACAAAATCCCAACCAGCAATAAGATGATAAAGAATCAGGTCAAGTCAGCTAAGTTGCAGTTACAACAGTTGTTGTTAGTTACTGACTGTTAGTTAGTTGTAAGTCTTTGCAAATATGTTTAAGTACTGGTATCATTCTTGTATCAAGTAAGTCTTGATTGAATGAAAAAGATTTGCATTCTCTTCACAAATATTTCAGTTTATTTACTTTAACATGGTATCAATTGTCCGTTGATCCTGAAAAGATTTGTTGAGTTGTTTTCTTGTTTTTGTGTTAATTTTTTTCCCATGGCTCTTAATTCTAATACATCTGCACGATCTGCTACACCAGTTGCAGCTTCCAGTCTTAATGATGGAATTGTTGATGGCAGGTTTTTCTCTACAAAGAAAATAAGTGTGTTGCTTGATGATAGTAACTATTTGCTGTGGCGTCAACAGGTGTTATTGGCGATCAAGACATATAAATTGCAGCATTTTCTTAATTCAAATGCTTTTCCTCCCTCTCGGCTAGTTACTGGTGCAAATGGAAGTTCTCAAGAAAATCCTGAGTTTGATCGGTTTGAGCAGCAAGATAGTGCTCTTGCATCGTAGTTGTTATCCTCGGTTAGTTAGAGTTTTCTTCCACATCTCATTGGAATGGACACCAGTGCCCAAATTTGGATTGCTCTCACCAATCTGTATAGAGGTAAAACTACTTCTAAAATGATGTTTTATAAGACAGATCCCACATACCCTTTCAAACATAAGATACAACCAAAAACATCACAGTAACCACCTCATATATGACATTATAATAACATTTTGCTACAATCAACAAGCAAAAACAAACTTCAAAAATAGACAAGAATGGAAAATTGCAGCAAAGCACAGAATTTACAGTAACAGTCAGGAACCCCAAAATCAATAGAATTTTACCACCAAGCTTTGAATAATTCAGGTCTGTCTATAACAGCAATAGCTAATTGTCACGTCCCTAGAACTCAAATCTTGGAGCGTACGGCCTTAGACGCTTCTCGATCAAACAACGCCTAAGTAAGCCTGAAACTTGATCAAAGCTAAAGTGCTTAGATCGTAGCGGAAGCAAAGGAACTCTGAAAGAAAAAGGCAAAACAAAAGACAAGGAAGAAATTTGAGTGAATGCTCTGTATATTCCTCAAAAGTGAAGTGTGTAAAATGAGGTGAGGGTAAGCCTTTATTTATAGTTGAAGCCCCCTACATCCAACGGTCAAAATTAGAGTACATCGACGGTTAAGATACAATACAAAGATATGGAAAGAATCAAAAAGGAATATTCTTGATTATATGCCACTTGCCATATCTTCTATGAAAGGCTCTTCAATCCCAAGTGTTAGGCTAAGTGATGATAAGCCCAAAATGCTACGGAGTGCTTATTGGGCAGCTTGATTTGTGCTAGTCTCGGGCCTTTGTGTGCGGTCCGTGACATTCTCCCCCACTGAATCTGGTGACGCCCTCGTCACTCGGCTAGCATGGTATCTGTCCACTTGGTCTTTGAATTGCCATAGACCCTCGACTAGTTCCCAACTACCTTCACTGTCGGGAAGTCCCTTCCATTGAACGAAATATTCGTGCGTTGGCCGATAACCTGGTCGTCGAATAACTCTTTCTGCTTGGACCTCTCGAACCTCATTCTCATAAGAGATCTTCACTCCGACTGGCGCTCGGTGTGATTTGCCTCGATCCGGATCTGACTCATCTTGGTGGTAAGGCTTGAGTAAGCTAACATGGAACACTGGATGAGCTCGGATGGTTGGTGGCAACTCTAATCTGTAGGCCATCGTGCCTACCCGCTTCACAACTCTGAACGGACCCTCGTATCTTCGCACAAGCCCTTTGTGCACAGTCGGGTTGCGCAAGATCCCTGTCAATTTGGCAAGGACTAGATCACCAACTTGGAAATTCACGTCCCTACGCTTTCGATCTGCCCACTTCTTGGTCCGCTTCCCTGCCTTGAGTAAACAAGCTCGGGCTAAGTCGTGGTGCTATTGCCACTCCGTGGCAAACTTGTGTGCTGCTGGATTTGGCCCCTCATACTTCGTAACAACCATGTTGGGTGTAAGCGGTTGTTGTCCGGTCACGATCTCGAACGGACTTTGGTTTGTGGCCTCACTCCATTGCAAGTTGTAAGAAAACTGAGCCACATCCAACAGTTTTGGCCAGTCGCGGTGTGTTGCACTCACATAGTGCCTTAAATAGATCTCCAAGAGTGCATTCACTCGTTCGGTTTGCCCGTCAGTTTGGGGATGGACACTTGTTGAAAAGTTCAAGCTTGATCCCATGAGCTTGAATAATTCGGTCCAAAATCTTCCCGTGAATCGTGTGTCCCGATCACTGATAATCGTCTTTTGCACTCCCCAATATTTGACCACGTGCTTGAGGAAAAGACGTGCTGCCTCCTCGGCTGGACACACCTTGGACGCTAGAATGATCATCCCATACTTTGAAAACCTGTCAACAACAACCATAATACTTGACAAGCTGTCAGTGTTGGGCAAACCGACAATAAAGTCCATGGAAACACTTTCCCATGGTCGCTCGAGAATGGGCAATGGTTGCAACAGTCCCGCCGGTTTCTTCATCTCTATCTTGTCCAGTTGGCACACAAGATAAGTCTTCACATAGGCTTCAACATCTGTGCCCATGTGCGGCCAGTAATAGTTTTCTGTAATCAGTGCCAATGTCCGGTTCCTCCCCGGATGTCCCGCCCACTTGGAATCATGGCATTCCCTCATGAGCCCCTTGCGCAATTCTCCAAACTGAGGCATATAGAGGAGATGTCCTCGAGCATATAGCAAGTCCCCTTCGAGCCAAAATTTTCTGGTTCTCCCTTCTTTGGCATATTCAATGAGCATTTTGGCTGTTGGGTTATGTGACAACCCCTCTTTGATGCGCTCCAATAGTTGTCCCTCCGGCAAGCTAACAGACTCCATGTTGTACCTTCCGCTTAGGGCATCGGCAACAGAATTCACCTTTCCTGGCTTGTACTCCATGGAAAAATCAAATTCTGCAAGGAATTCCTGCCATCGGACCTGCTTTGGAGATAACTTCTTTTGGGTTAGAAAATAACTATTGGCAACATTGTCTGTGTATACCATAAACCTGGACCCAAGTATGTAGTGTCGCCAAGTGCGAAAGCAGTGTACTACTGCAGTCATTTCCTTCTCATGGACCGTGTACTTCCTTTCGATCTCATTGAGCTTCCGGCTTTCAAAAGCAACCGGATGTCCCTCTTGCATAAGAACTCCACCAATGGCAACATCGGACGCATCAGTGTAGATCTCGAAAGGCTTGGTGTAATCTAGCAACACCAACACTGGTTCACTCATCATAGCCTTCTTCAATTCTGCAAAGGCTTGTTGGAGTAGCCTTTGACAAACCTTCGATAATAATTGGCTAGCCCCAAGAAGGATCTCAACTCTGTCACCTTGGTTGGCGGCTTCCAATCTTCAATGGTCGAACTTTGGCCCCATCCATTCGAATCTTGCCACCTCCCACAATGTGGCCTAGGAAAGGGACCTCCTGTTGGGCAAACGAGCACTTCTCTTCTTTGACATAGAGCTCGTTCTCTCGCAAGACTTTGAACACCTTTCTCAAATGCCCCAAATGCTCATCAAGTGTCTTGCTATAGATCACAATATCGTCAAGGTAAACAACAACAAATTGATCAAGGAAGGGTTGTAATACCTTGTTCATAAGAGTACAGAAAGTGGCGGGAGCATTCGTGAGACCGAAGGGTATCACTAAGAATTCATACGAACCATAACGCGTCACACATGCAGTCTTTGGTTCATCTCCTTCGGCTATTCGAACTTGATAATACCCAGACCTCAAATCCAACTTGATGAACCACCTTGCACCACCAAGTTGATCGAACAAGTCGGCAATGAGCGGGATCGGGTACTTGTTCTTAACAGTGAGCTTATTCAAAGCTCGATAGTCGATAGACATTCGAAGCATCCCATCGTGCTTCTTCTGAAAGAGTACCGACGCACCATAGGGTGCCTTAGACGGTCGGATATAACCCGCATCTAGGAGTTCCTTCAACTGTCTGCGTAACTCCTCTAACTCGGGTGGAGCCATTCGGTAAGGGGCTTTAGCGGGTGGCTCCGCATTTGGCATGAGTTCAATCTTGTGATCCACCTCTCTCTTTGGTGGCAAGCTTTTAGGTAACTCGGTTGGCATTACATCTCTGGATTTTGCCAACACTTGTCCCACCTCTTTTGGGACCTCGACTGACTTGGTAGGTTGCTCATCAACCAACGCAGCTAAGTAAGTTGGTTCTTCCATGCGCACCCCCTTGCTAAGCTGGATGGCTGATAACATCTTGGCTTCAACTCCGGCTTTTCGTGTTGTTGGAACTATGCATTTATGCTTCGAATCTAAAATGCACAAACAATCGGCAAAGGGAACAGGGAACGCATTAACCCGGTCAAGGAAATTAAGTCCAATCACGAAATCAAAGTCATCCAAAGGGATTACCTTGATATTTTCCTTACCGATCCAACCCCCAAGGTTTAGCATGACTCCTTTTGCCACCCCCGCAATCGGAGCCTCTTCGAAATTGACGGTTTTAATAAACCCACTTGCCTTCTCAACACGAAGGTCAAGTTTCTTGGCAGCTTGCTCAGACATGAACAATTCTGAGGCATCGGTGTCCACTAGTGCACTCATATTTTGGCCTGCCACGGTGATGTCGAAGAACATCAGTCCCTTCTTTTTATGACCCTTCTTAACCTCCATGGAGCTCATAATGGAGTTAAGCTTAAGAGTCTCCTCTTCAGCATCCTTCCTTTGGATGGCAGCGGCTTTCTCATTTTGAGGACAGTTCCTCGCGAAGTGCTTTCCTCCACAAATGTAGCATTTGAAAGGCTCGTTGTTCTTCTCCCAAGGTCTGCGAAACTTAATATTACTACCTGCCGGCTTCTCAGACCCCTTCTTGGCCGGTCTTTCCTTGTCTCCCCCACCATTACCTTTGGATTTTGGCTTTGGTTTGGTAGACTCGGACCTTTTGATCTCAAACTCGGTAATTCACTCAACTGCAGACAAAGCTTTAGAAAGCTCTTGGACCCCCATACGGTTCAACTCCATTTTAGCCCATCGTTGGAGTCCGTCCAAGAAGGTAAAGAATCCTTCTTCCTCACTCAACTTTGGGATTTGAAGCTTGAGCTTGGTGAATTGCTTTACATAATCTTGAATTGAGCCAGTATGCTTGAGTTGTCACAACTTTGCTCGGGCTTCTAGTTGCGCATTTTTGGGATAGAAATGTTCCTTGAGCTTGAACTGAAATTCACTCCATGTTGTAATGGGAATTTCCCCATTCTCCTTCTCGGAACACTTATGTCGCCACCATAAAAGAGCGATATCAGTCAAATAGACAGAAGCAGTGTTTACCTTTGTTGCTTCGTCCTTGACCCCCATGGCTCGGAAGTGCTGCTCCATGGCCCAAATGAAATTCTCAACATCTTGGGCTGACCGTGTCCCTGCATACATCTTTGGCTTTGGCACATCGATCCTAGGTGTGGGTGCCACTATTTCTGACATCATGTCATTCTTTACTGCTCTCTTGTAAATGGCAAGCTCACTTCGAAGATCCTTGATCTCCTCCACCAACTCGGCTTTGGTAGCTTCCCCTGCTACTTCAAGGGCATTGTCCCGTTGGTCTAACTTCTCATACATGTCGTCGAGAAGTCCTTAAACCGCAATCATGACTTCTTCTTTAAGAGAACCCACTCTCTCAAAGTACGGTTCTGTCTCTTCCTGTGCCTCCTTGACTTTCTTCATGGAATCTTCAACTCTAGTGACCCTTCTCTCCAAGGCTGAAATGATGTCCCTGAAACTCTCTCTCTTCTTCTCAGCAGCAGCACGGGTCTCTCGTTCAACTGCTGGAACCTCGCTTGAGATTTGTGGTGCCATTTCTCTCACTCGAACTTGCTCAGATACCACTTGTCACGTCCCTAGAACTCGAATCTTGGAGCGTGCGGCCTTAGACGCTTCTCGATCAAACAACAACTAAGTAAGCCTGAAACTTGATCAAAGCTATAGTGCTTAGATCCTAGCGGAATCAAAGGAACTGAAAGAAAAAGGCAAAACAAAAGGCAAGGAAGAAATTTGAGTGAATGCTCTGTATATTCCTCAAAAGTGAAGTGTGTAAAATGAGGTGGGGGTAAGCCTCTATTTATAGTTGAAGCCCCCTACATCCAACGGTCAAAATTAGAGTACATCGACAGTTAAGATACAATACAAAGATATGGAAAGAATAAAAAAGGAATATTCTTGATTATATGCCACTTGCCATATCTTCTATGAAAGGCTCTTCATTCTCAAGTGTTAGGCTAAGTGATGATAAGCCCAAAATGCTACGGAGTGCTTCTTGGGCAGCTTGATTTGTGCTAGTCTCGGGCCTTAGTGCGCGGGCCGTGACATAATGCATAAGCCATCCCATTTCCACTTCTTTCAACCATTGAAAAAGAAACTCTGTCGACTCTAGCTGAACATCGATCAATTTCAATAAAAATAGGTTGGAACTTCCAAGGCCTTATCAGATCATTTAATAATCAAGTAAAAACCACATCCGACTCCACTTCAATATTTAATGATCCAGTTCCTATCCATCCCATTTCTGAAAACACATCCAAAGCATACTTGATAGCTTTAATTTCACCTGCATTTGCATTAACAGCTTGCACAGGGCCCAAAAATACAACTCTTGCTACACCATCAGCATCTCTCAAAACTCCCCCACACCCAGCAACATCCTCTTTCACCACTCCACAAACATTGAATTTTACCCATCCAAATCTAGGAGGACGCCACTTCAATCCCTCAAAACTTGATATTTTTGAATCAACAAAACTCTTTCAAGGACAACTCTACCAAGCACACTCTGTAAATTTAACTCATCGTGTGCAACCCTCCCCCACATCAAAACTTTCATTTTGACATGAAACATCAATGTATCCATTGACATCCATTTTTTCTCAAACATGATCTCGTTTCTAAACAGCCATACTGACCAACATGCTTCCAAAATCGAAATCCACCAAAGACTTTTGACAATCACTACCATTTTCACCTTGAGACAAAGAATAAAAATCTTCGAACCTTTCATTGGTTTCCAATCAACGTTCCACCACAAGACTATCTTTTTCCAAAAACCTTCAATCAATTTACAGCTAAAAAAAAGGTGAGCCACACTTTCGATTTCTCTGACACACCAAGGGTAGCCCATTTCCAAATTTTGTAGCTTTACTCCTCTTTTAACTAGGAACTCTTTTGTTGGAATATGGTCAATAGAAAACATCCATAAAAAATTCCTCACTCTAGGAGGCACCTTTAATCTCCAAATTTTATCGAACTCAAACCTTCTGTCTTCGACATTCTCCCTAATTAAAAGCCCTATTAATTGCTTAACCGTAAACTCCCCATTACTCCCATGTATCCATACAATTTTGTGCTCCCTATCAGACACAAGAAACTTGCTCTTCGCAACTTCAAATAGACTATTGAGAGAATTAATCTCTCTATCCAACAAAGGTCGAATGAAAAGATCCACCCATTTTGCTACGCTAAGCTCTCCTTTAGACAAGTAATCCCATACCACTCCCTTATTATTTTTTGCTAGTCTGAATAACCTTGGAAATTCCACACATAAAGGTATGTCACCATACCAAACATCCTCCCAAAACATCGTTGTTTTTTCGTCTCCAATTAGCCATCGAAAAGATTCATTGCCCAACCATTTTGCTACATTTGTATCCTTAGAATTTTCCACAATTGACCTTTGTTTTTGCCCTTCTAAATCTCCAAAGTTGAGAAGAAGAGTCATACTTAGCAAACATGATTTTCCTCCACAACGCATCACGTTCAACCACATACCTCTAACTCCATTTGGCCATTAAAGCTCGATTTTTAACCGATAGATCCACCACACCCACTCCCCCATTCTATATTGGCAAACAGATTTTATTCCAACTAACTCTCGCAATCTTTCTTTTCCCATTTACACTTCCCCAAAGAAAACTTCTACGAATCTTATCAATCTTTGCAATCACTGTCGAAGGGGCTTGAAAAATAAACATGAAGTAAATTGAAAGCAACGAAAGAACTGAATTTATAAGCACAATTCTTGCCACCCACGAAAGGGATCTGCACTTCTAGCCTGCTAACTTTCCTCGAAATCCCTACTATTTCGTTCCATGTAGAAACCTTTCTCGAATTTGCACCTAGAGGTATCCCTAAATAATTGAATGAAAAAACCCCAATATTGCACCTACATGTTGCTACCATTCTGTATAAGAACTCCTCATTCACCCCAAAACCTATAAGGCATGATTGTTTGAAATTAATATTGAGGCCTGAGTAGATTTCAAAATAACTCAATATATGCTTCACATTTATCACCACTTCCTCATCTGCCTTTAAGAATAGAATGGTGTTGTCCACAAATTGAAAGTGCAAGAAGTATGACTCAGGGACAACATCTTTGATACCTTCAATGAAGTTCAACTCCTCCGCTTTGACTAACATCAAATAAGGCACTTCTGTCACTAGAATGAATAGAAATAGGGAAAGAGGATCTCCTTGATGGAGTCCTCTCCCCATCCTAAATTCATTTATAGTCACTCCATTTAGAAGCATAACAGTTCTTGTCGTTGACACGCATTTTAACATCCATCCAATCCATATTCGTCCAAATCCCATTTTATATAACACCAATTCCAAGAAATCCCACCTAACATAATCGTATGCCTTAGAGAAGTCCAGCTTGAAAATCAAACTCCCCCTTTTTTCCTCTATTTTTCCTTATCGAGTGAATCACCTCATTAGCGATTAGAATACCATAAAAAAATTGCCTTTCCTTTATGAAGGCACATTGAGTTTAACCAACGATCGCCCGCAATGATCTCTCTAAATCTCCTTGATAATATTTCGCCACAATTTTGTACAATGAACTTACAAGACAGATTGGACGAAATTTAGACAAATCCTTTGGATTGCCTAATTTAGGAATAAGCGCTATGAACGAAGAATTTATACTCCTTTCCAATTTTTCGATTTGGTAAATTTCAGTCAACATACAAAGTAAATCCTCCTTCACCATATCCCAACATTTATTAAAAAACTCGAAATTGAAACTATCCGAACTCGAGGCTTTGGATTCATCACATCTCCAAACTACCATCCTAATTTCCTCCAATGTAAAAGGGACCTTTAATTTCCTCGCTTCTTCCTCCTTTAAAACTTTAAAATCCAGCACCAAATCCAAACTTCATTTCCTTGGAGAGCATCTAAAATGATCTCTAAAGTATGAATACACTTGTTCCTTCACATCTTTCAGATCACTATACCATGTAATTC
Source organism: Kokia cookei (assembly GCA_039519145.1). Classification (NCBI taxonomy): domain Eukaryota; kingdom Viridiplantae; phylum Streptophyta; class Magnoliopsida; order Malvales; family Malvaceae; genus Kokia; species Kokia cookei. The sequence goes on along the minus strand of CM076907.1, from coordinate 2,612,071 downwards.
GAATTTTCATCTCTATCACCATATTTCTTTTTGGCTTTATCTTAACAGTCCCATCGAAAAATGTCATGTTTGCATCTCCCTCCTTTAACCACACCATTCTAGATTTGTCTCCATACTGATTCTGTAAATTTAATCGCTTCCCAAAGCTCTTGATTCAATTTTTTCATCTCCTCCAGCTCTAACTCAAACAATTCCCGTATGTCACTTTGATCATCAAGCACTTTAATCTTCTCTTCAATTTCCTTCAGTCGATTTTCTAAAACACACCCCACATTTTCATTCCACTTCTTAATTGCTCCTTTCAAATTTCTTAGCTTCGACGATAGTCTCCCCTTTGAACAACAATAATCTACCCATTCTTTATTAATTAAACTCAAGCAATCGTTCTTGGATTGCCCATGCATTAAAAAACTTAAATGGCTTTGGCCTCCAATCTACGGATTCACTAGCAAGTAAAATCGAAATGTGGTCCGAAATACTTCTCTTCCATCCCTCTTGTTTGAGATCTTCAAAGTTTTCTGCCCATGCTTCATTCACCGAAAATCTGTCCAGACTGCTCTTCTTTTTTTCATGTCCATACCACGTGAACCTCTTCCCAACCAAAGGCAAATCAACCAATTTACAGAAGTTTATGAAGCAATTAAAGTCTTTTGCTCCTCTCAACAAACCCACACAATTGCTTCTTTCACTCTTATTTCTCACAGCATTACAATCTCTACCTAAAATCCATTTACTCAAGAATTTTTTCCTCAAATCCATCAGTTCTCCCTAGAAGACTCTTTGCTCCTCCAATAAATTTGGCGCATAAATATTCACCAACACAACCTCTCGACCATCACTCCTCCATGTGCCTTCCAATAATATCACCCTATTTTCACAATAATCTTTACTTATATGAAAAAACTCATTATCCCAAACCGTTAAGACACCCCCAGACCGGCCCCTAGCTTCCATATATCTGAATTCAAAATTCTCATTTCCCTAGAGTTTGCTTACTATTTCCCTAGTTACTGACACCAATTTCATCTCTTGGATAAAACATACATTTGCTCTAACTTGTCTTAACAATCTCCTAATCGAAGCAATTTTGGTATCTGATCCCAACCCTCTTACATTCCACGAAACAATTCTCATCATGCACCTTAATTAAAATTTTTTTAATCCCAAACAAAGTAGTTTAATCGAAAATCAAAATTAATAAGCTTTTAAACTCACCTCTTCTTCTTCTGACCTTGTTTCGAGTTCCCTTGGCTTTATTGTTGCAGCCCTTCAAGATTCATTATCTCCTTCAAAACATCCCTCTCATCTCCCTTAACTCTTAGACCCAGCTTCTTCACCATTTTCAGTGTCCTCTTAGCTTCCCCCAAAGTCATCCTTCTCCTATTTCTTATATCGAAATTTGATAAAGACAAATTTGTTATCTTTTTTGCACTTAAATCCTTCTCTTTACCTTTTTCTTTTCTCAATGCCCTATCCCTTCTTTGCCTCTCCTTTACTGTCAATGCCCTTTTTTGAAGATCTCACATAAATCACACTTTCTTGTTCATCTGTACCTTTTTCTTTTTCATCTAGATTGTTAGAATTGGGTGACTAGAATTCTTGTTAAAATAAAATTCAGTGGTAAAATAAAATAAAAGTAAAGTCCAAATAAACTAGACTTTTTTTATTTTATTTTAATTAGAATAAGGTGTTTCAACCTTACTACGTTACTTCTGTTAGTTGTTGATTAGAATAAGGTTTTTCAACCTATAAATAGGTGTAGTCATCTCCTCTTGTATTTATTCAATTTTCAACATTAGTGAATCTTATTCTCCTCTGCCCGTGGTTTTTTTCTCGAAAGGGTTTCTACATAAAATCTGTGTGTTCTTTCTTTGAGTTTTCTTTACGATATTTCTTCATTGTCGACATTTAATTTTATCAAATTGGTTTCAGAGCTTTTTGGGTTACTAGTCTCGATCACGATAATGGCGACATTGAAGTATTATATTTCGCTGTTGGATCGCAACACCAGATTCGTGTTGTGGTAGGCAAAGATGCAAGTAGTTATTGCGCAGATAGATTTGGAGGATGCCCTGTTAGGGTTAGATAAGATGCCTTCGAATTTGACAGATGAAGAGAAGAAGCGTAAAGATCGAAAGGCTTTGACGTAATTACAGCTGCATCTGTCGAATGAAATTCTACAAGATGTGTTAAAGGAGAAGACTGCTACTGGCATTATAGGCAAAATTGCAGTAGTTATGTATGTCAAAACCCTAACCAGTAAATTGCATATAAAGCAGCGTTTGTATTCTCATTATTTGGAAGAAGGTGCGTTTGTGCACAAACACTTGAATGTGTTTAAAGAAATTGTCTCGGATTTGGAGGTCATAGAGGTTTAATATGATAAAGAGGATTTAGGGTTAATTCTCCTTTGTTCGTTGCTACCATCATATTCAACCTTCAGAGATACAATTTTGTATAGCCGTGAATCTCTCACAGTTGATGAAGTCTATGCTTCCTTAGCCTCGTATGACAAGATGAAGCATCTTGTGGTTGGATCTGACTCTCAGGGAGAGGTCTCATTGTTTGTGGAATACAAGATCGAAACAATGATGATAATCGTGGGAGGACACAAGAACGAAATCCTCGTAGTAAATCTAAATGTAGATCAAGATCTTCAAACAGGGGTAACACTTGTAACTTCTACAAGAAAAAAGGACACATTAAGAAAGAGTGCTACAAGTTACAAAATAAGATCAAAAGGGAGGCAAAGAATCAAAAGGGAAAACAACCAGAACAATCCAGTGAAGTTGATGTAGTAGAAGACTACAGTGATGGTGAACTCCTACTTACTTCTGTCAATAATTCTAAAGTGAGCGAGGAGTGGATTCTCGATTCTGGTTGCACCTTCCATATGAGTCCCAATCGGGATTGGTTTACAACATATGAAGTTGTGTCTAAAGGTGTTGTTTTGATATGGAATAATGCTTAATGTAAAATTACAGGTGTTGGCACAATCAAAATAAAGAAGTTTGATGGGGTCGTTAGAACTCTTAGTGACATGCGACATGTACTAGAATTGAAAAGGAATTTGATTTCGTTAAGTACTCTTGATTCAAAAGGACACAGGTACACAACTGAAAGTGGGGTTCTAAAGATTAGCAAGGGTTCCTTCGTTGTGATGAAAGGGCAGAGAAAGACTATCAAATTATATGTTTTGCAAGGTTTAACTATTACTGGTGATGCTACAGTCGCTTCCTCGTCCTTGTCAGATGATGATATTACTAAACTTTGGCATATGCGTCTAGAGCATATGAGTGAGAATGACATGACAGGATTGAGTAAAAGAGGACTTTTTGATAGGCAAGACATTAGCAAACTAAAGTTCTGTGAGCATTGCGTTTTTGGGAAGCAAAAGAGACTTCGATTCACCAGAGGAATCCATAACACGATGGGAACATTGGATTATATTCATTCTGATCTTTGGGGACCATCTAAAGTGCCTTTGAGGGGTGAAGCTAATTATATGCTAACTCTTATTGATGATTTTTCCAGAAAAGTTTTGGCATTCTTTCTGAAGCAGAAAAGTGATGTGTTTTTCGCGTTCAAGTCTTGGAAAACTATGGTTGAAAAATAGACAGGAAAACAAATAAAACACCTCCGCACAAATAATGGCTTGGAGTTCTGTTCTGATAAGTTTAATGAATTGTGCAAATATGAAGAGATCTTGAGACATTTGATAGTTCGTCATACTCCACAACAAAACGGCGTTGCAGAACAAATGAACAGAACGATCATGGAGAAGGTTCGATGTATGTTGTCGAATGCTAATTTACCGAAGTCGTTTTGGGCTGAAGCAGCCTCTACTACATTTTTTTGATCAACCGATCTCCATCCGTTGCCATTGAGAAAAAGACTCCATAAGAGATATGGTCTGGTAAGTTTTTTGATTATTCTGATATAAATATTTTTGGATGTGCTGCATATGCTCATGTTGATAATAGAAAATTGGAACCAAGATCCATTAAATGTGTTTTTCTTGGTTTTAAGGCTGGTGTAAAAGGGTATTTAAAATCTTGTAGTACTTACAACAAAAAGACTGGTTTTCTCCTCTTTTTACTCCTTGCTCTTCTCTTTTCCTGAGTCTTCAATTTGGTCCCTTTCCTTCTTTCCTTTCTCTTCAATTTCACATAAATACATGTAAGCTAAAAGCTATAATTCAATGATTTGCATACTAAATTACAGAAAAATACATGTATATCATGAAATTTGAACCATCTCTTACCTTATTTCATGAAAACCCAAAATTCTAATTCAATCCCTTAACTCTTTAACACCTCAAAAGAGATTCTATATGAGAATCGAGGTGTCTACTAACTCTCTTCTATTCCTTTCTTTCAGAAATTTCAAAGAAAATGAAGGTTTTTGAAGCTTGGAAGGTTTAACAATGATGGAAGGACTTAATTGCAATAAAGGAAAAGTTGGGCGGAAGGAGACATGCATGTGACGGTTGTGAAATGAGAAGAAAAGATGATATTTTCATCTTTTAATTCTTTTCGCTTTCTCTAATTCTCTAGATTTCTCCACTAAAAATATCTCTCTTTAATAAAATGGTAAAATTTCACTTTTAATCCTTGGGCCTTCCAACTTTACACTTTGGCCCAAATCATTGCCTCCAAAAATATCTTCCACCAAATTACTCGTTTGCCTCTCCTTAATCAATCTAATTCCCATGATGACTCATAATTCAATTTGGACAAATTACTATTTAGTCCTTCCTCCTTTCTCACAAATACTAATTAATCCTTAATTTTCTAACTTTTTTCTTATTTTAGCTATATAGTCTAATTCTCAATTCTACTCTATTACTATTCCAAATCCGGTTCAAGAACGCGGATGTTACAGTTGATGATTTACTCTATTCTATTCTTAATTAATAATTATGGTATACATTAAATTTAAGATAAATTTTCTTATTCATATATATCAATAGAATCAAATATTTGTATTTAAAATTTTAACTCAATACTTAACATTTTTTAATTAGTTCATTTGTTGGTGGTGATTAGGAAATTAATCGCTGATCTTTACGGTTAGTAAATTTTAACCCAATAGCTTTCAAAAAGTTCATAGAAGCACTACAGCAAAACAGGTTTTTAGCGGGGTTTTTAGTGGCGTTTGGACCGAAAACGCCACAAAAGGTAAAGCAATAGCGGCGTTTATGGGAAAAATACCGCAAAAGGTAAAGAGCATTAACGGCGTTTATGGGAAAAACGCAGCTAAAGGTTAAGCAATAGTGACGTTTTCCCATAATGCCACGAATTTATTTACTTTTTATTGAAATGGTGTCGTTTCACAGAGGAAGCAGATATCCTTCACCCTTCTTTCATCTTAAATGTAGAGACCATAAAAGTACTTTAAAGAAGGAATATTTTAAGAAAAATATAAGCCTCGAAGAGAAATTACGAAATATCCCGTCGGAAATGCTAAGGTATCAATGGGAAGATGTAGTTAGATTTTGGAATTCAAAGAAAGGAGAGGTATTACGTACTTCCAAACTCTTATAATTATTTTGGTTTATAGCATTTATTATATACGTAATAATATTTTCATAATGTAAGATCGTGAGCGTGTTGGAACTACAAGTAGGCAAAAACAAAAATTCACGCACACAGCTGGATCGAGAAGTTTTGCTTGAGTAGCTAATGACGAGGTATTTTGAATTTATTAATTGTGTCAATTATTAATTACTTTCTACTAAATAATATTTTTCCTACTATAGGAACTATTGTCTGGTCAAAAAGTTAGACGCCTTCAGCATTTTGACATTACGCATAGAAAGAAAGATGAATCTCTTATGACTACTGAAGCTGCAGAACTTATGGTATATTTACTTAATAAAATTTGAATTATTTTAAATATTTATCATTTTTAATTATAACGGTTTAATTCGTCGATTGTAATGAAAATAATGCCAAGTTATGTTGCATTTGTTTGATTTTATATTTCGTTTATAACTCCTTGATTGATTTATTAGGAGAAACTAAAGGATAAGAGGGCGGAGTATGAAGCGATGGCTTCAAGTGATAGTTCGGTTAATCTGGACGACATTGATAACCGAGTTATTACTGAAGTTTTGGATCTTGAAAGATATGGTCGGGTTCGATTTTAATGATCTTTTGTTAGCCCAACCCAATATTTTGGATCCATCTCACAGCAATACATGCCTTATGCAAATCAGGCTCAAGTTGAAGTTCAGAGGTTAAGAGGCCAAATGACTCAGATGCAAGTGAGCACAGTTGAGAAAATTGCTCAACTTAAAATGGAGGCAGCATCGAGAGAAACAGAGTCTCAAAGAAAATATGATGAACTCCAACTACAACTTCAATCGGAGACAGTAACGAGAGAAGCAGAGGCAACAAGAAAGTATGACGAACTGCAGCTACAGCTTCAAAATATGATGAAAATGTTTTAGCAGAATCAATCGCAGAATTTGCCATCTTAGACTTTTGTTCTTTCTTATTAATTGTGAGAATATCTTAACAATATAATTTTTAAATATATTTTTTATTCATTTATTAATTTAGATCATATGCATATTTCTTTCGTGATAGTATCATTTAGATTTGAAGTTTTTGGTTGGATTTGAATTTACAGGAAAAAATGTTGAAAATTAGGGTTCTATATGAATTAAATGGGTTGGTAAAATCTGTTAATGTTAGTGGCGTTTGTAGGAAAAGCGCCGCTAAAGATCATGTTCTATAGCGATGTTTGTGGGAAAAGCGTTGCTAAAAACCATGTTTTATAGTAGCGTTTGTGGGAAAAATGCCGCTAAAAATCATGTTCTATAGCGGCGTTTGTGGGAAAAGCGTCTCTAAAGATCATATTCTATAGCAGCGTTTTCTCACATAAACGTAACGAGTTTTAGCAGCGTTTCATTTAACCTCTTTATAATTTTAAAAAAAAATTATTAGCAAGAATAAATCTTCCAAAAATGATAAAAATGTGCAAGCACATTTGTATGATTAATAATAATGATAACAATGATAAGAAGTTGTTTCCTGCCAAGTGGAAATCTTGCTAAATCTTCCAAAAATGATAAAAATGTGCAAGCACATTTGTATGATTAATAATAATGATAACAATGACAAGAAGTTGTTTCCTATCACGTGGAAATTTATGGAATCGTCCCTCTGGTTTTATATTTGTCCATTTGCTTGAATGGTTAAGAGTAAAAAAAAAAAAACTATAATTAAGTATACAAGACCAAAAGAATTTCAAGGCTTTTGCCTTCAATTATTATGAAGTTTAGGTAAATTATATTAATAGTGACTTAATTTTTAGTATATTTCATTTTTATTATTTAATTATAAAATATTATAAAATAGTCATTCAACTATAAAAAAATTATAAAATGGTCTTTTAACTATTTAATTTTGTCTATTTTGTGGCAATTTTTTTATAATTGACATAATAGTAACTTCAAATATCAATAGTTTACATTATATCAATTTAGTTTTGATTCTAAACAATCTAGTCCTCAACAATTATATGTTGTGTAATTTTAATCGTTTTTACAGTTTTATTTTTTTTACTACAAATAAATCATGAAAATAACTAAATATTATCAATTATATTAGTTTATTTCTAACTCATATAGTAAAATATGTGTAAAAAATAATAGCATTGTATGATTATTCATTCATCAGACTTTTGTCAAATGCATACCGAATTATCAATACAAGCCGATGGTTGATGTCACCGAAAATGTTTTCACTACTCATATAAGCATAACTAACTAAAACATGAGCTGACTGGTTTTCAGTAAGTCAATCCAAGTACTCAACCCTTAAAATGGAAATAATGGAAATATTTTTATTTAGATCTTCTTATAAAATTTTAAATTAGTAATGATAAAATTATATTTTGATCCTCTCAAATTGATAAAAAAATTAATTTAATTTTTAAAAATTATAAATATTAAACTATTAAAATAATAAAATTATATTTTTACTATCGTAAAAATATACAAATTAATTTCGATCCCAAACAAATTTTCTAATTTCAACTCTGCACTAAGTTAAACATGCTTGAAAATAATAATATTGTTAATGTTGAAAAAGATGGACATTATATATATAGTAAGAGTAATTACATGTTATTATTTACTATCATAAAAGGTTAGCCCAAATTAAAATTGATCTAATTTGGTTAAAGTTTATTGGGTTTTAATTATTAAATAAAGTATGAACAAAAAATGTGTAGATACTCTAATAATTAATTTCTAATTAACGATGGTATGATTTGAAATTAGGTTAATGTGCAAAAGTTATATTTTAGGGTTATGATCCTAAATTACAGATGAATAACTTTTTTAATATCTCATCTTTAGAAAAGAGAGAGTCACCCTCTCTAAATTACTTGGTACATCTCATCTTTAGAAAAGAGAGAGTCACCCTCTCTAAATTACTTGGTACACTTCTGCATCTAGTTTTGTTTTTTATTTGTTTTTGATGATTTGACATGACAGATATTAGTTTATAAAGTTTTATTTCAGATTTATTTTACGGTTCTAACAAGTGGCATCCGGGCCTATCATGTTGAATCATTGAGAATGAATATTTTCTATTATTTTACAGTTTATAAAATTTTATATAAATTAGATCCCTATGTGTTGATATGATGGTTAAAAGTGTTCATTACTCCAGATAATATTTTCTTGTCTTTTGTGAATTATTGTCTTTCAATTCATAATGATTAAACCCACGTGATTTTGACTTCAATTGATTTGGTCTGATAATTTCATACCTACATATGAATCTTCTTCTTATAAGATATAATTTAATGCTTGGCTATTAAGACGTGATTTTTTTTATTATGTTAGCAATATCTATGGTTTGTTAATATGATGAATTTTCATGTCATTACATCACTTTCTTTCTGTCAATTATAATGATAAAGTAAAATTCGAATAATAAATATAATTAATGTGATTCAAACTCAAATCATATGTGGACGGTGAATAGCTTTCATCAAATCGTCAGACGATCACTTCCTTTGAGAGTAAGCTTTGTTTATAAAAAATATTAAGATCAACGGCTGCGAAATACCTTAAAGGTTATAAGTTTTTTGTTGATTGGTTACATAAATATATGTTTGAATTGGTTTTTATTGAATCTATAGAATATTTACGGTTGTAAGTTTTGTGTAAATTTTTTTGGTGAATTATAATAATAAGATAAAAATCTAAATAACAAGCACAATTAGTGCGACCCGAATCCATATCACATTTGAGGCGGTGAACATCTTTGACCGTCAAGCCATCACATAGGGTTCAAGTTTTGTGTGAATTTATGTTAAGATTGTTGATAATTTTCATGGATCCAATTATGATTTTTTGTTAAATTTGGTGATGGACATTCTTTGAAGTTGTTATTTTTTTTGGGTATGGATATATATTTTATTTTATGGGTATTTTGATGTAAATTCATGTTAACTTGATGCATGTTTAAGGAATTTAATTTTATGTTCAGTTCTATAATATTTGGCTTTGACATTTTATCATTCCAAATATTTGGTTAAATTATGATGATACGGTTTATAGTATGGATTGTGGGATATGCCAACTATTATGATTTTGTTTTTGAGATTTATTGGCTTGAAAATATTTCTCAAGTATTCATGTGAAATTCTATTTAATCATAAATACAATTATGGATTTGCATGGTATATGCAGAGTAAGGTTTTATATTTGATTTTGAATACACATATATGCATGAATTGCTTTGGTGTTTTGTTTATGTCAAAATTATGAATACATATGCATGTTAATTATTTGGCCTTGAATCACTACATTTTTTTTTGTTTGGTTTTGAAAAAAAAAATCAATCAAAGATTAAGGTTTTCAGTTTTTTTATTGTACTATTTAGACAACTTTATTTTGGGTTATTTCGAGAACTGTAGTGCAATCAGAATTTTAGTTTTGGCCTTTGATATTGACATTATTTTGTTTTAAAATATAAAAGGTTATGTGCATGTAACTTAAGTTATGGTAACAATAATTGGTCCAAAGTAAGGTTAATAATATTACATGTGCAATTGTGGTTTAAACATGTGAGATTATTCGGTTTTAAATGTGAGCAATAAATCGATTCAAAGGAAGATTTATTGTTCGACATGTTTTTATTATCAATGTTTGATTATTACATTAAGATGTCACTTGCAAGTTAATTTTTTTTTTCAAAAGATGAAATATTAATGGGGTGTCTAATGTCTTGAGATGAGATTTACCTTTATTCAAATTAGTTTAGTTCAAATTTGAAATATTTTGAAACAAATAAATTCATATTTTAGTTTTGGGATTTAGTTAAGTATGTCTAATATTTTAAATAGATTAGTTGAAACAAAATTCCACCAAAGTGTCTTCTTTTGCATAGATTAGTTTATTTAAAATATCAATATAATTATATGTTTTTATGATTCATGCATTTATTAATTGACCCAAAGGTAAGTTAATATTTGACAGAATTTCAATGACATATGTGGTGATAAATGTGTGACAATTATAAGATACTTTATGTGAGCAATATGTTAGTCCAAAGATTAGTTCATTGTTTGACATAATATATTATCAATGTTTTATTGCTACAACAAGAGTACCGCTTACTGCTAATATTATTGTCCAAAGACTTGATATTAATGTTGTGTTTGGTATCTTGAGATGTGATTAGCTATTATCCTGAATTTATTGTTTACTTGTTAATACGGATGTGAGCTTATTTTTATTTATTTTTTATTCTATATTCAACTAGTTCATCTTCTATTGCCACAATATCTGCTAATATAAATTCTATACCCATACATAATGGGACTAATTTCAATTAATAGAAAAGGCACTTATTTATATTGCTTGGTTGTATGGACATAGACCTTGCACTAAAAGAAGAACAACTCACACCTCTCACTGCAAAAAGCACCCCTTATGTTAAAAGGGATTTTGAGAGGTGGGATAGTTCAAATCGCATGAGTCTAACTATCATAAAGCATAGTATTTCAAAAGCCTTTATGGGCACAGAATCTGAAGAGATCTCTCATTCCAAGGGTTTTCTTGACGAAATTGAGAAACGTTTTGCCAAAAATGATAAGGTTGAGATGATATCACTTCTGACTTCTTTGATGTCGGTAAAGAATAAGGGTCAAGAAAATGTGAGAGAGTACATTATGGAGATGTTCCATGTTGCTTCAAGACTTACGTCACTTAAGATCGATCTTTTTTATGAATTGCTTGTTCTTATGGTTTTGGTATTGCTTCCTGCACAATTTAACCAAATTAAAATTAGTTAAAACTGTCAAAAAAAGAAATAGACTCTAAATTAGATCATTTCTCATTGTGTGCAAGAGGAAGAAAGGTTGAAATATGATAAGTCTGAAAGTGCTCATTTGGCCAATGCCACTAAAGATAGGAGCTTACATTCTGAATATAATACTCACTTAAGCAGCTGCAAAAACACCTTATGAGCTTTGGATAGGTCGAAAGCCTATGAGTTTTATGATCCCACAATTAGAAATATTTTGAGCGATCTAACAACATTTTTTTGAGGATGTTGAGTTTGTAGGGAGAAATAATGTTAGAGACATTGCTTTTGAGGAGGAATTGGATTCTAACTCAGTTCCTACTATCACTTTTGACAATGTTCAAGATCTCATACCTATCATTGATCAAGAAGTGAATCCAGAACCTCAACAAGATAATGTCGAACAACTCTCTATTCAAGATGAGGTAATCGTTTCAGGAGAACAAACTCAACAACCTAAAAAACGAATGTCATTAAGAAGGTCCACTAGAGTAAGGATTCTAATGACATTGGTGGAATATTTTGAACTTAAGCTGCATTAAATGAATGTTAAGTTAATGGTTTCTCAATGGTAACATTTATCATACATTTATATGGTGCAACTAGAAAATTGTGTATGATGACGCAAAGTTTACAAATTAAAGAATTTCATCTATGGGCTTAAGCGACTTCTCGTCAATAGTATTACAAAATTTACCAAAAGATTATCTCATTGGGTTTAGAGAGGAATATGGTCGATAATTGTTTATACCACAAGTTTAGTGGGAGTAAGATTTTATATTTGGTTTTATATGTTAATGACATATAGCTTGTCGATAATAAGTTAAGTCTCGACCAATACCCCAAGAACGATTTTGAGATTAAAGAAATGCATAAGATTCCCTATTTCTCAAGAGTGAGGAGTCTAATGTATGCTCAAGTATGTATGTGTCCGGACATTGCTTACATTATTGGGATGTTAGGCAGATATTTAAGCAACTCTGGATGAACCATTGGTTAACAGCCAAGAGGGTTATGAGGTATTTTCATAGAACAAAAGATTACATAACCACATATCGAAGGTCTGATAAGTTAGAGATCATCAGGCACACAGACTCTAATTTTGATGGAATATTGATTCAAAATTTTATCACTTGGATGCAAGTTGTGACAATAATTGTTATTCTTTTATTCCAATAACAATAGGAACACATCAAAGTCAAAGCATATAGACTTTATGTTTCTAGTTGTTAAAGTAAAAGTTCAGAGTAGTTAGGTGCCTAGAAAGCATACTGGAACAAACTCCATGATTGCGGACCTACTTACTAAGGGACTACACCCAAGGTTTTCCATGAGGATATTTGATTTTAGTGGGAATTTGTACTTTTAAATGCTTTTATGTTATAGACACGTTTTCAATTATTTAAGTTTATGGATATTAAGTGAACCCAACAAGTGACTTCAATGGAAAAGAGGATGTTGTTCATCCTAGGGATTTTGGGTTCGAGCACCTGTGTGTGCAAGGTGTGTGTGGGTTAAGAAAGTACGAACAGACACTACTATGTAATCACACCAGTATATTCAAAAAAAAATTTATGGATATTAAGTTTATTTTTTACAGAAATAATGTTTATTTGATTTTTTCACACTATAATTTTGGTAAAGTTTGATCTCACTAATTTGAAATATCAAAACCACAAGACTTGAAAAATTCAAGATATCGATGAATTCAAATACACTTTCGCACATAATTTTATTCTTAATAATTTGATATGACAAATTCTAATTTATTAAATTTTATTTCAAATTTATTTTATAGTTCTAATAGTTAATGCATAAATATAAATTTCTTCGTTGAGGATAATTCACGGGATGGTCGAAAATTGTATAAACGGATAAGAGTTGAAGGTGTTCTCGGAATGGGTGAGAGGAGAGCTCTCTGTTCCCTCAACTCAGCCATGGGGTATAGCACCGTATATGCCTCCATCAATCAAGTATTTGCACTACCCTTTATTGCCTAAAATCTGGCAGACAAGGAATTTAGTACACTGCCCTTTATTGCCCAAAAAGATTTAGTAGATGCGAATTGAATTTTTAAATACAGACGTTAAAATCTACTGCATATAAAAAAAAGGAAAATTAAGGATGATAAAGATAGATTCTGCCCCAAGGAATATTGTGGTACAAATTATGTTGAACGTGTCATGCTTCTACTTAAAAGAGATAAGAGCAAAGTATATATATAAAATTTTAAGTGTTATAAAGAAATGTTTTTATAAAAAATTGAATATATTTCCAATTTCCGACGTTCATAAAAAAGGAGTGATCCTAATAATTTATTAATAGGAAAAAAAAGTGGTCCTATTAATTTACCTCACATTTGAAATGTGTTATATGTAATAATATTAATATATTTATCAATTTTGGATGTTCATCCTTTCCCATCTCTATAAATTCGCATGAGAGCTAAAGCAACACATATCAACACAATCTGTATAACCATGAAAACCTCAACAGATCCGGTGACGATGGTATTCCGGTGATATTTTCTAATTCGGACTCCAATAGTTCTTCGAGACCACGCATTCCTACAAGAAACATTAATAAATATCATTATTTAAATATTTACGATAAAGCGTGGGGCCGCATAAAATTTTGGGTGATAAATTTTATAGCTTGGATAAGAATAAAATAAAAAAAAAGGACTAAATGATAATAGTTTCAAAAGTTTAGTTCCATTTCTTGACAACACACAACAAGCAAGGAATGTGCATTAAAGGGACTATTATCGCAATTAGGCCATGTGTAAGAAGTGGACGGCAAGGCTCCACTCAATGTTACGATATTTTGCGATGAATTTTCCCAAATTAAAAATGAGAAATGATAATGGGGTTAGGTGGAAATGTGTGGAGCAAAACATGATTGTAAAAATTGCTTAAAAACAATAAACAAAAACAAAGAAAAACTTTATCTTTTCTTCTCACCTTCTTCAGGAAAACGGGTAAACTCCACTGTTAAAGAAGAAAAGCTTGAGTTGAGCTTTTTCCTTTGGTTTTGAAGAGCTCTTGAGGTTAGTCTTAATAATTTCTTTGTTATTTAAAGTTGTGCTAGCTTAGCCTTTACAACCCAACGGTTAATTTGGGAAATTGATTAGAGTCTTTGAGATCCTCCATGAAAAAGGGGGTAAGTTTATTTGTGTGTGGTGACTAAACCCTTGAGTTGAAAGTTCTATATACGGGTTTGTTTAATTATTTGGAGGATTTAGGGTCCAAGGACCCATTCATGGAAATAGTAAAAGTACAAGGGTTTATAAGTGAAATAGAAGATAATATGCGGCTTGAAAGAATAAATAGTAAGAGTGGGATGCTTTTATTGGTGCATGATGTGGGATAAAATATGTTAAAATACTCAATGGGGATTTGATAGTACAAGCCATGAAAGTTTGTGGGCAAAATTATAAAGTTACCATAATAAAGATATTTGTCTTTATTCTAGTCATTAAATTGCATATTGAATGATTGGATGAATAATGGTTATATAAATCAAGACACGCAACAACCGAATTCAAGTTGAGGAAAGGACAAGGTCGTCGAATAGTCAACGACTCCTTTTGTACTTTTGTATTTGACGAAGTAAGCTCATAACTTACTTAAACTTTAAATTGTTTATTTTCACACATATAACTTGGATTGTTGTATTTGGTTGCCTTGTTATATTTGTTAAGGAGACTTAAATCTTATAATAGTATAATATGGATGACATGGATATATGCTCGTTGAAGGATTTACATGACCCGATTTCGAGATTTACAGGTTATATGGGTGCTGGTCTTAGATGCCCTACCGATAGCTGCAATCCGACATTTATTGCGGATTCTCCACAGCTCGTGTGGATAACATTGTGTAACCTAACATCTCGACCCACAACTTGCGTGAGTAGGCCCACTTCATAGCTCGTGTAGCATTACAGATTATATGGGTGTTGGTCTTAGATGTCCTACTGATGGCTGAGATCTGGCCTTTATTGCTGATTCTTCACAGCTTGTGTGAGTAGCATCGTGTAGCCTAACATCTCGACCCACTACTCGTGTGAGTAGGCCCATTTCACAGCTCGTGTGAGCAATACATGATACAGGGATATTACATGCACACTTGGTGTGAAAATGATACAATTTTGACCCATGTATTTCCAAAGATCCAACAGGTACACAAGTAGCAAAACATGTTAGTAATGTAGAAATACTTGGTTGTATACGATTTACAATGCAAGATAGAATACATGGAAATTCGGAGAAGATAAATTTGGTATATGAGAATATATATATATATAAAGGAAAGGGAATAGCACTTTTTATGAGTTAAGTGTTTTGGTAAGTTGATTTCTCGTTATGAACTTACTAAGCATTTTATGCTTACGTAATTGATTTCCAAGTTCTTGTAGAGTGCTGAAAAGCTTGATTGTTTTGGGATCGTGGGAGCATTATCACACTATCCAGTCATTATATTGGTAGTTCTCGGTTACTTATCTTAGGTTATATTTGGCATGTATAGAATTGCAAATACGTTATTTTGAATAGGATTTTGTAACGTATCTAATTGTTTTTTTTTTAGGGTTGAAGTGATGTAATTGTTTTGTATTTGAAAAATCTATGAAACTTATGATTTTAAGAAGTCTGTGTACTTCTACAGGTAGAACTCTGGTAACTATCGGTAGAAGTACAGAGCAAGATGAATTTTAGCTACTGACTTATTTGGTATCGATAAAATGTTTTTAAGTATCGGTAGTTATTTGAAGTTTCGGTAGTTTATTTAGTTGTATCGATAGAAGTTGTAGAGCAGATTCACCTTGCTCTCTGGAGTTTGTTGTATCGGTAGAAGTACGGGTTGTATCGGTAATACCTATACTTGTATCGGTAGAAATCTATAGATATTTTCACTTGTTTTCTAACTTGACTTCTACCGATACATATTCAATCGAGTACCGGTAAAAGTCCATCAAATTATTAAAAGTGTTGTTTTTAAATTGAATTAAATGCGATTGACTCCAAATCGCAAAAATTTCTTACACGAAGGTCTACGGGACACTATTTAAGATAAATTCAACGGTTTTAAGTAATTAAATGATGAAGGTCGATGAGGTAACGACTACCTACTCGGCTCCGGCGACCGGATCAGGCAAGGAATGTTACAAACTATCAATAGTTATACATTATATCAATTTAGTCTTGATTCTAAAAAATCCAATCCTCAATAACACATTGTATAATTTAGTCATTTTTGTAATTTTGTTTTTCTTTGCTAAAAATAAATTATAGGAGTGATTAAATATTATCAATTGTAAAAGTTTATTGATAACTCATATATTAAAATATGTGTAAAAAATAATATTCCTTTTGAATATAACATGTATGGTTATTCATTCATCAAACTTTTGTCAAATGCAAACCCAATTATCAATACAGGCCGATGGTTGATGTGACCGAATCTAAATGTTTTCACTACTCATATAAGCAAAACTAACACAAAAATGAGCTGATTGGTTTTCATTAAGTTAATCATCACCTTTAAAATGGAAATTTTTTTATTTAGATTTTTTAAAATTTTATAAAATTTTAAATTAGTAATGATAAAATTGGTTTTTTGAAAATGATAAAAAATTAATTTAATTTTTTAAAAATTATAAAGATATAAATTATTAAAATGATAAAAAATTATATTTTTACTATCGTAAAAATATACAATTTAATTTCAATCCCAAACAAATTTTTTAATTTCACACCTACTAAGTTAAACATGTATTGTTAATGCATAAATATAAATTTATTCGTAGAGAATGGCTCTCCCGAAGGTCGAAAATTGTATAAATGAATAAGAGTTGAAGGTGTTTTCGGAATGAGTAAGAGGAGAGCTCTCTATTCCCTCAACTAAGCAATGGGGTATAGCACCGTATATGCCTCAATCACCCTTTATTGCCCCAAAAATTCTAATAGTTGCAAACTGAATCTTTAATTTAAGTGATATTGATATTGTGATTAATATAAGGGTTTGTGAATTCAAATACATTAAAATTAATTGAAAAACGAAAATTAAGGATAATATAAATATTCCCTGTCCAAAGGAACCTTATGGTACCAATTATCTTGAACGTGTCATGCTTTTATTTAAAAGAGATAATAACAAAGTCCAATACAATAAATAATATAAAAATTTTAACTGAAATGTTTTCATAAAAACAGATATTATAGAATAGACTAATTGAATATATTTCCAATTTTCTACGTTCATAAAAAAAGAGTGATCCTAATAATTTATTTATAGGAAAAAAAAAGTGGTCCTATTAATTTTCCTCACATTTGAAATGTGCTATATGTAATAATATTAGTATATTTATCAATGTTGGATGTTCATCCTTTCCCATCTCTATAAATTCGCATGGAGAACTAAAGCAACACATATCAACACAATCTGTATAACCATGAAAACGGTTTTGAGTTCATATTCTCTATAAAATAACTGCTTTATTTCATCGTTCCATTGGCCCCAAATATCCTTTAGTTTTTGTACATTATTTTGAGTCACGTTTACTCGAGTGTGATCCCAAAATTCTGATAAATGACATTCTGTCAAATTATCTCTATTCTCACGTTGTCTCCCTTCAGACCATAAACACACAGCCATATTGTCTTCTACTCTATCAAGAAACCCGTTTTCCATGTCAAAGCTTTCTATTTGGTAATCGAGTATGAATCAACACCCTTTCTTGTATGATAATGCAATATGCAAACAAAATAAAAGAGACAAAATAGAACACGTTAGCAACATGTAATAATATCAACATACAAGTATACAACAAAGAACCTAAGAAATTGTCTTGGGTAATTGCTAAAAGGTTCAGTATAGCTCCGTCTAAGGCAAGTACGGGTCACTATATGTGGTTTTAGGCTCTAAAGTAAGGGTACCCAAACCAGTAGATTCCTCGATCCTCACCCATTATAGGCTCATACGGATGAGTTCGGTTTAGGGGGACACATTTCCCACATGTTTGCACGGAAGTGAAAACTTCATGAAAACAAGGGTACGGATGTAATCTCGAAAACGGTTCACTATCCTGCACGGAGGTGAAGACCTCATGAAGGAGTAGTTTCCTGTTTTCACTTAAAAGGGTAATAACACAATGCATATGGATGCAAAATTACACTAGCAATATCACATAATATAATGTTACACAAGAAATGCTGAGGATCGCATATTAAACAAAATCGAAAGTCTTAAAGTTTTCAAAAAGGACCCGAAAATAATCAATTTTGGCTTGACTCTCATTTATTTTGAAAAGTATTCCCCAGTGGAGTCACCAAGCTGTCGAAATCATTTTTTTTAAAACGTGTTTCAAAAAATTATTTTAAAATTGGAAAATGAGAGTCGCCACCAATATTTTATTTGGTGTGATTGGATCACCACAAAACGTTTAAAATCCGTTTTGAAAAATATTTTGGTCTTCGCAATCCAAAAAACAAGCTCGGGAGTCGATTACGCATAAGGAAGGGTTAGCACCCTCATATGCCCAAAATTGGTACCACATTGATTACTTTCGAGTCTTGATTTGCTAAAATTTTGAAAGCTTGAGTAAAATTTAAAATACAATCTTTATCTTCAGAAAACTTCGCAAGATTTTAAAGAAAACCCTTTTTGAGGAAATTTGTCCCCATATTTCAAATCTCTATGAGAATTGGAAGTCGTGTCCCCCTAGAATTGAGATCACTTGATTGATTCAAGTGAGTATTATTATTTGTGAGTGCATTTGATTGTTTGTGTTGTGGATTTCAATGCTAAATTCATAGGGTGATTTAATTGCGAGAGTTTTAGTCTTCAAAGGTATAAAAGTGAGAAAATAGCCATTAAGGTATAATAGATTTAGGATCACTTGTTATAAATGTTTGAAGATAGTTGATACATTGAGTTAAGCTCCATTGACATAGAGAAGCCGAATCACATAAACAATCAATGTATCTCCTATTTTATTCTTGTTTACCACAGTGCTCATTCTCTTAAGGTGTGTTTATCATTGAGGTTGAAAATCATCATTCAACCTAAACAATGATTTCAAACCAAAATATTTGATCAACAAACAACTTTTCAAATCAAATCTTAATTTTAAACCTTTTGGAAAATGCTTTTCAACAAAAATCTTTTTATCTCTCGTTAAATTTTTTATTTTACAACATCATATCTAAACATTTATGGGCGACAATAATAAATATCATCAATTTTTTCAAAAGCACTTTTCTACATATTTTTTAATCTAAATGATAAACTGCCATTTAACCATTCTTCTCTATCACAAAGCTTATCTCTTAGCAACCGTTTCGGCCAACAAAATTAATATATGAAAATGAAAATTGAATTTGAATGTCCAATCAATTCATTGAATAATTAATTAAAAAGAATTTTTTAATTCAAAGATCTAAAAATTTTGATTAAAAAACGTGCGAGGACACAATGTGTGATGATGATAGAAGTAGTGTCCTGCCACAAGGAACTTATGGGATTCGTCCACTTGGTTCTCTGTTTCTCCATTTGCTTGCGTGGTTAAGAGTAAAAGGACAAAGTATTAAGTAGAATAACTTGGTTTCTTCTTGTATCTAGGTCCGGTTGGGAGAGAAAGAATGCATGAAGAAGAAGATTTCCCCTCTCCCACTATCTTAATATATATATATATAAAATTATTATAAAAGATAAGGGTTTTAGATGAATAGAACTTGAATATAATAATGCGTTGTTAGTTGAATCTATTTTGACTGGTAGTGTTGCTAATAGTAAAATAATAGAATTACGTTTGATTCATGAAATGATGCACCAAGAATGAGAAATTCAATTACAGTATGTGTCGAAATCTCAAAATGAAACTGTGGATTGCATGGTCAAAATAACCATTCAACTTGCTAATAGTAAAATAATAAATTCTAACTGTTATAATAAAAAAATTTTATAAAAAAAAAAGATATTATAGAAAAGACTGATTTAATATATTTCCAATTTTCGACATTAATAAAAAAAAGTGGTCCTATTCATTTTCCTCGCATTTGAAATGTGTTATATGTAATAATATTAATATAATTATAAATTTTGGATGTTCATCCTTTCCCATCTCTATAAATTCGCATGGAGAACTAAAGCAACACATATCAACACAATCTGTATAACCATGAAAACCACAACAGCTTCGGTGTTTCTTCTTTTCATCATTTTCTCAATCACACCATCATCCTTCTTGTTTGGTGTGGCCAACGCTACAAACGATCCTGTGCTCGACAGTGATGGCGACGAGCTCCGCACAGGCACCCCATACTTCGTTGTGTCAACGATATGGGGTGCTGGTGGTGGGGGGCTTGCCCTAGGCAGGCCTAGCGGAAACCCATGCCCGGAAGTCGTTGCTCAAAGACGATCCGGTGACAATGGTATTCCGGTGATATTTTCTAATTCGGACTCCAACGATGGTGTTGTTCGCCTATCCTCTGACATAAACATAGAGTTCATTCCCCTCAGACCCAAACTTTGCCCAACAACAACGGTATGGAAGGTCGATGATTACGACCATTCAGCCGGAAAATGGTGGGTGATAACCGATGGGGTTAAAGGGAACCCGGGTGCCAACACTTTGACCAGTTGGTTTAGAATAGAAAAGCAGGGTGATTTTGGTTACATATTTAATTACTGCCCCGCAGTATGTGAAACATGCCCAGCTTTATGCAACGAAATTGTGAGAAACTCAGATGGAGAAATGGTACGTTTGGCTCTCACCACTGGCCATGGTTGGGGATTTTTGTTTAAGAAAGCAGGAAAATCAGCGATGGAGATTCAAAAAGTTGTTCATATTTAGATTGAAAGCAATCATTATGCATGAACTAGTAGTTACTGTATAATATTAGCTTCAAGTAAATAATGCTGAGAGAACTTATTGTTAAGATTGCCTTGTTTGATGCAGCAGCCTGTATATATATATATATATATGCTTGCTTACAAGGTTTGTCTCTCACAGTCCTTCTCTTTGTACTCTTTCCAGCTTAATGAATAAACTGTCTACTTAATTACTTCTTTTGTTGCCATTGATTCTAGTATTAAACTCATTAACTTGGATACATTCATTGCCTTGTAATTAACCCAAAGATATTTTATATATATATCAAAACACAAAAAGAGAGTGAGGGAGGAAAATAGACTACCAAGTTCCAAGTGAAAAATGCAAACGCAAGGATTATTCGGAATAGTTTCAATCCACAATGGGATTGAAATTGTCATTTGGTGGTTAGGGTACCCAATTTTTAGATAAAGAAAGGTTGGTCTATATTTGGAGTTCGTAGCTATTCGTCTCAATAATATTATTTTCAATATTCGAATCTGCATCATTTTTTGACCATATAATGTGTCTTACCATTACACCCAATATTATTACTGATTTACTCTATTCTATTCTTAATTAATATTTATGATATATATTAAGTTTAAAATAGATTTTCTTATTCGTGTATATCAATGAAATAAAATATTTATATTTAAAATTTTAACTCGACATTTAACCTTTTTTTTAAATCTGTTCGTTTGTTGGTGGTGATTAGGAGATTAATGGCTGATCTTTGCGGTTGATAGCTTTTAACCCAATGGCTGCCAAGCGGTTAATATGCCTCAACGCTCTTTAAATAAAATTTTCTTCATTTAACTCTCTTTATAATTTATAAAATTTTATATTAATAAGAATAAACTTCCAAAAATGATAAAAAATGTGCCAGCACGTTTGTACGATTAATAATAATGATAATAATGATAAGAAGTTGTTTCTTGCCACATGGAATTTATGGAATCGTGGATTTGGTTTTATACTTGTCCATTTGCTTGAATGATTAAGGGTTAGTTTAGTAATGTTTTTTAAAAGTGTTTTGGACAAAAAGTACTTTTGATAAATTTGATAAAAAGTTAAAATTTTCTCTATCTCTTTTTGGTCAAAAAAGTGTTTTTTCAAAGCATTTTTGATGCCAAAGGTACTTTTAAAAAACTCAAAACCACTTTGCTTGTAATGCTTTTATCTCAAAAGTACTTTTTGTTCCAAAAGTGCTTTTGAGAAGTGATGCTAAACAAAGCTTAAGAGTAAAAAGACGAACTATAATTAAGTATATAAAACCAAACGAATTTCAAGGCTTTTCTTTTTCATTATTATAAATTACATTAATAGTGACCTAATTATTAATAATTTTTATTTAGTTATAAAAAGTTATAAAATAAACACTTAACTATAAAAGAAAAATTATAAAATGATCATCTAACTATTTAATTTTATATTTTTTTATCACTGACTAATGGTAATAATTTTTTATAATTGGCATAATAATAACTTTATCCATCAATAATTATACATTATATCAATTCAATATTGATTCTAAAATATTTAACTCTCAACATTCATATTTTGTATAATTTGATCGTTTTTACAATTATATTTTTCTTTGCTAAAAAAAAGGTGCAAGGACACACTTGTATGATGAATAGTAATGATAATCCTGCCACAAGGAACTTATGGGATTCGTCCATTTGGTTCTATGTTTCTCCATTTGCTTGCGTGGTTAAGAGTAAAAGGACAAAGTATTAAGTAGAAAAATACCAAAGGAATTGGGAGCCTTTTGTCTTCACCTATAATTCTTATTAAACAGCCTCTTTTACATTCAATATTATCAATTAAATCATTTTAATTTACTTTCATGACTATACTTTTATGTCCCATCTTAACCTCAATCACTGAAGATTATTAATTGAATTATTTTTAATTAAAAAAGTATTTTATGTTAGAAATATATTATTACAAAATGAAATCGTTACCACTAACATGGATTTGAATTATTTTTAATTAAAAAAGTTCGGGTTCGAAGCTTCGAGACTCCGTTCGGTGATCCGAAATGTGAGGTGATGTGTTTCACCGATCTTTGACTGATAATGATCTAATGATGTGAAATAGAGATCGAAAAAAGAGTGATTCGAAATTTTAGTAATTTTTCAAAAGATTTGAAGTCAACTTCTAAGAGATTTAAACTGTAGAAGTGAGCGAGGAGGAAATGTCTACTTTTGTGCTGCAACCGGCACAAAAGACCACCGTAAATGATAACATGGATGGTCATTGTGTACAATGGCCAGAGTTTTTAGAAAAACAAAAAAGTAAACATGAATAGAAAGGAAGAAAATAATAAAAGAAATCGTGGGGGCCATGCTTTTGAATAGTTCTACAACCACGAATGGGGACAGAATTTCTTAATGAGAGAAAGTGGTCCTAATAATTTACCTCGCATTTGAAATGTGTTATATATATATGTGGATGAAATTTTTGTTATTAGTATGCTGAAATTGAATATTTTAATTTTGTATAATTTTATCAATTTTAATTTTTGTATTTTTTGAATTTTAAAATTTTAATTTCGATTCAACTGGTAGCTGTTAAATTTGTCGGGTCAAATTTTGTTATTAGTCAATTACTATGCATAAGTTATGGACTTAATCTATGTATTTCAATTTGATCACTTTTAGTCATTATATTTTTCAATTTTTCAATTTTAGTGTTGAATTAAACGATAACCATTAAATCCATTGGTTACAATGACATAAAATTTTTGTTAGTTTTATGTGAAAATAGCAAACTAACATGACATTTGGCTAAATTCGGGTTCAGAGCCCCAAGACTTTGAGTTTGGGTTTGAAGCTTCGAGACTCCATTTGATGATCTGAACAGTGAGGTGACGTGTTTAAGCGCAGGGAACAACATATCTCCGACTGGCGACAATATGATGGTGCGAAAGGAGATCTAAGAAAGATGTGGAGTGTGCCTCGTATTTACGAATCGACGTTGCGACGAGAAAGAGATGATATCCCGACGATGCGACACTAAACATCCCGACAAGAAGAAAAACAACATTCTGACGACGCAAAGAATAACGTCCAGACGAGGGACATATGACGTGGTGATGTGTTCCTCAATTCAACCGAGTTTTCTTCTCCTACTTTAAACTTTTTCTATTGTTTTCCAGTTAAACTCTAATTAGTCTAAGGTTATTTTAGTTTTATTTAACCTACGAATTTAGCTTATAAAAAATGTTGTTGTAACCTAGATTAATAATCTTTCATCTTTGAGATTGAGAAAGTTTTGTGAGTTTTGGATATTTCAAGTTTTAGTCAAGAGTGCTTTGTTCTTTTGGGGTTTAGAGTTTATTTGCTGAGATTATCTGTTTTGCCCGTGCTCATTCATGGGTCTATCCCAACAAAAGAGTAGTTCAAAGCTTTAGTCATTGTTTTAGAAGATCTGGAGTTGATTTCATTGTGAACGACGACATCAATGGCTATTAACTGACATTAGTAACTATTAACTGACTTAACTAACTGAACATCTGTCAGCTAACTATTCTCTAATAGTTATCATATATGTTCTATTTTATACAATGTTTAGAACTACTCATAGCCTCTCCCCAATATTTAAGTAGGAGGATAATACACTTCAGTGTACTCGAACTCATATCTTCCTATATTAGCAACAATACCAATACTAATCAAATAAAAACTCAATAAAAAATACTATAATTAAGTTTACAGACACTAGAGAAACAAGTAAAAAGTAGTGATTAAAAATGAAATCTCGTATAAAAATTATGGAAACACATGTATTCCATACAAAGGAAACGAAAATAAAGGATAATAAAGAGATAAAAACAGAGGAAAACGATGTACCAAGTGGTCCTGCCATCCAAGTTGAGCATGTTGCTCAGCCTTGCGCTTTCGAGGCGCCCCATTCATCACGAACGGACAGGTAAGAGTAAGAAGACGAAGAAGAAATAAGTGGATAGCATAAGACGTGAGAAAACATTTCCCTTCAATTCTGACGCATAAAGGCAAGTTGTCATTTTTGGGTAAACTGTTGAAATGGTCATTAAATTATTGTTTATGTTTTATTTTGGTTATTAAACTTTTAATTTTTCTATTTTATCACTAAACTATCCGAAATCAATTTTTTTGCCATTGGATGGTAACAAAAGTTTGGAATTTGACGGGAGTACTGACGTTTACTTTTTTATTGGTCTAATAACAAATTTAACCCTCTAGTATTTGTACATTCTATCAATTTGATCCTAAATATAAAAATTTAATCCTTATTTTTTAAAATTTGTTATTTTTATTCAAATTCTAAAAAAATTCAATACATTTAGCACTCAATATTAAAAATTAAAAATGTTCAATTTTTAAAAATTTTGTAAATTCCTAAAATATAAAGCGTGATTCTCCGCCACACAGGATTCCATTTGAATTTAAAATAAAATCCAAAAATAAAATAAAATTTTAAGAATCCAAAAATATTTATTTTAAAAAAAAGTAAAAATACTTTTTAATTATTTACATGATGGATTTAAAGAATTTTTTCAATTAATTTTTTTTTTTTACTTTTTTTGGTGATAAAATTTATTTTACTTTATGGATAACATTTAAAGTGTTTGTATTTATGCGAGCTCACGAGTCAATTAAAATTTGTATTATATTCATTGAAATTTTTTAAATATATATTTAATTTATTTATTTTTTCATTTGAGACCCATAATAGACTTGTATTTAAAGTTATTGGTACACACTATAAATTCATGTATCGAAAACTCATTAAGTTAGCACAAACTGAGTTAATTATTCGTTGGTCACTTTATTTTGTTCCTCAAGTTTCGATTTCGTCTTTGGTTATGTACAATAATTTTGATATAAAAGAATATCATATTCTCGAAACTTAGTAAATAACTTTTAAATATAAACTTTCCCATGCAGGGGTGAAATCGAAAAATTTTTTAGGGATCAAAATTAAATTGTATACTTTTATGATAGTAAAAATACAATTTCGTTATTTTAATAGCCTATATATTTATAATTTTTATAATTTTTAAAGGATTAAATCAAATTTTATCATTTTTAGGGGGCAAAATATAACTTTACTATTAAAAATTTAAAATTTTAAGGGTTCTAAATGAAAATTTTCCATTTTGGGTGAGGTCGAGCCCCTGCCAACCCATTGGATTCGCCACTACTATCATGCATCAATTCATTTAGGTTCCTAACAATCTACTTGCCTAAAATTCTCATATTTTTCACTTCTCCTGATTGATTCAAAATTCGATTTCATACTTATTTTTTAAGGATCTCAAACTATCAATTTATAGCATTAATTTTCAATAGCTTTCATTCTTAACAAGTTGGTCCCTAATTAATCAACAATGGTCTTAAAGCTTAAGCTTAACTCAAGCTTGTTCCAACAGAGCCCACTTCGCTATTAGCATGATTCTCCCTTATACTAAGCTTAACCATTAACCCTTCTCATGATTTCTAACTCAAATTCTCTAAGTTCTCTTTAATGGCAACTTGTATTAGCTTCAACAATAAGAAATTCTAACTATTGGGTTGGTTGTATCAAGTTTCCTAGTTTAAAAATCTATTAAAAAAAATTGAGAAAATCATTTGTTTACCTTTGAATTTATGCCGGCCTTGATGAAGAATAACTTGGTTTCTTCTTGTATCTAGGTCCGGTTGGGAGAGAAAGAATGCATGAAGAAGAAGATTTCCCCTCTCCCACTATCTTAATATATATATATATATATATAAAACCTATTAATCAAGGTAATTAACTCACTAATTAACCTTTCGAACTGAAATAAAAAAATGAAATTGAAATTGTGATAAATCACAAAAAAAAGTTACAACAAATATGAGTTTTTTTTTTTTGCTCATTCAATGGATTACAAAAGCAACCCAACAAAATATTACCCCGAATGACACAATTGCAAAACAGCCAGCAACATCAAAAAACAACAGAGTAACCCAACAAAAGCAACACAACAACAAAACTACATCAACAACATATTTCCCCGAATGACACGGCTGCAGAAAAACCTACAACATCATCCTAGCAGGCAACTACAACATCAACCATAAATCACCACGATGCATTAAAGAAAATACCCCTTGACATACCTTCTTTTGCTAGGGCATCCGCCATTCCATTCTTAACAAACTGAATTTCAGCTATATATTTGCCACTATCTTCAATTTCCGCAAAGAAAACGACCATGGACAAAGATTTTTATATTTCAATCAATCCGATTCCATAATTGAATCAAACTCAACCATCAAAGGGAGTCGCACCTTTTGGATCAAACCTGCGGACATCTCAATTGCTACTTAATTTCATACTTTATAATTGTTTTAAATGAAAAATTATTATAAAAGATAAGGGTTTTAGACGAATAGAACTTGAATATAATAATGCGTTGTTGGTTGAATCTATTTTGGTTGGTAGTGCTGCTAGTAGTAAAATAATGGAATTACGTTGATTCATGAAATGATACATCAAGAATGAAAAATTCAACTACAGTATGTGTCGAAATCTCAAAATAAAGCTGTGGATTGTATGATCAAAATAACCATTTAACTTGCTAGTTTACAATTATTTGTTGCTCCTCGAGATGCAGTGAAAGACATTTTGTCAAGATTATAATATAGCCTTGATGTTGTAATAAAAAATCATTGGTTGTAATTGCATAGTGGCTATTTATTTTTTACCAAAAAAATAAATTCAACTGTTATAATAAAAAAAATTTATAAAAAAAATATATATTATAGAAAAGACTGATTTAATATATTTCCAATTTTCGACATTAATAAAAAAAAGTGGTCCTATTAATTTTCCTCGCATTTGAAATGTGTTATATGTAATAATATTAATATAATTATCAATTTTGGAGGTTCATCCTTTCCCATCTCTATAAATTCGCATGGAGAACTAAAGCAACACATATCAACACAATCTGTATAACCATGAAAACCACAACAGCTTCGGTGTTTCTTCTTTTCATCATTTTCTCAATCACACCATCATCCTTCTTGTTTGGTGTGGCCAACGCTACAAACGATCCTGTGCTCGACAGTGATGGCGACGAGCTCCGCACAGGCACCCCATACTTCGTTGTGTCAACGATATGGGGTGCTGGTGGTGGGGGGCTTGCCCTAGGCAGGCCTAGCGGAAAGAAATGCCCGGAAGTCGTTTCTCAAAGACCATCCGTTGACGATGGTATCCCGGTGATATTTTCCAATTCGGACTCCAACGATGGTGTTGTTCGCCTATCCTCTGACATAAACATAGAGTTCATTCCCCTCAGACCCAAACTTTGCCAAACAACAACGGTATGGAAGGTCGATGATTACGACCATTCAGCGGGAAAATGGTGGGTGATAACCGATGGGGTTAAAGGGAACCCGGGTGCCAACACTTTGACCAGTTGGTTTAGAATAGAAAAGGTGGGTGATTTTGGTTACATATTTAAGTACTGCCCCGCAGTATGTGGAACATGCCCAGCTTTATGCAACGAAATTGGAAGAGACTTTGATGGAGAAATGATACGTTTGGCTCTCACCACTGGCCATGGATGGGGATTTTACTTTAAGAAAGCAAAAAAATCAGCGATGGAGATTCAAAAAGTTGTTCATATTTAGATTGAAAGCAATCATTATGCATGAACTAGTAGTTACTGTATAATATTAGCTTCAAGTAAATAATGCTGAGAGAACTTATTGTTAAGATTGCCTTGTTTGATGCAGCAGCCTGTATATATATATATATATATGCTTGCTTACAAGGTTTGTCTCTCACAGTCCTTCTCTTTGTACTCTTTCCAGCTTAATGAATAAACTGTCTACTTAATTACTTCTTTTGTTGCCATTGATTCTAGTATTAAACTCATTAACTTGGATACATTCATTGCCTTGTAATTAACCCAAAGATATTTTATATATATATCAAAACACAAAAAGAGAGTGAGAGAGGAAAATAGACTAGGAAGTAATATTAGGACTATTCAGAGTAGTTTCAATGGATAACGGGAATGGCATTGTTGTCGGGTGGTTAGGGCACCTTATCTTTAAAGATAAAGAAGGATGGCTCATTTTCGGAGTTTATGGTTACTTCTATTAACAATATCATTTTTAAAGTTTTAACTTGCGTTATCTTTTAAATTATGTAATATGTTTTACCATTATATTCAATATTATTATTGATTTACTTTATTTTATTTTTAATTAATAATATGATATATATTAAGTTTAAGATGAATTTTCTTATTCATATAAATCAATTGAATGAAATATTTGTATTTAAAATTTTAATTCGACATTTAACTTCTTTTTTTAATTTGTTCGCTTGTTGGTAGTGATAAAAAGATTAATAGTTAGTCTTTACGATTAGTAACTTTTAATTCAGTGATGAAGTCAGGGATTGGTAGGAGATCCGACCCCCCTTTAATGAAAAAATTTCATTTAAATTTTTTGTTAATTTATAAAATTTTAAATTATTAATAATAAAATTTATAAAAATGTGCCATTAATAATAATGATAATAATGATAAGAAGTTGTTTCCTGCCACATGAAAATTTATGGAATCGTCCATTTGGTTTTGTATTTGCCCATTTGCTTGAATGGTTAAGAGTAAAAGGACAAACTATAATTAAGTATACAAAACCAAACTAATTTGAAGGCTTTCTTTAGCTAAATTACATGACTAATCTTCTAAGTATTAGTAAGTTTTTTTTTTATTATTTAATTATAAAAATTATAAAATAGTTATCCAATTAAAAAGTCATAAAATGATTATTTAATTATTTAATTTTGTCTTTTTTATTATTAGCTAATTATTGGTGGCAATTTTTATAATTAGCATAAAAATAACTTTAATTATGTAACGATCCGTTTTTAGTTATGTCGGAAACAGTGCTTCGAGACCATGCATTCCGACAAGAAACATTAATAAATATCATTATTTAAATATTTACGATAAAGTGTGGGGCCGCATAAAATTTTGGGTGATAAATTTTATAGCTTGGATAAGAATAAATAAAAAAAAGGACTAAATAATAATAGTTTCAAAAGTTTAGTTCCATTTCTTGACAACACACAACAAGCAAGGAATGTGCATTAAAGGGACTATTATCGCAATTAGGCCATGTGTAAGAAGTGGACGGCAAGGCTCCACTCAATGTTATGATATTTTGCGATGAATTTTCCCAAATTAAAAATGAGAAATGATAATGGGTTAAGCTCCATTGACATAGAGAAGCCGAATCACATAAACAATCAATGTATCTCTTATTTTATTCTTGTTTACCACAGTGCTCATTCTCTTAAGGTGTGTTTATCATTGAGGTTGAAATGCATCATTCAACCAAAATATTTGATCAACAAACAACTTTTCAAATCAAATCTTAATTTTAAACCTTTTGAAAAATGCTTTTCAACAAAAATCTTTTTATCTCTCGTTAAATTTTTTATTTTACAACATCATGTCTAAACATTTATGGGCGACAATAATAAATATCATCAATTTTTTCAAAATCACTTTTCTACCTATTTTTTAATCTAAATGATAAACTGCCATTTAACCATTCTTCTCTATCACAAAGCTTATCTCTTAGCAACCGTTTCGGCCAACAAAATTAATATATGAAAATGAAAATTGAATTTGAATGTCCAATCAATTCATTGAATAATTAATTAAAAAGAATTTTTTAATTCAAAGATCTAAAAATTTTGATTAAAAAACGTGCGAGGACACAATTGTGTGATGATGATAGAAGTAGTGTCTTATGGGATTCGTCCACTTGGTTCTATGTTTCTCCATTTGCTTGCGTGGTTAAGAGTAAAAGGACAAAGTATTAAGTAGAAAAATACCAAAGGAATTGGGAGCCTTTTGTCTTCACCTATAATTCCTATTAAACAGCCTCTTTTACATTCAATATTATCAACTAAATCATTTTAATTTACTTTCATGACTATACTTTTATGTCTCATCTTAACCTCAATCACTGAAGATTATTAATTGAATTATTTTTAATTAAAAAAGTATTTTATGTTAGAAATATATTATCACAAAATGAAATCGTTACCACTAACATGGATTTGAATTATTTTTAATTAAAAAAGTTCGGGTTCGAAGCTTCGAGACTCCGTTCGATGATTCGAAATGTGAGGTGATGTGTTTCACCGATCTTTGACTGATAATGATCTAATGATGTGAAATAGAGATCGAAAAAAGAGTGATTCGAAATTTTAGTAATTTTTCAAAGGATTTGAAGTCAACTTCTAAGAGATTTAAACTGTAGAAGTGAGCGAGGAGGAAATATCTTCTTTTGTGCTTGCAACCGGCACAAAGGACCACCGTAAATGATAACATGGATGGTCATTGTGTACAATGGCCAGAGTTTTTAGAAAAACAAAAAAGTAAACATGAATAGAAAGGAAGAAAATAATAAAAGAATAATAAAAGAAATCGTGGGGGCCATGCTTTTGAATAGTTCTACAACCACGAATGGGGACAGAATTTCTTAATGAGAAAGTGGTCCTAATAATTTACCTCGCATTTGAAATGTGTTATATATATATGTGGATGAAATTTTTGTTATTAGTATGCTGAAATTGGATATTTTAATTTTGTATAATTTTATCAATTTTAATTTTTGTATTTTTTGAATTTTAAAATTTTAATTTTGATTCAATTAATAATGTTAAATTTGTCGGGTCAAATTTTGTTATTAGTCAGTTACTATGCATAAGTTATGGACTTAATCTATGTATTTCAATTTGATCACTTTTAGTCATTATATTTTTAAATTTTGAAATTTTAGTGTTGAATTAAACGATAACCATTAAATCCATTGGTTACAATGACATAAAATTTTTGTTAGTTTTATGTGAAAATAGCAAACTAACATGACATTTGGCTAAGTTCGGGTTCAGAGCCCCAAGACTTTGAGTTTGGGTTTGAAGCTTCGAGACTCCATTTGATGATCTGAATAGTGAGGTGACGTGTTTAAGCGCAGGGAACAACATATCTCCGACTGGCGTCAATATGATGGTGCGAAAGGAGATCTAAGAAAGATGTAGAGTGTGCCTCGTATTTACGAATCGACGTTGCAATGAGAAAGAGATGATATCCTGACGATGCGACACTAAACATCCCGACAAGAAGAAAAACAATATTCTGACGACGTTAGTTAGTTGTAAGTCTTTGCAAATGTGTTTAAGTACTGGTATCATTCTTGTATCAAGTAAGTCTTGATTGAATGAAAAAGATTTGCATTCTCTTCACAAATATTTCAGTTTATTTACTTTAACATGGTATCAATTGTCCGTTGATCCTGGAAAGATTTGTTGAGTTGTTTTCTTGTTTTTGTATTAATTTTTTTTACCATGGCTCTTAATTCCAATACATCTGCACAATCTGCTACACCAGTTGCAGCTTCCAGTCTCAATGATGTCAGGTTTTTCTCTACAAAGAAAATAAGTGTGTTGCTTGATGATAGTAACTATTTGTTGTGGCGTCAACAAGTGTTATTGGCGATCAAGACATACAAATTGCAGCATTTTCTTGATTCAAATGCTTTTCCTCCCTCTCGGCTAGTTACTGGTGCAGATGGAAGTTCTCAAGAAAATCCTGAGTTTGATCGGTTTGAGCAGCAAAATAGTGCTCTTGCATCGTAGTTGTTATCCTCGGTTAGTTAGAGTTTTCTTTCACATCTCATTGGTATGGGCACTAGTGCCCAAATTTGGACTGCTCTCACCAATCTGTATAGAGGTAAAACTACTTCTAAAATGATGTTTTATAAGACAGATCCCACATACCCTTTCAAACATAAGATACAACCAAAAACATCACAGTAACCACCTCATATATGATATTATAATAACATTTTGCTACAATCAACAAGTAGAAACAAACTTCAAAAAATAGACAAGAATGGAAAATTGCAGCAAAGCACAGAATTTACAATAACAGTCAGGAACCCCAAAATAAATAGAATTTTATCACCAAGCTTTGAATAATTCAGGTTTGTCTATACCAGCAATAGCTAATGCATAAGCCATCCCATTTCCACTTCTTTCAACCACTGAAAAAGAAACTCTGCCGACTCTTGCTGAACATCGATCAATTTCAATAAGAATAGGTTGGAACTTCCAAGGCCTCATCAGATCATTTAATAATCAAGTAAAAACCACATCCGACTCCACTTCAATATTTAATGATCCAGTTCCTATCCATCCCATTTCTGAAAACACATACAAAGCATACTTGATAGCTTCAATTTCACCTGCATTTGCATTAACAGCTTGCACAGGGCCCGAAAATACAACTCTTGCTACACCATCAGCATCTCTCAAAACTCCCCCACACCCAGCAACATCCTCTTTCACCACTCCATAAACATTGAATTTTACCCATCCAAATCTAGGAGGACGCCACTTCAATCCCTCAAAACTTGATATTTTTGAATCAACAAAACTCTTCCAAGGATAACTCTACCAAGCACACTCTGCAAATTTAACTTATCGTGTGCAACCCTCCCCCACATCAAAACTTTCAAAACGTATCCATTGACATCCATTTTTTCTCAAACATGATCTCGTTTCTAGACAGCCATACTGACCAACATGCTTCCGAAATCGAAATCCACCAAAGACTTTTGACAATCACTACCATTTTCACCTTGAGACATAAAGAATAAAAATCTTCAAACCTTTCATCGGTTTCCAATCAACGTTCCACCATAAGACTATCTTTTTCCAAAAACCTTCAGTCAATTTACAGCTAAAAAAAAGGTGAGCCACACTTTCGATTTCTCTAACACACCAAGGGTAGCCCATTTCCAAATTTTGTAGCTTTACTCCTCTCTTAACTAGGAACTCTTTTGTTGGAATATGATCAATAGAAAACATCCATAAAAAATTCCTCACTCTAGGAGCCACCTTTAATCTCCAAATTTTATCGAACTCAAACCTTCTGTCTTCGACTTTCTCCCCAATTAAAAGCCCTGTTAATTGCTTAACCGTAAACTCCCCATTACTACCATGTATCCATACAATTTTGTGCTCCCTGTCAGACACAAGAAACTTGCTCTTCGCAACTTCAAATAGACTATTAAGAGAATTAATCTCTCTATCCAACAAAGGCCGAATGAAAAGATCCACCCATTTTGCTATGTTAGTCTCTCCTTTAGACAAGTAATCCCATACCACTCCCTTATTATTTTTTGCTAGTCTGAATAACCTTGGAAATTCCACACTTAAAGGTATGTCACCATACCAAACATCATCCCAAAACATTGTTATTTTTCCGTCTCCAATTATCCATCGAAAAGATTCATTGCCCAACCATTTTGCTACATTTGTATCCTTAGAATTTTCCACAATGCCCCTCCATACAATTGACCTTTGTTTTTGTCCTTCTAAATCTCCAAAATTGAGAAGAAGAGTCATACTTAGCAAACATGATTTTCCTCTACAACACATCACGTTCAACCGCATACCTCTAACTCCATTTGGCCATTAAAGCTCGATTTTTAACCGATAAATCCACCACACCCACTCCCCCATTCTCTGTTGGCAAATAGATTTTATTCCAACTAATTCTCGCAATCTTTCTTTTCCTATTTACACTTCCCCAAAGAAAACTTCTACGAATCTTATCAATCTTTGCAATCACTATCGAAGGGGCTTGAAAAATAAACATGAAGTAAATTGAAAGTGACGAAAGAACTGAATTTATAAGCACAATTCTTGCCACCCAAGAAAGGGATTTGCACTTCCAGCCTACTAACTTTCCCCAAAATCTCTCTACTATTTCGTTCCATGTAAAAACCTTTCTCGAATTTGCACCTAAAGGTATCCCTAAATAATTAAATGAAAAAACCCCAATATTGCACCTACATGTTGCTACCATTCTGTATAAGAACTCCTTATTCACCCAAAACCCATAAGGCATGATTGTTTGAAATTAATACTGAGGCCTGAGTAGATTTCAAAATAGCTTAATATATGCTTCACATTTATCACCACTTCCTCATCTGCCTTTAAGAATAGAATGGTGTCGTCCACAAATTGAAGGTGCAAGAAGTATGACTCAAGGACAACATCTTTGATACCTTCAATGAAGTTCAACTCCTCCGCTCTGACTAACATCAAATAAAGCACTTCTGTCACTAGAATGAATAAAAATAGGGAAAGAGGATCTCCCTGATAGAGTCTTCTCCCCATACTAAATTCATTTATAGTTACTCCATTTAGAAGCATAACCGTTCTTGTCATTGACACGCATTTTAGCATCCATCCAATCCATATTCGTCCAAATCCCATTGTATATAACAACATTTCCAAGAAATCCCACCTAACATAATTGTATGCCTTAGAGAAGTCCAGCTTGAAAATCAAACTCCCCATTTTTTCCTCCATTTTTCCTTATCGAGTGAATCACCTTATTAGCGATTAGAATACCATCAAAAAATCGCCTTCCCTTTATGAAGGCACATTGAGTTTAACCAACGATCGCCCGCAATGATCTCTCTAAATCTCCTTGATAATATTTTCGCCACAATTTTGTACAATGAACTTACAAGACAGATTGGACGAAATTTAGACAAATCCTTTGGATTGCCTAATTTAGGAATAAGCGCTATGAACGAAGAATTTATACTCCTTTCCAATTTTTCGATTTGGTAAAATTCAGTCAACATACAAAGTAAATCCTCCTTCATCATATCCCAACATTTCTTGAAAAACCCCAAATTGAAACTATCCGAACTCGAGGCTTTGGATTCATCACATCTCCAAACTACCATCCTAATTTCCTCCAATGTAAAAGGGACCTTTAATTTCCTCGCTTCTTCCTCCTTTAGAACTTTAAAATACAGCACCAAATCCAAACTCCATTTCCTTGGAGAGCATCTAAAATGATCTCTAAAGTATGAATACACTTGTTCCTTCACATCTTTCAGATCACTATACCATGTATTTCGAATTTTCATCTCAAACACCATATTTCTTTTTGGCTTTAACTTAACAGTCCCATCGAAAAATGTCATGTTTGCATCTCCCTCCTTTAACCACACCATTCTAGATTTGTCTCCATACTGATTCTTTAAATTTAATCGCTTCCCAAAGCTCTTGATTCAATTTTTTCATCTCCTCCAGCTCTGACTCAGACAATTCCCGTATGTCACTTTGATCATCAAGCACTTTAATCTTCTCTTCAATTTCCTTCAGTCGATTTTCCAAAACACACCCCACATTTTCATTCCACTTCTTAATTGCTCCTTTCAAATTTCTTAGCTTCGACTATAGTCTCCCCTTTGAACAACAAGAATCTGCCCATTCTTTATTAATTAAACTCAAGCAATCGTTCTTGGATTGCCAGGCATTAAAAAACTTAAATGGCTTTGGCCTCCAATCCACAGATTCACTAGCAAGTAAAATCGAAATGTGGTCCGAAATACTTCTCTTCAATCCCTATTGTTTGAGATCTTCAAAGTTTTCTGCCCATGCTTCATCCACCAAAAATCTGTCCAGACTACTATTCTTTTTTTCAGGTCCATACCACGTGAACCTCTTCCCAACCAAAGGCAAATCAACTAATTTACAGAAGTCTATGATGCAATTAAAGTCTTTCGTTCCTCTCAACAAACCCACACAATTGCTTCTTTCACTCTTATTTCTCACAGCATTACAATCTCTACCTAAAATCCATTTACTCAAGAATTTTTTCCTCAAATCCATCAGTTCTCCCTAGAAAACTCTTTGCTCCTCCAATAAATTTGGCGCATAAATATTCACCAACACAACCTCTCGACCATCACTCCTCCATGTGCCTTCCAATAATATCACCCTATTTTCACAATAATCTTTACTTATCTGAAAAAACTCATTATCCCAAACCGTTAAGACACCCCCAGACTGGCCCCTAGCTTCCATATATCTAAATTCAAAATTCTCATTTCCCTAGAGTTTGCTTACAAATTCCCTAGTTACTGACACCAATTTCATCTCTTGGATAAAACATACATTTGCTCTAACTTGTCTTAACAATCTCCTAATTGAAGCAATTTTGGTAACTGATCTCAACCCTCTTACATTCCACGAAACAATTCTCATCATGCACCTTAATTAAAAAAATTTTTAATCCCAAACAAAGCAGCTTAATCGAAAATCAAAATTAATAAGCTTTTAAACTCACCTCTTATTCTTCTGACCTTATTTCGAGTTTCCTTGGCTTTATTGTTGCAGCCCTTCAAGATTCATTATCTCCTCCAAAACGTCCCTCTCATCTCCCTTAACTCTTAGACCCAACTTCTTCCCCATTTCCAATGTCCTCTTAGCTTCCCCCAAAATCATCCTTCTCGTATTGCTTATATCGAAATTTGATAAAGACAAATTTGTTATCTTTTTTGCACTTAAATCCTTCTCTTTACCTTTTCCTTTTCTCAATGCCGTATCCCTTCTTTGCCTCTCCTTTATTGTCAATGCCCTTTTTTGAAGATATCACATAAATCACACTTTCTTGTTCATCTGCACCTTTTTCTTTTTCATCTAGATTGTTAGAATTGGGTGACTAGAATTCTTGTTAAAATAAAATTCAGTGGTAAAATAAAATAAAAGTAAAGTCCAAATAAACTAGACTTCTTTTATTTTATTTTAATTAGAATAAGTCATCTATTTTTATTTTAATTAGAATAATGTATTTCAACCTTACTACATTACTTCTGTTAGTTGTTGATTAGAATAAGGTTTTCAACCTATAAATAGGTGTAGTCATCTCCTCTTGTATTTATTCAATTTTCAACATTAGTGAATCTTCTTCTCCTCTACCCGTGGTTTTTTTCCCGAAAGGTTTCTACGTAAAATATGTGTGTTCTTTCTTTGAGTTTTCTTTACGATATTTCTTCATTGTTGACATTTAATTTTATCAAATTGGTTTCAGAGCTTTTCGAGTTACTAGTCTCGATCACGATAATGGCGACATTTAAGTATGATATTCCGCTGTTGGATCGCAACACCAGATTCGTGTTATGGCAGGTAAAGATGCAAACAGTTCTTGCGCAGATGGATTTAGAGGATGCCCTGTTAGGGTTAGATAAGATGCCTTCAAATTTGACAGATGAAGAGAAGAAGCGTAAAGATCGAAAGGCTTTGACGCAATTACAGCTGCATATGTCGAATAAAATTCTACAAGATGTGTTAAAGGAGAAGACTACTGCTGCATTATAGGAAAAATTGCAGCAGTTATGTATGTCAAAACCCTAACCAGTAAATTGCATATAAAGCAGCGTCTGTATTCTCATCGTTTGGAAGAAGGTGCGCTTGTGCACAAACACTTGAATGTGTTTAAAGAAATTATCTCGGATTTGGAGGCCATGGAGGTTCAGTATGATAAAGAGGATTTAGGGTTAATTCTTCTTTGTTCGTTACTACCGTCGTATTCAACCTTCAGAGATGCAATTTTGTATAGCCGTGAATCTCTCACAGTTGATGAAGTCTATACTTCCTTAGTCTCGTATGACAAGATGAAGCATCTTGTGGTTGGATCTGGCTCTCAGGGAGAGGGTCTCATTGTTTGTGGAATACAAGATCGAAACAATGGTGATAATCGTGGGAGGACACAAGAACGAAATCCTTGCAGTAAATCTAAAAGTAGATCAAGATCTTCAAACAGAGGTAAAACTTGTAACTTTTGCAAGAAAAAAGGACACATTAAGAAAGAGTGCTACAAGTTACAAAATAAGATCAAAAGGGAGGCAAAGAATCAAAAGGGAAAACAACCAGAACAATCCAGTGAAGCTGATGTAGTAGAAGACTACAGTGATGGTGAACTCCTACTTACTTCTGTCAACAATTCTAAAGTGAGCGAGGAGTGAATTCTCGATTCTGGTTGCACCTTCCATATGAGTCCCAATCGGGATTGGTTTAAAACATATGAAGTTGTGTCTGAAGGTGTTGTTTTGATGGGGAATAATGCTTCATGTAAAATCACAGGTGTTGGCATAATCAAAATAAAGAAGTTTGATGGGGTTGTTAGAACTCTTAGTGGCGTGCAACATGTACTAGAATTGAAAATGAATTTGATTTCATTAAGTACTCTTGATTCAAAAGGACACAGGTACACAGCTGAAAGTGGGGTTCTAAAGATTAGCAAGGGTTCCTTCGTTGTGATGAAAGGGCAGAGAAA
This sequence comes from Kokia cookei, assembly GCA_039519145.1. NCBI lineage: Eukaryota > Viridiplantae > Streptophyta > Magnoliopsida > Malvales > Malvaceae > Kokia > Kokia cookei. Next base: position 2,572,666 of record CM076907.1, on the reverse strand, counting down.
GACTGTCAAATTATATGTTTTGCAATGTTTAACTATTACTGGTGATGCTACAGTCGCTTCCTCTTCCTTGTCAGATGATGATATTACTAAACTTTGGCATATGCGTCTAAAGCATATGAGTGAGAATGGCATGACAGAATTGAGTAAAAGAGGACTTTTTGATGGGCAAGACATTAGCAAACTGAAGTTCTGTGAGCACTGCGTTTTTGGGAAGCAAAAGAGAGTTCGATTCACCAGAGGAATCCATAACACGAAGGGAATATTGGATTATATTCATTCTGATCTTTGAGGACCATCTAAAGTGCCTTCGAGGGGTGGAGCTAATTATATGCTAACTCTTATTGATGATTTTTCCAGAAAAGTTTAGGCATTCTTTCTAAAGCAGAAAAGTGATCATGGAGACATTTGATAGTTCGTTTCCAAACAAATTTTCTAATTTCGATTCCAAACAAATTTTCTAATTTCAACTCTGCACTAAGTTAAACATGCTTGAAAATAATAATATTGTTAATGTTGAAAAAGATGGACATTATATATATAGTAAGAGTAATTACATGTTATTATTTACTATCATAAAAGGTTAGCCCAAATTAAAATTGATCTAATTTGGTTAAAGTTTATTGGGTTTTAATTATTAAATAAAGTATGAACAAAAAATGTGTAGATACTCTAATAATTAATTTCTAATTAACGATGGTATGATTTGAAATCAGGTTAATGTGCAAAAGTTATATTTTAGGGTTATGATCCTAAATTACAGATGAATAACTTTTTTAATATCTCATCTTTGGAAAAGAGAGAGTCACCCTCTCTAAATTACTTGGTACACTTCTGCATCTAGTTTTGTTTTTTATTTGTTTTTGATGATTTGACATGACAGATCTTAGTTTATAAAGTTTTATTTCAGATTTATTTTACGGTTTTAACAAGTGGCATCCGGACCTATCATGTTGAATCATTGAGAATGAAGATTTTCTATTAATTTGGGTTAATTCGGTTTTTAAATTTTATAGATATGATATTTCAATTATATACTTTGTTGAATATTTAAAATTTTATATAAATTAGATCCCAGTATGTTGATCTGATGATTAAATGTGTTCATTACTTCAGATAAGATTTTCTTGTCTTTTGTGAATTATTGTCTTTCAATTCATAATGATTTAACCCACGTGATTTTGACTTCAATTGATTTGGTCTGGTAATTTCATACCTATATATGAATCTTCTTCTTATAAGATATAATTCAATTGATTTGGTCTGGTAATTTCATACCTACATATGAATCTTCTTCTTATAAGATATAATTTAATGCTTGGCTATTAAGACGTGATTCTTTTTTATTATGTTAGCAATATCTATGGTTTGTTAATATGATGAATTTTCATGTCATTACATCCCTTTCTTTTTGTCAATTATAATGATAAAATAAAGTTTGAATAATAAATATAATTAGTGTGATTCAAACTCAAATCACATGTGGACGATGAATAGCTTTCATCAAATCATCAGACGATCACTTCCTTTAAGAGTAAGCTTTGTTTATAAAAAATATTAAGATCAACAGCTGCGAAATACCTTAAAGGTTATAAGTTTTTTGTTGATTGGTTACATAAATATATGTTTGAATTGGTTTTTATTGAATCTATAGAATATTTATGGTCGTAAGTTTTGTGTAAATTTTTTTGGTGAATTATAATAATAAGGTAAAAATTCGAATAACAAACACAATTAATGCGACTCAAATCCAAATCACATTTGAGGCGGTGAACATTTTTTACCGTCAAGCCATCACATGAGGTTCAAGTTTTGTGTGAATTTATGTTAAGATTGTTGATAATTTTTTATGGATCCAATTATGATTTTTTGTTAAATTTGGTGATGGACATTCTTTGAAGTTGTTATTTTTTTTGGTATGGATATATATTTTATTTTATGGGCATTTTGATGTAAATTCATGTTAACTTGATGCATGTTTAAGGAATTTAATTTTATGTTCAGTTCTATAATATTTGGTTTTGACATTTTATCATTCCAAATATTTGGTTAAATTATGATGATACGGTTTATAGTATGAATTGTGGGATATGCCAACTATTATGATTTTGTTTTTGAGATTTATTGGCTTGAAAATATTTTTTAAGTATTCATGTGAATTTCTATTTAATCATAAATACAATTATGGATTTGCATGGTATATGCAGGGTAAGGTTTTATATTTGATTTTGAATACACATATATGCATGAATTGCTTTGGTGTTTTGTTTATGTCAAAATTATGAATACATGTGCATGTTAATTATTTGGCCTTGAATCACTACATTTTTTTGTTTGGTTTTGAAAAAAAAAAAATCAGTCAAAGATTAAGGTTTTCAGTTTTTTTATTGTACTATTTAGACAACCTTATTTTGGGTTATTTCGAGAACTGTATTGCAATCAGAATTTTAGTTTTGGCCTTTGATATTGACATTATTTTGTTTTAAAATATAAAAGGTTATGTGCATGTAACTTAAGTTATGGTAATATTAATCGGTCCAAAGTAAGGTTAATAATATTACATGTGCAATTGTGGTAATAAACATGTGAGATTATTCGGTTTTAAATGTGAGCAATAAATCTATTCAAAGGAAGATTTATTGTTCGACATGTTTTTATTATCAGTGTTTGATTACTACATTAAGATATCACTTGCAAGTTAATTTTTTTTTGTCAAAAGATGAAATATTAATGGGGTGTCTAATGTCTTGAGATGAGATTTACCTTTATTCAAATTAGTTTAGTTCAAATTTGAAATATTTTGAAACAAATAAATTCATATTTTAGTTTTGGGATTTAGTTAAGTATGTCTAATTATTTAAATAGATTAGTTGAAACAAAATTCCACCAAAGTGACCTTTTTGCATAGATTAGTTTATTTAAAATATCAAGATGATTATATGTTTTTATGATTCATGCATTTATTAATTGACTCAAAGGTAAGTTAATATTTGACAGAATTTCAATGACATATGTGGTGATAAATGTGTGACAATTATAAGATACTTTATGTGAGCAATATGTTAGTCCAAAGATTAATTCATTGTTTGACATAATTTATTATCAATGTTTTATTGCTACAACAAGAGTATCGCTTACTGTTAATATTATTGTCCAAAGACTTGATATTAATGTTGTGTTTGGTATCTTGAGATGTGATTAGCCATTATCCTGAATTTATTGTTTACTTATTAATATGGATGTGAGCTTATTTTTATTTATTTTTTATTCTATATTCAGCTAGTTCATTTCTACTGCCACAATATTTGCTAATATAAATTCTATACCATACATAATGGGACTAATTTTAATTAATAGAAAAGGCACTTATTTATATTGCTTGGTTGTATGGACATAGAGCTTGCACTAAAAGAAGAACAACTCACACCTCTCACTATAAAAAGCACCCCTTATGTTAAAAGGGATTTTGAGAGGTGGGATAGTTCTAATCGCATGAGTTTAATTATCATAAAGCACAGTATTTCAAAAGCCTTTATGGGCACAGAATCTGAAGAGATCTCTCATTCCAAGGGTTTTCTTGACGAAATTGAGAAACGTTTTGCCAAAAATGATAAGGTTGATATGATATCACTTCTGACTTCTTTGATGTCGGTAAAGAATAAGGGTCAAGAAAATGTGAGAGATTACATTATGGAGATGTTCCATGTTGCTTCAAGACTTACGTCACTTAAGATCGATCTTTTTTATGAATTGCTTGTTCTTATGGTTTTGGTATTGCTTCCTGCACAATTTAACCAAATTAAAATTAGTTAAAACTATCAAAAAAAGAAATAGACTCTAAATTAGATCATTTCTCATAGTGTGCAAGAGGAAGAAAGGTTGAAATATGATAAGTCTGAAAGTGCTCATTTGGCCAATGCCTCTAAAGATAGGAGCTTACATTCTGAATATAATACTCACTTAAGCAGCTACAAAAACACCTAATGAGCTTTGGATAGGTCGAAAGCCTATGAGTTTTATGATCCCACAATTAGGAATATTTTGAGTGATCTAACAACATTTTTTTGAGGATGTTGAGTTTGGAGGGAGAAATAATGTTAGACATTGCTTTTGAGGAGGAATTGGATTCTAACTCAGTTCCTACTATCATTTTTGACAATGTTCAAGATCTCATACCTATCATTGATCAAGAAGTGAATCCAGAACCTCAACAAGATAATGTCGAACAACTCTCTATTCAAGATGAGGTAATCGTTTCAGGAGAACAAACTCAACAACCTCAAAAACGAATGTCATTAAGAAGGTCCACTAGAGTAAGGTTTCTAATGACTTTAGTGGAATATTTTGACCTTAAGCTGCATTAAATGAATGTTGAGTTAATGGTTTCTCAATTGTAACATTCATCATACATTTATATGGTGCAACTAGAAATTTGTGTATGATGATGCAAAGTTAATGATTTACAAATTAAAGAATTTCATCTATGAGCTTAAGCGACTTCTTGTCCATAGTATTACAAAATTTACCAAAAGATTATCTCATTGGGTTTAGAGAGGAATATGGTCGATAATTGTTTATACCACAAGTTTAGTGAGATTAAGATTTTATATTTGGTTTTATATGTTAATGACATATAGCTTGTCGATAATAAGTTAAGTCTCGACCAATACCCCAAGAACGATTTTGAGATTAAAGAAATGCATAAGATTCCCTATATCTCAAGAGTGAGGAGTCTAATGTATGCTCAAGTATGTATGTGTCCGGACATTGCTTACATTATTGGGATGTTAGGCAGATATTTAAGCAACTCTGGTATGAACCATTGGTTAATAGCCAAGAGGGTTATGAGGTATTTTCATAGAACAAAAGATTACATAATCACATATCGAAGGTCTGATAAGTTAGAGATCATCAGGCACACAGATTCTAATTTTGATGGAATATTGATTCAAACTTTTATTACTTGGATGCAAGTTGTGACCATAATTGTTATTCTTTTATTCCAATAACAATAGGAATACATCAAAGTCAAAGCGTATAGACTTTATTTTTTAAGTTGTTAAAGTAAAAGTTCAGAGTAGTTAGGTGACTATAAAGCATACTGGAACAAACTCCATGATTGCGGACCTACTTACTAAGGGACTACACCCAAGGTTTTTCATGAGCACACTGCTCATATGGATGTAATGTCATTTAAGGATATTTGATTTTAGTGGGAATTTGTACTTTTAAATGCTTTTATGTTATAGACACGTTTTCAGTTATTTAAGTTAATGGATATTAAGTGAACCCAACAAGTAGCTCCAGTGGAAAAGAGGATGTTGTTCATCCTAAAGATTTCGGATGCGAATTGAATTTTTAAATACAGACGTTAAAATCTACTGCATATAAAAAAATCGAAAATTAAGGATGATAAAGATATATTCTGCCCAAAGGAATATTGTGGTACAAATTATCTTGAACGTGTCATGCTTCTACTTAAAATAGATAAGAGCAAAGTCCAATATAATAAATTTTATAAAATTTTAAGTGTTATAAAGAAATGTTTTTATAAAAAATTGAATATATTTCCAATTTTCGACGTTCATAAAAAAGGAGTGATCCTAATAATTTATTAATAGGGAAAAAAAGTGGTCCTATTAATTTACCTCACATTTGAAATGTGTTATATGTAATAATATTAATATAATTATCAATTTTGGATGTTCATCCTTTCCCATCTCTATAAATTCGCATGGAGAACTAAAGCAACACATATCAACACAATCTGTATAACCATGAAAACCACAACAGCTTCGGTGTTTCTTCTTTTCATCATTTTCTCAATCACACCATCATCCTTCTTGTTTGGTGTGGCCAACGCTACAAACGATCCTATGCTCGACAGTGATGGCGACAAGCTCCGCACAGGCACCCCATACTTCGTTGTGTCAACGATATGGGGTGCTGGTGGTGGGGGGCTTGCCCTAGGCAGGCCTAGCGGAAACCCATGCCCGGAAGTCGTTGCTCAAAGACGATCCGGTGACGATGGTATTCCGGTGATATTTTCTAATTCGGACTCCAATAGTTCTTCGAGACCACGCATTCCTACAAGAAACATTAATAAATATCATTATTTAAATATTTACGATAAAGCGTGGGGCCGCATAAAATTTTGGGTGATAAATTTTATAGCTTGGATAAGAATAAAATAAAAAAAAAGGACTAAATGATAATAGTTTCAAAAGTTTAGTTCCATTTCTTGACAACACACAACAAGCAAGGAATGTGCATTAAAGGGACTATTATCGCAATTAGGCCATGTGTAAGAAGTGGACGGCAAGGCTCCACTCAATGTTACGATATTTTGCGATGAATTTTCCCAAATTAAAAATGAGAAATGATAATGGGGTTAGGTGGAAATGTGTGGAGCAAAACATGATTGTAAAAATTGCTTAAAAACAATAAACAAAAACAAAGAAAAACTTTATCTTTTCTTCTCACCTTCTTCAGGAAAACGGGTAAACTCCACTGTTAAAGAAGAAAAGCTTGAGTTGAGCTTTTTCCTTTGGTTTTGAAGAGCTCTTGAGGTTAGTCTTAATAATTTCTTTGTTATTTAAAGTTGTGCTAGCTTAGCCTTTACAACCCAACGGTTAATTTGGGAAATTGATGAGAGTCTTTGAGATCCTCCATGAAAAAGGGGGTAAGTTTATTTGTGTGTGGTGACTAAACCCTTGAGTTGAAAGTTCTATATACGGGTTTGTTTAATTATTTGGAGGATTTAGGTTCCAAGGACCCATTCATGGAAATAGTAAAAGTACAAGGGTTTATAAGTGAAATAGAAGATAATATGCGGCTTGAAAGAATAAATAGTAAGAGTGGGATGCTTTAATTGGTGCATGATGTGGGATAAAATATGTTAAAATACTCAATGGGGATTTGATAGTACAAGCCATGAAAGTTTGTGGGCAAAATTATAAAGTTACCATAATAAAGATATTTGTCTTTATTCTAGTCATTAAATTGCATATTGAATGATTGGATGAATAATGGTTATCTAGATCAAGACACGCAACAACCGAATTCAAGTTGAGGAAAGGACAAGGTCGTCGAATAGTCAACGACTCCTTTTGTACTTTTGTATTTGACGAAGTAAGTTCATAACTTACTTAAACTTTAAATTGTTTATTTTCACACATTTAACTTGAATTGTTGTATTTGGTTGCCTTGTTATATTTGTTGAGGAGACTTAAATCTTATAATAGTATAATATGGATGACATGGATATATGCTCGTTGGATTCTGAGGAATACTAGGATTTACATGATCCGATTTCGAGATTTACAGGTTATATGGGTGTTGGTCTTAGATGCCCTACCGATAGCTGCAATCCGACATTTATTGCGGATTCTTCACAGCTCGTGTGGATAACATTGTGTAGCCTAACATCTCGACCCACAACTTGCGTGAGTAGGCCCACTTCATAGCTCGTGTAGCGTTACAGATTATATGGATGTTGGTCTTAGATGTCCTACTGATGGCTGAGATCCAGCTCTTATTGCGGATTCTTCACATCTTGTGTGAGTAGCATCGTGTAGCCTAACATTCTCGACCCACAACTCGTGTGAGTAGGCCCATTTCACAGCTCGTGTGAGCAATACATGATACAGGGATATTACATGCACACTTGGTGTGAAAATGATACAGTTATGACCCATGTATTTCCAAAGATCCAACGGGTACACAAGTAGCAAAACATGTTAGTAATGTAAAAATACTTGGTTGTATACGATGTATAATGCAAGATAGAATACATGGAAATTCGGAGAAGATAAATTTGGTATATAAGAATATATATATATATATATATATAAAGGAAAGGGAATAGCACTTTTTATGAGTTAAGTGCTCTGGTAAGTTGATTTCTGGTTATGAACTTACTAAGCATTTTATGCTTACGTAATTGATTTCCATGTTCTTGTAGATTGCTAAAAAGCTTGATTGTTTTGGGATCGTGGGAGCATCATCACACTATCCAGTCATTAAAGTGGAGTCGCCAAGCTGTCGAAATCATTTTTTTTTAAAACGTGTTTCAAAAAATTATTTTAAAATTGGAAAATGGGATTCGTCACCAATCTTTTATTTGGTGTGATTTGATCACCACAAAACGTTTAAAATCCGTTTTGAATAATATTTTGGTCTTCGCAATCCAGAAAACAAGCTCGGGAGTCGATTACGCATAAGGAAGGGTTAGCACCCTCATACGCCCAAAATTGGTACCACATTGATTACTTTCGGGTCTTGATTTGCTAAAACTTTGAAAACTCGAGTAAAATTTAAAATACAATCTTTGTCTTCAGAAAACTTCACAAGATTTTAAAGAAAACCCTCTTTGAAGAAATCTATCCCCCTATTCCAAATCTCTGTGAGAACTGGAAGTCGTGTCCAACACGTTAGGGCACTAAGTTCTCGGATTTTTAAAATTGAAGGACGTTTTGAAAGATTTCAAAGAGGATATCCAATTGCATGAATTACGAAAATCACACCCTGCACGTTAGGGCATGGTTTTTCGAGGTTTTCACGCGAAAAAACATTGCCTCGTTTTGCTTTAAACTTATTTGTATATATGTATTTAAAAACTTGAAATTTTGTATCGAGTTTAAAATACGATCCTTGGACACATGACTTAAAGGATTTGAAGATAGAATGCTCGTTTACTTCGATTCTCGCAAAGAATTGAAGTCATGAGCAACACGTTAAGGCACGACGTCCTCGGAATCTCGAAGTTAAAAGGGATTTAAAAACTCGAAAAAGGATATTCAATTCATATGAGTTATACGAAAAATCACACCCGACACGTTAGGGCATGATTTCTCGAAGTTCCCACACGAAAAGGACATTGCCTCGGTTTTAAAACAATTTTGAAAACAAATGTGAAATTTTAGATATGAATGAACAGTTGATAATGGGGATTAGATAACACGAAGCAAAATAATTAGGTAGATAAATGATATAAAAAAATCAAATATACGAAATACGAAGGCATAATAATTAAAATTTAAATATAAATATTGAATAGGAAGAAAAATAAAGCAATCGGAGTTGAAAATGGGATTTTTGGATACCCGGGGGCAAAATAGTAATTTTGGGAAAGTTTGGGGTTAAAAATAGAATTTTTAGACATTCAGGGTAAAATGGTAATTTTTGGAAAGTTTGGGTTTTAAAATGGAATTTTTAGACATCCGGGGGTAAAATGGTAATTTTGGGAAATCGAGGTCAAAATAGAATTTTAGGAAGTTCGAGGGTAAAATGATAAATTTTAGAAAAATCAAGGTCAAAATGGAATTTTTGGAAGTTTGGGGGTAAAATGGTAATTTTTAGAGAATTTAGGGTTAAAAATGGAATTTTGGAAAATTTAGGGTTAAAATAGGATTTTGGAAAAGTTCAGGGGTCAAAATATGATTCCTGGATAGTTTAGGAACCTTCAGGGCAATAAAACCAAAAATAAGTGACGCGTGACAGCCTTTCAGGTGTTTAGAGGTCAAGGGACTAATTTAAAAATCATTTAAAACTTTTGGGCCAATTTTGTAATAAAACAAAACTTGATTTAAGGGAAAAATTGGAACAAAAATAAAAGGGGAAGGACCAATTGCATAAATAAGCCAAGTTAGGGACACGTGGCAGCTTCTTGGGCTTTCAAAAGGTTAAAGGACTAAATTGAATAAGAAGTGAAATTATTGGGCTAATTTAAAATAAATCAGAAATATAAAGGACCTTATTGGAATTTTAGCAAAAATGGAAGGACTGTGCGCGCAAATAACCCATTTATTGAAAACACGCGGATCCTCCTGGGCAGTTCGGGTCGGGTCGGACGGGTCATGGGCAGAGGCTTGAAACGGCGTCGTTTTGGTGTTTAAGGGCCTAGACCGAAACAACGTCGTTTTGGTCTTCTATATATATCTTTCTAAACCTTTTTTTTTTCATTTTCTTTCTCTTTTCCTTTCCAAAAACTTCAAAATTCTCTCATCTCTCTCTTCTTTTCTCCTTGGTTGGCCCAGCTTCGACCGGTCGTTTCGCCATCCACCGATCGCCACGTGCGTCACACGTGCCACGCACCACCGTCCTCCGTCATCCATGGTCGTCGGTAAGTACAAAAAGCTCCTCTTTTGCGTCCCTTTTTGCTTCTAAACTCGGATCCGAGCTCAACGACACCGGATTCAAACCAAAAAGAAATTTTTGTCTCCTTTTCTCTTTTTTTTCTTAAAAACAGTTTAAAATCTTTTTCATTTCTCAGATCTTCGATCTTCGTAAAAAAACTTTTTAAAACTTAGATTCGTTTTATCTTTTATTTACTTCAAAATATTTTGCACTTTTAAAATGCCCTTTGTTTTGCTCTTGGTTCCTTGTAGATCTGATTTCATTTTGTTTTTTTTTTGTTTTGTTGTTTCGTATTTTAGGGTTTTTTAATCCCTTTTCCACATTTTTCTTTTTTGCAGATCAGTTTCCAACGAGCATTCTCGCAGCTGTGGACGGCGGCGGTGCAACCCAAGTATCCTTCCGACCTTTCAACTTTTTATTTTATTATTATTATTATTATTATTAATTATTATATTTATTACTACTAATAAAATTATTTAATGTATATTTATTACATAGTTATCATAAAATATTTAAACATTAATAATAGATCATGATAATCGGTGACTTGCATTAATGAACCAGTTAACGCATATGAAACGTGGTAAACTCTAAACAAAAAAACTCAAACAGACAATGAATATACCTCTAGAACCAGTGTTGTTTGGCTATTCGGATCTGTTGGGCTCTAATTCTTGACTTTGGATGCTCTTCCTTCTGTATTTGAATTGAAACTATCCTATTAATTGCTAATAGTCTCTGTATCTAAAGAAAACTTAGTAACTATGTATTGATCTTTGAAAGTTCCCAAAAGGTTTTTTTTGTATTTGATATTTCCAGAAAAATCGTAACCCCTTTACAAGATTGAATCTGGTTTTTATAACTAGTATTACAATCATTATAATTTGTTGTTTGCAATTAAAACTTGTCTTTTCCTTTTTGCAGGTTCGGCAGTGGTGGCCATGGCAGATGCAAGTTGAAGCTGGAGGTGGTGTAGCTGGTGCTGACGTGGTGTGCTCTGATTGGACATGAAAGGGGTGGCTGGTTTAACTTGCTTGGCAGATTTGGGTCAATTAGGTGTGGGTCTGTGTAATTGGGTTTAGGTTTGGGTTGAATGTAATGGGTCAAGGGTTTGTAATTGGGCTTGTATTTTGGGTAAATTTTGAAATTGGGCTTAGGGTTGTAATTTGGATTTGGACTTGAACTTGTAATTTTGGACATTTAATTAAATTTTAAAATTTTATTTCAAAATAAATTTAAATTTACAATAAATTTAAACTCCAAATAAGCCTTAAATTTACAATAAATTTAAAATTAAAATCTAAAATTTTGATCCAACTATTGGGCCTGGTCAAAATTGGGCTTAAACAAAAACCACAACAGCTTTGGTGTTTCTTCTTTTCATCATCTTCTCAATCACACCATCGTCCTTTTCGTTTGGTGTGGCCAACGCTACAAACGATTCTGTGCTCGACAGTGATGGCAACAAGCTCCGCATAGGCACCCCATACTTCGTTGTGTCGACGATATGAGGTGTTGGTGGTCAGACCCGTTCTTGACATTTTTAGGGTTCTAGGCAAAATAATAAATTGGGCCCTTTTAAAAAATTATAAAATTCAATACAATAAAATAAAATCATATACTAGCAATTTAATTAAAATAATACGTTTTATAACATTAAGCGAAAAATATATTTTTCTAATCAAAATAAAAAAATTATTTTTCATTCAATCTACTCATATGTCATCAACTACAAAAACACAAAAAAAATCATAAAAAATGGGTTCTACGAGCATTCTGAGATGCAAAATCATTAATGATAACATCAACATCAATGTTTTCCAAAAAATCTTTCTCGATTGATAAAATTGCCAGACCATTCAACCGTTCTTGTGACATTGACGACCTCAAGTAAGTTCTGATTAACTTTAACTTGGAAAAACTTCTTTTAGTTGTTGCCACAGTCACAGGGATCGTCAAAAAAATTCTATAAGCAATCGAAACATTCGGATAATGATCTGCAGATTTGACAAACTCAAGAATTTCAGTGGCTGACATTAATTCATTCGGTAAAGTAAATTGTAACACTTTCAATTCAGAGAAAAAATCATTTAAATCAATATCTGATGGATCACCATGAGAAAATGTAGAGTCAAAAGTAGCACAACATTCTCTCAATTTGTTTTCATCCAATGACTTTAACTCTTTTGAATCAAACAAAAACCCAAAAATATTTTCAAATGTTTTTAGTTGCTCAAATCTGCTCTTCAAAGAAGTAATTGTCATGTCTTCAATAAATAATCAACTCTAAATAATTCATCTGCCGATTGAATTTTTTCGTCCTCTTGGTTATTGTCATCAAATTATTTTTTTCTAATAATACGACACTTTGTTGGAAGTGTAGACTCTATATTCATATCAAGTGCAATATTTTTAGCAATATTCATACTAGAAGTAAAGCCTTCACCTCTATACTTTTCGAAATATAACAATACACCTTCTAATTACTTTATAGTGGTGTCAATGCACATAGATTTAGATTGCAATTTCTTGCTCACCATATTTATAGCAAACAAAATCTCATACCAAATTATCATGCCAAGCAAAAACTCAAAACTCTCAAGTGTATTGATCAAACTCTTTGCTTCACTCTTTGACTTTGCATCATCACATGATTCATATAATTTCAACAAAGCCAATCTTATTTGGGGAGTTTGAAATTTAATTGCTTTAACACTTTTAATTTGACTCTCCCAACGAGTATTAGATAAAAATTTCGATGTTAAATCAAGGACATTATCAAGCAAAATTTTCCATCTTTTTGTAGAACTTGAAAATAATGAATATATACGTTGAACAATTCCAAAAAATGATGTAGCTCTAATGTAAGACTGTGTCATATCACTAAGAGTAAGATTCAGACAATGACAAGCACATGGCATATATAATGCTCTCGGATTTATTTCAAGAAATCGTTTTTCAACACCTTGGTGCTTCCCTTTCATATTAGAACCATTATCATAACCCTGATCTCTTACATCATCAACATTAAGATTAAAAGACTTCAAAACATCTTGTAATTCATTAAAAAGTTCTAATCCAGATGTATCATCCACCTTCAAAAATTCTAAAAAGTACTCCTCAACTTTTATTTTATTAGTTGACATATTCACACATCGTACTATTAGAATCATTTGTTCTTGATGACCAATATCAGGGGTACAATCAAGAATTATAGAAAAATATTTTGCCTCTTTGATGATCTTAATTATAGAACTTTTAACACTATTAGTCAAAAGAGAAATCAATTCATTTTGAATTTTATGCCCAAGATAATGATAATGAATTTCACGATTTGAATGTGTCTAACATGATCTTGCATTATCACATTGAATTCAGCAATCATTTCAATCAATCCTAAAAAATTACCATTACTATCTTGATAGAGTTTTTCATTGGATCCTTGAAAAGCCAAATTATGTGTAGCAAGGCATTTCACAGCTGAAAATATTCTAAGTAAAACTTGCCTCCATTGCTCTTTCTCTTTCATAATTTGTTCTTGTAAGTTTTTATCAATCGTTTCATTTTTATCCAACCTTATTCTCATTTCATTCCAAGTGATCATGTTAGTCATATGCTTAGCACTGTTTTCATGTTGTTTGAGCCTCTTACTAATATGCCTCCAATCACTTAAACCTTCATTTGCTAACAAACTTTTGTTACTTATAGATTTGAACAACTTACAACAAAAACAAAATACTTTGTCAACATGTTTGGAATAAACCAACCATTTTCTATCGCTAATCTCACAATTGCTCAACTTTCTAGAAAAATAAGCATATGAAAAATGTCTATTATTATTATCGAGAGGAAAATTAAGATTCATTTCTCTTATAAGCCCCTTTTCAACTAAAATATCCCTTGTCTTGTTATCAAGATTAGTCCAATTTCTAAGATCATAAATCTTCAAAAAAGGAATTGTTTATTCTTCATCGATGTCAATATCAAGAGGAATTGTTTGTTCTTTATTAAGACCAAAGTTTTCAATATTTGATACATTTGGTGCTAACAGACAGATAGAAATGAATGCAAAAGCTTTGCTAAAAAAAATCTGATTTTTATTAACTTATCTAATAGATTGAATTAAATAATTAATATCACTAGAACAACTCAAACATATTCATATTATATAACAAAAGGGTTAGAAATTCAAAGATTGTTTGAAACTAGAACAAATTTTTTTTTTTGAGAAAAATAATTGGATTATAATAAATTAATAATAGAGCCACTACAAGGCAAATGGGTTACCCAAATTAAGTACAAATTTTTAGCATAATCAATCCTGCTAAAGCAAAATAAAAGAAAAAGCTTTTGGTCAAAAGTTACTTAGAGAAGGTAAATACCAAAAAGGCAGAAACTTCCATAATAAAAAAGAAATAAAACAAACTAAAGAAAGGTAAATGTTTACTTTGCTATTGCTACTGCTACAATATAAAATTTCAACACAAAAAAAATCCTTATAAATCATAAGAAAAGAAAAAGTAAAGATCGGCAACAAATTTCGAATAGAAATTAAAAAATCTCACAACATAAACAATAATTTAAAATATTATGAGTGAAAAGAATTACTATAAGAACTGAAAATATCTTGTAAGAACTAAGAATTGAAATGAAAGTCCTTTTCTTTTTGTTTTGTCTGCAAGATTGAAACTTTTTTCTTTCTATTTGTAAGCTTTCTTTTTTCCTCTTCTGTATTTTTTCTGTTTCTTTCTATACGAAATAGTGATGAAACATTTTGAAGATAAGTAATATATTATAAATTAAAAAAATTGAAAATTTTTAATTGATAAAAAAAATATTGGGTCCAAGTAACTTATTATAAATTTAAAAAAATGAAAAATTGTAACTGAAAAAAAAAATTAGGCTCAATAAAAAAGTTTAAAGGAAAAGTAAAAATTTATCCGAAAAAATAATTTTTTTGTGCCTCCCTCTAGTGTTGGTTGGGTCTTGGACGGTTGCACTTATGGACTACCCCCAAGGCCGGGCCTGCTGGTGGTGAGGGGCTTACCCTAGGCATGCATAGTGGAAAGAAACGCCCGGAAGTCGTTGCTCAAAGACCATCCGGTGACAATGGTATTCCGGTGATATTTTCTAATTCGGACTCCAACGATGGCGTTGTTCGCCTATCCTCTGACATAAACATAGAGTTCATTGCCCTCAGACCCAAACTTCGCTTAATAACAACGGTGTGGAAGGTCGATGATTTTACGATTATTCAGCCGGAAAATGGTGGGTGACAACCGATGGGGTTAAAGGGAACCCGGGTGCCAACACGTTGACCAGTTGGTTTAGAATAGAGAAGGTGGGTGATCTTGATTACAGATTTAAGTACCGCCCCACAGTATGTGGAACATGCCCAGCTTTAAGCAACGTAATTGGGAGAGACTCAGATGGAGAAATGATACGTTCGGCTCTCACCACCGGCCATGGATGGGCATTTTACTTTAAGAAAGTAGAAAAATCAGCCATGGAGATTCAACAAGTTGTTCATATTTAGATTGAAGGCAATTATTATGCATGAACTAGTAGTTACTATATAATATTAGCTTCAAGTAAATAATGCTGAGAGAAATTGTTAGGATTGCCTTGTTTGAAGCAGCAGCATGTATATATATATATATATATGCTTGCTTACAAGGTTTGTCTCTCACAGTCCTCTTTGTACTCTTTTCAGCTTAATGAATGAACTGTTTACTTATTTACTTCTTTTGTTGCCATTGATTCTAGTATTATACTCATTAACATTGATACATTGCCTTGTAATTAACCCAAAAGTTATATATATATCAAAATAAAACAAAACAAAAAAAAAAGAGAGAGAGAGAGAGGAAAATAGACTACCCCATCGAATTATTCCATCCTACACATTCGTTATCCATAGGATCAATGATACTTCCATTGGAAATATAAAGAAGGGTTAGTGTCGGGTTAACTGAAAATCAAAGTTTATTAGAAGCTCAGTATAAAATTTCGTAAAAAAGGATTATTCTGAACGGTTTCAATGGACAATGGGAATGGACTAGTCGTTGTGTGGTAGAAATAAAGAAGAGTTTATCTATGTCCGAAATTTGTGGTTACTGTTCTCGATAATATAGTTTTCAAGATTTAAATTTACGTCATCCTTTGAACACATAATGTGTCTTATTATTACACCTAATATTGTTGGTTATTTACTCTATTAATAATTATAATATATATTAAATTTAAGATAGATTTTTTTATTCATGTATATCAATTGAATCAAATAATAATAACTTAACATTTAATTTTTTTAATTTGTTCATTTGTTGGTGGTGATTAAGAGATTAACGGTTGTCTTTGTGGTTGATAGCTTTTAATCCAATAATAAAACCAGAGATGATAGGGGCTCGATAAATTTTTTTCATTTAAATATTTTTTATAATTTATAAAAATGATAAAAATCTGCAAGCACATTTGTACTATTAATAATAATGATAATAATCATAAGAAGTTTTTTCCTGTCACGTGGAAATTTATGGAATCGTCCACTTGATTTTATATTTGTCCATTTGCTTGAATGGTTAAAAGTAAAACGACAAACTATAATTAAGTATATAAAACCAAAGGAATTCAAGGCTGCTGTCTTCAATTATTATCAACTTACACTAATCACTTAATTATTAATAATTTTTTATTATTTAATTATAATTTATAATCACTCAATTATAAAAAAATTACAAAATAATTATTTAATTATTTAATTTTATCTTTTTCTATCACTAACTAATTAATGGTGGCAATTTTTTATAAGTAACATAATAGTAACTTTAACCATAATAGAACCCAACAAATGGTTCCAGTGGAAAAGAAGATGATGTTTATCTTAGGAGTCTCGGGTTCGAGCGTCTATGTGTGCAAAATGTGTGTGCATTGCCAAAGGATTAAGAAAATATAAACAGATACTATCATGTAATCACACCAGTATATTCAAAAAAAAAAACTTTAACCATAATAGTTATACATTATATTAATTTAGTCTTGATTTTTAAAAAAAATTAACCCTCAACAGTTACACATTATATAATATGATTGTTTTTACAGTTTTATTTTTCTTTATTAAAAATAAATCATGAAAATGATTAAATATTATCAATTGTATTAATTTATTGCTAACTCATATATTAAAATATATGTAAAAATAATAATATTTCTTCTCAAAGTAGCATTCTATGATTATTCATTCATCAAATTTTTGTAAAATGCATAATTGATTATCTTTTTATACATAATTAATTATGTGAAAAAAAGTAAAATAAAATATACATATAAAATAATAATGCAAACAATTATCTTTTTATAATAATATCTTATTTTAAATTTTTTATTTTAATAAAAAAAAAGTAGTCCTAATAATTTATTATAGAAAAAAAAAAAAAAAAGTGGTCCTATTAATTTACCTCACATTTGAAATGTGTTATATATTATCAATTTTGGACAGTCGTCTTTTCCGATCCAAGATCCAACTCAGGACGGTTGGCAGGTATCATGAGTCTTTAAAATGATTTTTTTTTTTTTTTAAATTTTAAATTAATAAAAGTAAAATATAATAATTTTTAAAATAATAAAAGTTTAATTTAATTTTTTAAAATTTTATTTTTAAATTATAATTTCATTTTCACCACTAAAAATAATTTCTGGCTTCAGGCCCTGTTCCCATCTCTATAAATTGAGATGGAGAACTAAAGCAACACATACCAACACAATTGATCTGCATAACCATGAAAACCACAAAAGCTTCAGTGTTTCTTCTTTTCATCTTCTCAGTCACACCATCATCCTTTTTGTTTGGTTTGGCCAACGCTACAAACGAACCTGTGCTCGACATTGATGGCAACGAGGTTCAAACAGGCACCAAATACTACGTTGTGCCGGCGACATGGGGTACTATTGGTGGGGGGCTTGCCCTAGGCAGGCCTAGCGGAAACCCATGCCCGGAAGTCGTTGCGATGATCTGCTGATGACAGTATACCGGTGATATTTTCTAATTCGGACTCCAACGATGGCGGTGTTCGCCTATCCTCTGACATAAACATAGAGTTCGTTCCCTCAGACCCAAACTTTGCCGAACAACAACGGTGTGGAAGGTCGATGATTACGACCATTCAGCCTGAAAGTGGTGGGTGATAACCGATGGGGTTAAAGGGAACCCGGGTGCCAACACTTTGACCAGTTGGTTTAGAATAGAGAAGGTGGGTGATCTTGGTTACAAATTTAAGTACTGCCCCGCAGTATGTGGATCATGCCCAGCTTTATGCAACGAAATTGGGAGAGACTCAGATGGAGAAATGGTACGTTTGGCTCTCTCCACTGAGTCAGGATTGCCATTCGTCTTTAAGAAAAAAAGAAAGTTCACTTCGGGGGATTCAACAAGTTATTAAGACTTGATTGAAAAGCAATCATTATGCAAGAACTAGTTACTATGTAATATTAGTTTCTAGTAAATAATTCTGAGAGAGCTTATTGTTAAAGCTTGCCTTGTTTGAAGCAGCAGCATGTATATGCTTACTTACAGGGTCTGTCTCTCAGAGTCCTGCTTTCTTCTCTTTTCAGCTTAATGCATAAACTATTTACTTATTTACTTCTTTTGGTGCCATTGATTCTAGTATTAGACACATCTTGGATACATTTTGGAAGAGAAATAAATTCGAATTTTAGAGATAAAAACAACAAATACTAATGTCAGAACATGTTTTTACTAAAAACTGATGGATGCCAGAAGAATAAATGCGTGTCCGCATGATTACAGGTGCGACCAAGTAAATGACAAACAAACCGTGGCTACATGAAAATTGCAGCAAACCACTAAAACCACAAAAGAAAATCAAACAAACAATCAAAAGAAACCCACCGTTTTCTCGGGAAACCTCCAACAGAACCTGAAAAAATAAACAAACAGTAAACCCAAAAGACATTTCAAAAATGAAAAACCAGCAGCCCCATCTCCCTGCCATCCTTCAATAGCCTCACTCGTCTTGCTCCCATAGATCATCAGCCCTGATAAATCACGATGGATCTTGTAGATACAAACCGTCGGAGTCCTTATACTCGTTTTCTCCGACCCATTTCATCTTCATCCCAGAGTTCTATCTTTTTCAGTCTCTGCTTCCACCCGTTTTTATATATATATATATCTGATCATATCTATTTTTCTATTTTTTATTTAACACAATATCTAAAATTAATTATAACGTCTCTTCTCATAAATAATGGGTTTTTTAAGTGCACTCTCATTTTTTTTTTTCTACATTAATAAAAATACTCAATAAATAAAATGTAATAAAAAATTAATTACTGACAGACCGCTTGTAATTTTAAAAAACTTCATTTACTAGGTATTAAATAACAATCCAAAATAATTAAGTTATAAAACCAAACGAATTGGAAGGCTTTTGTCTTCAATTATTATGACCTATAATTCTAATTAAACATTCCATTTAAAATTTTCGTGTATTGATCTCATAATATGATTTCATCATTTCAGATGTGATTTTAATTTGAACCACGTAATTAAAAAAAAATATTCTATTTCACATTCAATATTAGTGACAGTATCATTTTAATTTATTTTCATGCTAAACTTTTATGTTCTATTTTAACCTGAATCATTAAAAAATGGGATAAATTATAAAATAATCAATTTCATTTGTTTCAGATTACATTTTAGTTATTTATGTTTGAAATATTACGTTTTAATCACTTACGTTATCATTTTGTTACGAAGTGATCACTCTACCATTAAACTTTGTAACCGCCCTAACCGCAATCCTATATGGCAGTCATATAACATTGATTTTAACAATCCCGTGACTTAAATAAAAACTTTTGAATAGTCAGTGACCAAATTGTAACTTTTTAAGTTAAATGACCTAAACGAAAACTTACCCATAATTTAGTGACTAATTGTGGAATTTACCCTAATATTTAAGAAGAATGAGGGATGTTGAAAGACTACGATTTCTATTCTGAAATTTGTTTGGAGTGAGTGAGGGATGTCGAAGGCAGGGCGGCAGCTTCATTATTGCTATTAGCACTTCAATTCAATCCCCAAATCTAGTTTTTCAAAAATGAGTTCCAAAGAAAGTTGCAGAATCGAGCTCCGCACTGCTATTCTCCAACTCAGTGACCGTTGCCTTTACTCTGCTTCCAAATGGTAACCCTTCATAAAACCCTAAACCCACGCTACTCTCTCATTGCTTTTTGATGAAGAAGAATAAGAAAGATTGAATTTTTTTTACTCGTTTACAACGAACCCATTTCTCTGAATCTCTTAGCATTTTAGAAGGTCTTAGAAGATCTGTAGAACACTTTGGGAATGGTGCTTTATTTGGCTTCTTGAAGTAGAACTGAACTTTTTTTCTTTGGGAGTCCAATGCCTTAATCTGGGTTGCTAATTTTGGCTTTGCTTTTCCTTTCAATGTGTTTTTTTAATGATAAAGTTATGTTTTTTTTATGCTGTCTTTTGGGAGCAATAAGTCATTGGTTGGTTTTATTTACAGGGCAGCAGAACAGCTTGTCGGAATCGAGCAAGACCCGGCTAAGTTCACACCTTCAAACACCCGATTTCAGCGTGGAAGCTCGAGTATACGCAGAAGGTTCCGCACCAATGAGATTACTTCCACACCTCCCTCTGGTGTTGCCTATATTTCTACTCCGGTGATGGAGGAAGATGAAGCGATACATGGTGACTTTTATCTTCTTGCCAAGTCATACTTTGATTGCCGAGAATATAGGAGAGCCGCACATGTGCTTCGGGATCAAACTGGAAAGAAATCTTTGTTCTTGCGATGTTATGCTCTTTATCTGGTTTGTTCACTTCTCAGTTCGTTATCTTATAGTGTTTTAAATGACTTGCTGTTCTTATGCTCCCTGGTTTTTATTGTGTAAAATTGAGTCTGATGATGTCACAGCTAGTTCTAATGTCAATTATTGTGTTCCATATGCTTTAGTTGATCACCTTTCTCTTGAGTAATAAGATTTGACAAACACCAGATTTAGTGAATGAGTGCTTTGTTTGTACCTCTATAACCTATTATAACAGTGGAAGCTTGCTTGTGGAGGAGAATAAGTTGTGGTGATTAATTTTTCTTCATCGATGAAGAAGCTTATCCTTGCTTCAAAGTATGAAAATTGAGGTTATGCAAGTATTTTATTTGGACATTTATGTTACCCTTTTTCCTTCTTTTTTGGGGCTTAATGGGGAAACATTGAGACTAGGTTGAGGAAGGAAATAACATTGGTCTTGTGTAAATATAGGTGCTCCCCGCCCCAATAAATTAAACTTATGCCATAATACCCTTTCATAGTCTTTTTGTTCTCATTATCGGTTCATTCTTATTCCTTGATCAAAATGTTAAAAGTACATGCATGGATGAACAACTTAGGTGCTTCGTTTCTTACTTGATTAGCGTAATAAAATTACAGTTTTGATACATCATAAATAATCCATACCAAAATATTGCCATGTGGTTGGTAGAGTTGCTCCTGAAATTGAAAAATACCAAGCAAACTGATCAGAACCCATACCGAACTTAGTACTTGTAATGTTGTATATTACTTCTTTGAAGCTGATCTTAAGTTGGCATGTGGAGTTATTGTTGCTAGAAGGATGAAAATGGAAAGGGACCATAAGAAAGATTTTAGGAATCAACATTTAGGCTTGTTATTGTAATCTATGGAATTTCTTTTCGGGAAGAAAAAGGAAAAAAGTGTAAAGCTGGTATGAAATGCAAAGGCTAAGACTGTATGTGCATTTGTGGCTGAGGAATATTACAATAGGGATTTCGTTTTATCTCTTTGATTTTCTTACTTTTATCTTTTATTTCGATGTTTAAGTTTGTTGCCTGACAACTTCCCCTGGGATTCAAGACCAATCCACTGGGAGGAATCTTCTATCATCGATGTGTAATCTAATATCAAAATACTTGTATCATATATAGTCAAGCACTTAGCATTGAATAAAGTATACATTGCTTATAGGCCTTCTATTTCTGATGCCACTGCTACATGATCTGTTCAAACTATCTTATGTTTCTGTGCTTTACTATTTGTATCATCGAAGGCTGGAGAAAAACGGAAAGAAGAAGAAATGATAGAACTTGAAGGGCCGTTAGGTAAGAGTGACGCTGTTAACCATGAATTGGTTTCTCTAGAGAGGGAGTTAGCAACTCTTTGCAAGAATAACACGATAGATCCATTTGGGTTGTACTTGTTCGGTCTTGTGCTTAAAGAGAAAGGTAATGAAAATCTTGCCCGCAAAGTTCTTGTGGAATCCGTGAATAGTTACCCTTGGAATTGGAGTGCCTGGTCGGAGTTACAATCCTTATGCACTACTGTTGACATCTTGAACGGCCTCAATCTCAGCAATCATTGGATGAAGGAGTTCTTTCTTGCTAGTATTTACCAAGAACTGAGGATGCATAATGAATCGTTGTCAAAATACGAAAATCTACAGGGTATGTTTACTTTTAGTAATTACATACAGGCTCAAATTGCGAAAGCCCAGTATAGTCTAAGGGAATTTGATCAGGTTGAAGTGATATTTGAAGACCTTTTAAGGAATGACCCGTATCGAGTAGAGGACATGGATACATATTCTAATGTGCTCTACACAAAGGAATGTTTCTCCGCCTTGAGTTATCTTGCTCATAGGGTCATTATGACTGATAAATACCGGCCTGAGTCTTGTTGCATTATTGGAAATTATTACAGTTTAAAAGGGCAGCATGAGAAGTCAGTCGTGTATTTTAGGAGGGCGCTCAAATTGAACAAAAACTATTTATCTGCTTGGACTTTAATGGGCCATGAGTATGTGGAGATGAAAAACACTCCTGCTGCAGTTGATGCCTATAGACGAGCTGTAGACATCAACCCTCGGGATTATCGAGCCTGGTATGGTTTAGGACAAGCATATGAGATGATGGGCATGCCCCACTATGCTTTGCATTATTTTCGGAAATCTGTTTTCTTTCAGCCTATTGACTCTCGGTTATGGATTGCTATGGCTCAATGCTATGAATCTGACCAGCTGCACATGCTCGAGGAAGCCATCAAATGTTACAAACGTGCTGTGAATTGTAATGACACAGAAGCAATCGCCCTGCATCGACTAGCAGTGTTGCATAAAGAACTCGATCAACCTGAGGAGGCTGCATTCTATTACAAGAAGGATTTAGAAAGAATGGAAGCTGAAGAGAGAGAAGGACCTAATATAGTCGAAGCGCTGATGTTTCTTGCTACGCACTACAAAACACAGGAGAAATTTGAAGAAGCAGAAGTGTGTTGTACCCGTCTTCTAGATTATACCGGCCCGGTGTGTTTCACCTTTATTCTTTCTGTTTCAAAATCATTTAGCTTTTTTCAACAAGTTTTACTTAGTTTGTTCATCTCTATTGTGATTGTAGGAGAGGGAAACCGCCAAGAGTTTACTCCGAGGTATGAGAATAGCACAATCCGGTTTTCCTTCCATGGATGTCGAGCATTTTCATCCCTGATTCATATTGTTCATAACCAAAAACACCAATGAAATCTTTGGGATATGCCAGTTCTAGTTGGCTAGTTCTTGGTTAGTAGCACTCTAGATGGCCTGGTTTTACATGTCTGTATTACTTGGAAAAGAATCATTCTATACTTTTCTATTGTTGTGTTGTAACATAACAACTCAAAACATCAAAAGAAAAAAAAATGGAGCTAGAAGATGGTGATTTTTTTAAAAAACAAATTCAATCAGGCCTGATAAAAATTCACCTCACTTGGTTTTATGACCTAGTAAATGTCAATTGCAAAGAAAGGCAGCCAGGTGCCATGAACATGATGCATCATTCATCATCTAATTTACATTTATTTTTATCTTTGCATTTTTTTTTTTTATGAATTACAATAACAAGATAAAATCTAAACAATAAACTCAGGTTACACTTGGAATGATGAACGTTTTTAATCATCAGGTCATCACATGAGGTTTTTATCTTTGCATTTTGACCTGTCATTCTAGAGTGGATTGGTTTTATTGTCCGTTTCAATGTATCGTTTTGGATTTATTGATATTTTTTGAAAAAAATTAATATATCTATATTAAAGTATTTACAAATATCAAATGAATTATATTTGCTATAGTTTTCTCCCACATCACAGGAATATTATGATATAATACCTATGCATCATGTATATTATATATATATATATATAATACCCACCTATAACATTATTAATTTATCATTTTTATTTTAAATTTCTTTTTTTCTCAATTAAAAACTTTATAATTAATATAAATAGAAGTCATTAAAAAGTTAAAGGTCTATTTTAGAAGAGTCGTGCACAATTTCTTAATATATCATGCCTTTAAATGTTTATAACTAGTTTTTATTTATTACTGAAAAATATAAAAGCAAAAAAAAAAAATTATTTAATTTTTCGTTATCATAAATTATACATGCAAAAAGAATAATTAAGTTGGTATGATTGGAAATTATAAAATGGTTGTATGATTTGTTTCGTTATATTTAAACATTTTGTTATACAATTTTTTTTTTTCAATTAGAGTGAAGAAAATGAGATATTGATAGAAATTAATATTAAAATTTGTTTTTCAATAAATACAGAAATGATAGAAATAAATATCATAAATTTTTTTGATCTCCTCTGCAGAAGAGATCAATTAACACCAAAAATATTATAAAAATCAGTTCTATTTATTATTCTTTTTTGACCATGAATACATTATCAAGGCAGGAAGACAACAGATGAATACATTGTCAAGGCAGTACGGTGAAAAAATTCTCCACCTTGACCTGATGAAATTAAGTAAGATGTAAGAGTATTATTAGCAACACAGCTAAAATTAGAGCTATTGCGAATATGGTCATCGGCAATAATATTAGCCCTTGGTGGATCCCGACATCGTCTCCTTTTCCTCTACCTCCTCCGCCTCCTCTTAGTCTTTCGAAACACTTCCCACCCTATATCTAATCATTTTGAGAAATGAATATTTAAGAGCAGATTGTTTTTTTTATCAGATCTGCCTAAGTGATGTGTATGTGAAGGTACATGGATTAGCAATGGATTATGCTTAGACATTCTCAAGATTGCAAGTTGTTTTTGTTTTTATTATTTATTAGCACGATACTTAATTTCTTTCACATTTTCTTTCCAAATTCCTCTTCTAAACTTTCTTCTATTAACCAAATAAAATTTTTCAAAAAAATTCTACCCAAACACACCGTCTCATTCTTGGCAAAATTAAAATATATATATAAAAGAAAAAAAAAATCCCTCTAAACCAAGCAGGAACAGCCCAATAAGCTAGTCTTTAAAAATGTTTCTAGAGCAATGCAAATAGCCATTCATTCTGCCTCAATTGGTTCGAACTTGCAACAGGACCAGGAAAAATATGTTGATAAAATTATATTTTGATCTTCATTAAAAGATAGAATTTAATCTTATCTCCCAAAATTATTTTTTTCTTTGTCTCTGCATCAATTGATACTTAAATTATACTATTTTTTCTCATCTTGGTACATAAACTTTTTTTTATTCAGAAGTAATACATAAACTACTATTTTTCCCCATGTTGGTATCTCTGTTCGTCAAACTAGTAAATCTAATTTTTTTTTTTTTTTAAACTTAACCCACAAATTGATACCTAAATTATATATTTTTCTCATTTTGGGAGCTAAACTACATTCCCCCGAATTAGTTCTTTTGTTAATTCAATCATTAGTTAAACCGTTAATTTATTTTTAAAAAAGATAACCAAGTAAAAATTGAAATGTGGCAAAAAAAGTAAAAGTAATCACCAACATCTCAACCTTTGGAGAGTGAAGTTGGAGCATTGTTTGTATTACCAAACATTAAAAATGAAAAAAAATGAAAAACATAAAAAATAAATAAATAAATAAAGAGTGAGAAATAATGTAAAAGTAAACAGGAAAAATAAAAATAAAAAATCAAATTTTTGTTTAAGTCTATACGATGTGGCAGAAAACTATTATTTGCTAGAATTTTTTAATGAATATAACATTTTGGTATAAAATGAGTAACAAAAGAATAGTTTAAGTACCACTTATGACAAAAAAAATTAAACTTAACGGTTTGTTTAATAGAAGCGTCAACTTTAAAAAAAAAAAAATTTAAATATCATTTGTGATAAAAAAAAATTTAAATGTCAAGATATAATTACAAAAATAATTGAACTACCAATTTAAATACAACTTGCAAATGGATGTTCAGATTCAACCTTCTAAATATATAACTTTAAGTTAAATTACAATTAATTATTTAAATTATTTTATTTTATGTTTTTTTATAATTTGGATGAATATAAATATTAAATCAATTTGCGAATCAACGTCTAAATCAATCAATTTAAATATATTATTTTAAAATAAATTTACAAATCATTTATTGATATGACATAACGTAACATATAAGATAAAATAATGTCACGTCGGTTTTTAATTATATTTGAACCGTCACATTAGTGATTAATATTGAATGCTAATCAACTAATAGTTCCGTTAAAAATTGATCAATTTGACAAAAATATAAATATTAGAGGATAAAATGCTCCAAAAATAGATAAATGGTCAAAGTGACCAAACAATCAAATGTTAAGAGCTATTTTTGATATTATGCCAAAAAATTATTTAAATATATTTTATAATTTATCTTTTTGAAAAATGAAATAAATAAATAAATAAATAAAAATTTAAAATTTTACAGCTTTCCTTTTTTTCTTTTCTTTATTTTCTCTTTCCTTCTCGGCCATCCATCAAACCCTCCTATATAACAAAAGGGGGAAAAAAAAAAAAGATAGGCGTAGGCAGCTGAGATAAGCACATCTCCATTGCTTTGCTACAATACAAATGTTTCCTACTTTTATATATGTTGAAGAAATTATTGCATCTGATAATTGAAATTATTTTTTTTAAATAAATTATGATTATATCTATTTTTTTATATAATGTTTAGAATTATTCATAGTTCTTTCTCAATCTATAAATAGAGGATATTGCACTTTAACGCACTCGAATTTATGTTCTCTTTCATTGACAACAATATCCGTACCAATAACCTAAAACTCAATCGACAAAAATTAAATTTTTTTTAAATTAACATGTTTCTCATTTCATCTTTATGCATACATTTTTAAATTTTTTTTTTTTGAAAGTAACATTTTCTTTTCATATCTTTATGCATACATTTTTAATTTTTTTATTTGAAAGTAACGTTTCTTTGCTTTTTTTTATATCGTCTTTATGTATACATTTTTAAAAGGAAAACGATATGCTGATAATTCGTAGACTCACAAATAATTGACAGTTGTTGATTATTTTTATTTCTTTAATTAAATTTATGATTTAATTTTAAGAATTTAGATTCTAGAATTTTAGAGGTAGAGCCTAAAATTTTAGAATTTTATAAAAATATTAAATTAATTTTTAAATATGTTAAATCTAAAATAATAATTCTATTATTATTATTATTATCCAAGGGCTTAGAATTGTCTGTCACGGAAGGGACTCAGAAAAATCCACATAAACAGTAAACTACACTTTGTGCTTCCTCCAAATTTCCATAATAATCTCGACCACCACCACCACCACCAGCCCATGGAGGCTTCATTGGAGGGTTATATAGTCTTTGAGGGTGGTACAAAGTAACTCTTATTAAATGAATAATTTTAGGAGCAACTGTTGTAATTTAATTCTTCGATATTTTTGTGGACGGTAAGAACTGAATTCTAATTAATGATTTCAATTGCGCAGATCAATTCAATTAGATTGTTTGATCTCATGGTTTCACTCAATCGAACCACACCAATTTAATCTTTAATAAGAAAAGCAGGTAATTATAGATTGAATTATTTTTACCAACCATTTATTATCCCAAACATTGCAAAACAATGCCGAAAACGATAGTATAAGACAATTTTATCTATTCAGAAATCAAAGAAAAAAATGAAAATAAAAAAGAAAGGAGGACAAAATGCGATTTTAAATCTCACTGTTCCAATACTAAATTTTTATCCACCCTGAATTAGATTAGGGGTTTCTATCATATTTGACCATAATCTCTCTCAATCCATAATTAAAAAGATAATGCACTTCAGTGCATTCGAATTTGCGTTCATATTCATACCCATCAAATTAAGACTCAATCGACAACAATATTATAATTTAATTGCTTGTAATAATGGAGAATTAAAAGAATAATAAATAGAAGCCTTTCATTGAAATTGAAAGTAAGGAATCAGAAATAAAGGTAGTCCAAGATCAAAAGCAAAGTCAAAAAAGAGGGGAAAAAAAAGAAAACGAAAAAAAGGTAAAATGAAAAGCCAATTCCCCCTTCGTACGACTACTTTTTCTAAAGAGGAAATGTTATTTTACAACTATAATTCCACTTAAATAATTAGCAAAAAAATAATAATAATAATAATAAAAAGAAATATTAAAAAAAGAGAAAGAAATCAAATGTTTGATACAATCTCATCCTACAAGATTTTCACTTGAAGTTGTCTTATTGCAAAAAGAGTCCAAACCATGCAAATCATGCGGCCACTTCTTATCTTTCAGGTTGTGCGTGCTCCCAAATAGAATTGTTCATCAGCCGGATCGGATCGAGTTTAGCTCGGATTCGGTTTAACTCGAAAAATAAGCTTAATCTTTTTTAAATTCGGTTTAAATAAAAATGCTCAAGTTCGAGTTCATCTTGACCGTATTAAAAAAATTTATATTATATTTTTATATAATTTTTTAAAAAAATATAATACAATAAAAACATTAAAATAAATGTTTTCCAATAAACTGAAAATAAATTTTTTTAAAAAAACTTTATACTTAAATAACACTAACATAGGTGCAACTTAACAAGCAAATGCCTCTAAGATAGTAGTAAAATTAACAATAATATAAGAGTTATACAATATCCAGTGAAATTGCAGTAAAACAGTAAGAAAACAACAAAAAAATAGCAGATTTTTTTTTTTACAAATTCGAGCTGAGTCCGAACCAAAAAAACCTTACCCGAGGCTCGTCCTGTTTTCTAAACAGACTTTATTTTTTTTTAACTAAACTCATTTTTCGAACCTATATATTTACTCAAAATCTTTCACTTTTCAAACAAGCACAAGACTACTTACAAAGTCCCAATTGCCCTATAATTCAAGAGTCTTAGAACTCATATGATGCATATAGTCCCTACACATGACAGCATATTCACATTTGCTTAGTGACAAAAAAATTCCAAATTAAGTAAAAATATGGTGCATGCACAGGATTTATAATTGACATGTCCAAAAATTTAACCTAAAGTTTTATATCAATCTGTGAAAGTTGATATCAACCAAATTTATATGAAAAATTTTAATATATTCATGCCTTTGGGATGCCTACAACTAACTTTATCAACAGGAAATATAAAAACAAAAATTCCATTATTTAATTTTGCCTGATGATGAATCACACCGACCCAAAAAATCATAAAACTATTATGATTGGAAATTATAAAAAGCTGATATGATTTGTTTTATTAAATTGAATTTGTTCTTTGTTGATGAAAAGAAAACTTAAGAAATAAGGTATTGGTGGAAATTAAAGTTTAAAATTATTATAAAATTTATTATTTATATAAAAAAATGTTTAAAAATTATTTATTCTAGTAGAATTTAAATCTTGAACAATGAATAAAATTTTTATTCCATTTTCATGGTCTGAGTGGACACTTTCCATAGGTAAGGGAATCAATTATTGAAATCAAAATTAAAATTTAGTATTTAACAATAAATTGATTACTTTTCATTAATATTACAAATATTACCAAATCTATTATTATTCATTGTTTGATAAAGTTATTATTATGTTTTGCTTCGATCCTAAATAATCTCTAAGCGTAGATCTTTTTATGACTATATGTGTTATAAATTTGTAATACCTTTATTATGTATTCGTTCTCGATAATATTTGTATTCGTATTCGTAATAGATTTGTTATCTCTGTCTCTGTTATCATTGAATCCCTTTTTTTTTTTTTTTCTTTATAATTTAGCACAGGAAGATACAATGTTGGGATTATTTATTAATTCAAACCTGAAAAATTCAATTCAATGCTTAAGCTACAACCATTAGATTAGATTAGATGTTTATCTAAAATCTCTGCAACCAATTTTCATTTAATATTTAACTCAATTTTCATTTAGCAGAGGTTGATTTCTGATTTTCTTAAATAAGAAACTGAAAAACTTCCTATCTATTCCTAGCAGCTACTTCAATTAGCTTTTAGGGTCTCATCCCTGATCATCATTCTATAGTGATAAACTTAGGATCTGGATTCTCTGTATTGCCTTTAATGGTAGCCATTTGCTGGCCGGCTCGTGCCACCGGAATCAACTCAGGGTCTGGATTCTCAATATGACCATTAATTGTAGCCATCTGTTGATCAGCTCGCACCACCATGATGTCCGGTGTCGATTGTGGTTGGTCCTTGCTCTTACCCCATAAGACTAGATACAGGCCAATGACAATCACAATGCTTCCTAGTGCTCTGCAAAACAACAGTACCATAGTTCCAAAAACCTTCAAAATTTCAAAGATTTCAATTGGATTTATAGATTTTAGAAGAGAGATTGATTCAAACCTTCCTAGATACATGTCTTCAGCCAAGAAAAAGGAGCCCAAAATTGCAACAATAACCATGCTTAATGGATTAAAAGCACTCACAAAAACTGGTCCTCTTCTCTTCATTACTGACCCCATTGCATATAATGCGAAGGCAGTCACCAAACCCTGCACATACATCAACTGTTACTCTCTGAAAACACCTGTGTTCAACGAATATGTACTTGAAAGTCGAAACAATTTCTTACGCCATAGAGAGAAGCTATCAATTTGGAGTCGAAGTGAATGAGCCAGACTGAAGGATTGTGCCATTCGACAGCAAATGCGAGAATGGTTCCTTCAAAGGTGCCCATGATGCATATAAGAGCAGTGAGGGAAAGCTTAGCTGGGTATGATTTTAGGATCCTTACCTGCTAAAAGGGCCATTTTAGCTTTCGATTATTGATTTAATGTGAATATGAGAATAAATTTTAATGAGTTCTTACTTGTGAAACAACGAAACATGCCCAACAGCAACAACCTGCAAAGAGCAAAAGAGCACCCATCACCATATCTTGCTTGTGAGCTCCACTTGCACCGTGTTGACCCAAGTCGTGGTTCCTCCCTTTTGTCCATGGCAATTCTAGGATAGGTCCCTTGATGAGAGTCATTACCATCGCTCCTCCGACCGCCACCGCAGTCCCGGCTACCTTTGCTTGGCTATGAACCTTCCTGATCTCCACTCTCTCGAGCCTTACAAAATCATCGTCACGACAGTTGGTACAAGAAATAAAAAGAATCTAAACCAAGTAAGAGTAGGGAATTACTTGAGGATGCAAGCCAATGCAAAAGTTAAGGCAGGTAGAATGTTGCACATAGCAGTCGTAAACGTTGCCGTCGTATACTTCATCCCGGTGTAAAAGAAGTTATGATCAAGCACCGGCCTATTAACAAGTATTCATCAAATGATTATTTGATCATAATGAAAACTTTAAAAAGGTGATGAATTCTACATTACTCGAGCAAGCTGATCAACATTATCTTGATAAAGATATTGAATGTCATCTTCGGCCTCGTTTTCCTGCAAAAGAACCAAACCATAGATTCATAAAAACCGGCGACAAAAACACCCGGAACTGCAAAATAGCAAGCATAACAGAGCAAGGGACAGGGAGACCTTTCTAAAACAATGGCAAACGGCGTAATGATAACAGCCGCAACAGCCAACCGATAAGCTACCAATACATGTGGACTCATCCCTTGATTTAAAGCATATTTGGCGATAATCGACATCACGGCATAACTAGACTGCATTAAAATCATAGCCAAAAATGGTTTCCCATGGTTGAAAAGTTGAGTCCAGGACTCCATTGATTCTGTGTATCTCTGTTTTGATATTTCTTTTCATTAAAGCTTTGCTGTTATTGAACATATAAAACTAATGAAAAAATGGAACAGTCATGGGCGTTAGTGTAAATTACGTGGAGAGCATTCTTTACTTTTTTGCAGGTATACGAATCTATCAATCAACTCGACAAATGCCACTTTCTTTGTGACAAAAATGGATAACGTGAACTGTAAAAACATCCTTCAATATAGTACAAAAACAGTTTCATGCAACATCACAAACTTAAAACTTGCTAAAAGTGTCGGCTTATCATACTTTTGTCATGACTAAGAAATATTGCTCGGTGCTTGTTTGTTGATGTTGGTCCGAATTTCCATTTTCTAAAAGCGTCGTGTCCGATACATATTTCGATTTGAATATACGAATGTGATCTTAAAAATAAATTTGAGCATTAAATACGTAGACATGTATCGTATTTGGTTACGGATTTTGATATTAAATTTAACGAGTTTAACAAAAAAATTCGAAAAAAATTGAAAGCCCTATATACAGTTTTAAATTTCAATTTTATTGAAAATATATTTTTAAAACATTGATGAACTAATTAAAGTAATCTTCCAATTCCATCTATTTCAGTTTTAACTTAAAACAGTGAGCCTTTTAATGCAACATATTTTCGGTTTCTAGTTATGGAAGCATGAATGCAGTACTACTAGCAAATCCACGTTCATCACCTTGTAGTCATTTGCATCATTTAACCTCACGGGATAACCTAATGATTAGGGTGTTCATCGTCCCATATGTGGTCTAAGTTCGAATAGCACTAATCGTATTTGTTATTTGGGTTTTATATTATTCTTGTATTTCACCCAAAAAAATACAATATAAAAAAACTGTAATGAATAATTCAAAAGAATATGGGTTGAAACGTGTTTATCCTTGTATTTAAAAGCCGGTCAAACACGGGTTGTAAATTGACCAATTAATCAACATTCAAACTAAAATTGACGTTTGTGAATACTATGTATTAAATTAAAATTAAAATAATAAAATGCTTTCTCTAAATTTAATTACTCTGAAAAGTTGTTAAATATTTTAAAACCATATCATTATGAACCACAAACACAAAAGTAATTTTTTTCGAACCTTAGAAAGTACCCTAAAAAAACATGTAAAACATTCCATAGATGGATATAATCTAAAAAATAATTACACAAAAATAAAATTAAATTTGTCATAAAATGCATAATAAAAATGATATAAAAATATATAATACAAAATTTTCTTGTATTCTTTCTATTTTCCTCTCTTTTATTTTCTTCTTCCTCTTCTCTTGCTCTTTCCTCTCATAAATCTACGACACTAGTAAAAGAACCATCAAAAACAAAAATGATTGTCATTATCAGTTCTAATCATATATTTTTTTTGACATAGTGCCTAAAACTATTCTCAACCCATAAATAGGAGGATAATGCGCTTCAATATACTCGAACTCACGTCTTTCTGCATTGATAATAATATTCATGTCAAACGAGTTAAGACTCAATCGATAATTTATTTCTCTGTCTCCTTACTACTCTGTCCATTCATAACCCTACGTCCCTAACAAAAGGACCACCAAAAAAAAAAAAAAAGCTGTTATGCTTTGAGGGCAACCTATCTACGGTAACCCTCGTGTATTCTCCTTTAATATATGTTATAGATTTTTTGCTTACTAGAAAAAAAAAATCTAGTCTTCTTTCTTCTTTTTCTGTGTAGTTTTATATTGTTGGTTTTTGGGTATTTCAATTGTTTGAATAGAACTATAAAATCTGTGAATCTCTAACAAATATATCTATAATTATGTTACTAAATTAATAATATAAAAACAAGAATCAAATTTTGGTTTGTGAGCCTTTTCTCCAAAGATATATTGGTTGAGGTCTTTTGAATCTCTTTTAAATTGGAGGATAATGCGTTATGTCCTCCTGCATTATTAATAATGCTCATATTAATCGAGTTAAAGCTCAAATTGTTATATTTATTTTTTATCAAAACTATTTGAAATAATATATTAATAAAATTAAAATGATGAAATAAGTATTTTTTAAAGAAACAAAATTTATTATTATCAAACAACATAACTATATGATCAGTTTTAATTTTTACTGACAAAACAAACAATTTTATAATATAAATTCAGTACTTACATAATTTTGTACTAAAAATTTTATGCTTGATTTTTTTAGCACTTAATTTTTTAATTTATCAAGTAAAATCCTTTTAGGATAGAAAATGGTGGTACAAATACTATGGAGGCTATTGTACTAAATGTCAGATTGCATTTTATTTCATCTACTCAAAAAATAGATAAATTTCTTTGTACGTTGATCAAAGAGCCAATTGCTCCTTTCTATTAAAAAAATCTATCTATTTCTACTATTAAAATCTTATCTTTGTACATAAACATGAGGTACATGTGACACGTCACGTATTATTACCTAATTATTCCGTCAACCAACTAGTTTTTAATAATACAAATTGATGAAAATTTTAATAAAAATGATCAATTTACTCTTTAATTTAACGTATAAAAATTAACTTACTTATTTTTTTACATAGAAAAAATATAATATAATTAAAATTTAATACAGAAACCTTCGTAATACTTTCCATGAAAGTTATCAATTTTGTGGACATAAAATAAGAAAAAAGACTTAGGGCCCTCTTTTTTCCTTTTTGAAACACTTTTTTCTTCCACTTTAGAGAAAAAGGAAATCACAATTGAAAACAGGAGGGGTATTCAACCATTCATAATTGTAGTGGTGACATATCTATGTTTTCTCAATATTATGTTATAACAAATTATTGATTTCCACGTCTCCTTCATGGAACTTATATTTTTTTCATTGAACTTTTTTAGAAAAATACGATTAAAACAGAAAAGGTTTAATGGTTACAAAAAAAGCTTTTGATAAAAAATAAAATATAATTATTGAGCCTTAAAAAATAAACCATATTAAATCTTTAATGATAAGAAAAATTAACTAGGTTTTTCGGGTAATTTATCAAAGTGGTAACGAAAACAATTAGTTGAACGATTTGACTATTATTTGGTGTTGATGTGATTGGCAATAATCACCAGGAATCACATGTCTGTTTAAGTCCAATCTATCCTTACACAGAAAAATGACTATAGCCTCAATATTGATCTCAGTTATTACAAATCATTCGTCCAAATACTTCACTATACAATCAATAAACCCTCTAAAAAATACTTAAAAAAGTGTCACAAAATAACCACAAGAAAACAGAGCAAAGTTGTCGACAGAGATACTCCAGAACTGCTCTTTAAGTGACGCCACAGGTAACCTAACTAATACAAGAATTCATCCAATAGAATTTTGATAAACTTTAAACTCCTATTTAAAAACTGAAATTATCTCATTAATTAACTCCGGTATTTATCAAATAATGATAAAGATAAACATTTTCTTCACTTTAAACTTCTCAATATGATTAATTAACAAGCTGAAGAGTATTAATCAAGAACCAACTGTTGTTTTGTTAAACATGTCACTCTTTAGAAGGCTAAAAGAACATCAAACATGTATGGGTCAAAAGAGGTTATATACCCAATAAAGTCTTGAGCTTTTAGAATCTTTGGTATCGTAATGTTGGGATTTTTTTTTAATTTTAACTTAAATTTCATTATGTATAACTTAGGATATATTTTAATTAATAATTAAAACGTCATTATAATGATTAATTTTAATTGTACTCATTGAAATGAATTAACTACATTTGTACTTGTTCAAGAATTGTGAGGAATATTTATTAAAAAAAAAAAAAAGAATTGTGAGGAATATACGAACACTACTTACACTGAAAACAATGCATTGCAGACTCTTTGACACAAATTAACATAAATCAATAAATGTCAATACAACTATTGGTTCTCAAATCAAATAATTTGAAAGGAAAAAAAAAACTCAAAACTTGTGGAAAAACAAGAGAAGCAAAAGCTACCATTTCTAGGATTGTTGAATTCTAACCTGGAATGAGGCTTTAATTGTTGTAATAATTAGATATTAACAGGCTTTGAATGAGCTGCTTTAGTAAGGATACTTGATTGGTTCAGATTGCATTGCAAGGTTTATAATCTCAGCCTGTTCATTTTGATGAATCTGCAATAAACCGGTGGCGGTGGCGGCAGACGGTAGTCTTCCGGCGTATTTGATGTCTTCTGGGGATCCCCTACCTAAGTTCCTCATGGCAGTCCAAAGG
Source organism: Kokia cookei (assembly GCA_039519145.1). NCBI lineage: Eukaryota > Viridiplantae > Streptophyta > Magnoliopsida > Malvales > Malvaceae > Kokia > Kokia cookei. The sequence goes on along the minus strand of CM076907.1, from coordinate 2,536,271 downwards.
CGAGGAGCAATGTGGGTGTATGCACCCATGTTCATTGGCTCTTCTTGGCACCACACGATCTCAGCATCTGTACAATAAAGAAATCAATGTTAACAGATTCAAATCGATGACAAAATAATAATAACTTTACCAAAAGTCCAGAAAAAATTCTAACCCAAAACGATCAAAACCGAAATAATCTAAACAAGTAACTCAAAATGATTCAAACTTAAAGTAACTAAAACTTAAAATAATTTGAACTCATAATACCCAAACTTGAAATACTCAAATCTTAAACTCAAACTATCAAAACCTAAAATAACTTAAACTTGGAATAGACTCAAATCAAATTGACGAAAATAAAAAATAAAAACAGACAAAAACTAACCTTTTTTGACCGGTAAAGCTACATTACTTTGAACTCAAGGAGTGAGTACTCAATTACCTATATGTGTCTAACAAGGGTATTTCGATTTTTCCTTTTATGTATTTTTATTGTGATTAGAGGGTCATATCCTTAGACTAGATCAATTAATTTTGATTCGAATACGAAGATTCGATTAATCTGAATCTTAAACGATTCAATTTTATTTTATGATAAAAGTCAACAATCAAAATCAATCTAATCCAAACCCTTAAAAAAAAAACTTCAATGCAAAATGATCTAATTTAAACTATTCTAAATTTAAAATGATTAGAACACGGAATGATCCGAACTCGTAATGATTCAACTTGAAACACTCAAATCTTAAACCTAAATTATTCGAACTCAAAATTAACTTGAAATCAGTCAAGCTTGAAACAATTAGAACCAAAACTAACACAAATCAGTATGACCCAAAAATTTTAAAATTCAAATTGTTGCTATCCATATTAACCCCTCCAAACCAATTGACAAGTCTTCCTTAAATCCATAATCAAATATATATCACAAGTAAATGTTAAATACATCACTTCAATCTTTTCTACTAATTAGACGATGATACTCATATCTATGTATCCAACTCAAAAATCAGACACCAAAAATTGAAAAAATGAAGTGTCGAAGTTGATTGAGTCTTAATTCATTTGGTACGTGAGTTCGAGTGCACTAAAACATATTATCCTTTATCCTATAGTGAGATTATTAAAAAAAAAAAAAAAAAAAAAGTGCCGAAGCAACACAACCATAAAAGGACTGAAATTTTCACATAAATTCACAGTACATACTTGGATAACGCTTGAGCTCTCGTTGGATGAGATCAAAGGGGAAGGGACAAAGCTGTTCCACTCTACAAATCGCAATATCATCGGCCTTAAGCCTTTGACGCTCCTCATCAAGCTCATAATATATCTGGAAAAAACACATACAAACATCAATTATAAACGAATTTTCAAATGCTTAATTAGATACAAGTTAATATGAAGAGTTAAACCCTGTTTTTTACCTTTCCAGAACAAAGGACCAGTCGCCTAATACCTTTCTCGAGATCCGAATGGTTGCTTTGGTCCTTTATAAGACGTTTAAATCTGGTTCCTTGTTTGTCAAATCCTTCATGGCCTTGAGCGTCATCGAATTCCGATAAGTTTGATTTGCAGTTCTTGTAACGGAGCAAGTTCTTAGGTGCCATTACTATCAATGGCTTCCGGAATTCCCTGTGCATCTGGAAATGAAAAACCTCTATTTGTTATTATACTATGATGCTTGAATACAGAGTAAAAATGCAATTTCACCATTCTATTAACTAATATCTTTATAATTAGTTGAAGGATTAAATTAAAGTCTCTAAAAATTTCATTGCCGATTCATGTTGATTTTTTTTTTAAATTCGAAACTTGAAATTTTTTATATCATTTAAAAGTTCAAATGATTTTTTTTTTAAACGGTATTGTTTGATTTATCTAGGGTATAACATTAATAATAGACGGATAATTAAATTATATCAAATTAAAATATATGAATATATTTGGTTAAAAATATAGTGACTGAATCCTTACAAGGACTAAAACTATAATTTCACCATTTAGAAGAGTAAAGAAGAAGTGCTCTAACTCACCTGTCGCCTTATAACATGGAAGTAATTTGCAGGAGTTGTAGTATTCACCACCTGCCAATTGCATTTCTGTATTTGTTTTCGATGCGTAGCATCCATTTCTGGAATTTCGTAAGGATTCTCATCGCTCATCTGCCATTATCCGTATTATATATATACATATATATATTCAACATTACTTGAATTCGAATAACATAGATCCTTGAATCCGAACCTGTAAGAACCGTTCGAGCCTCGCGCTCGAATGTTCGGGGCCTTGGCCGTCATATCCATGAGGAAGCAGTACTACAAGCCCCGTTTGACGAAGCCACTTAGACTCTCCACTGCTTAGGAACTGATCAAATATAACTTGTGCACCATTAGAGAAATCACCAAATTGAGCCTCCCATAGAACAATGGCGTCTGGATTTTCCATCGAGTATCCGAGTTCAAACCCGAGAACACCGAACTCCGAAAGCGAGCTGCCAACAATGATATATATTCCTCCATTAAAGCACCACATATGATGAATAAACCGAGTTCCAAGATCTCTCTCCAATCAAGATTTGACCACCTTGGCTCGAATCAAGCCCATACATGGGAGAGACTTCTTAAAACCCGGTCGATACATCATACATATAGGACATCTAAATAGCTGTAATAGTCCATCGATGTTAGTTTAATTTTTAGTAACTTACCCATGTCAAATACGTACCCATGTCAACAAACCTAAATTCGAGTTTATGGACAAAATTAACACTAAAGGTTAATAAAATTTTTGTACCTGTTACTCACTGTAAACATCTCTTCATTTTGGTTCTCCATGATATGGTCTAAAGGGCAATAAATTTTGCCTGTTTCTTGATCATGAACTATTGCATGCCGATGACTAAATGTGCCTCTTTCAACGTCTTGGCCACTCAATCTAACGTGCTTACCTTCCACCAACAAGGTCCCGAAAGCCAGTGCCTCCCCCATCGCCCAATCGAGGCCCTCCCCAGTTTCAATCATCTTCGCACGATCTTCGTAAACCTTCTTCACCGCTCGATGTGGCTTGAAATCTTCAGGCAGAATTGTAATTGCTCTCCCAACCATCTTTAGTACATCCGGACACACCCTGTCGAAAACAAAGGGAAGTTAAAAATTGTAAGAGAACTTGTGAAGGAACTTGCGACGGAGGTCCAAAATTTTGCGACGGGAAACTGCCAGAATATTAGTAACAGTAGTGTTAAAAGAAAAACTGTCACTAACTCCGTCACTAAATTTTAACCATGACAGGTTTTCCCGTCACCGTCAAACCCCAGAGTTTGAAAAACAACATCAATAACATATGTGCCAAACCCGGTGTTTCGGATTCGGGAAAGCTGTTCGGGCGATTTGAATCCTCTCCAATTAGTTGAAAGCCAGTCCCTTCTTTGTTGAACATAATCTTTACTACTAATAAACTCTTCATTGAGAATGGAATCAACTTTTTTATGCATCCTGTCAATGTCTTCTTCAGTCACCTCTCCTGATTCCAAAAGCTTAGCTTTATAGATTTCAAGCGCTGAGGGATGCTTTTGGATAACCTTATACATGTTCGGTTGGGTGAAAAACGGTTCATCGATTTCATTATGTCCGAATCTCCGATAACACACGATATCCACAACTACATCCGAATGGAAAGTCTGACGCCATTGTGCTGCAAGCTCGCATACATGAACAACCGCCTCTATGTCGTCACCATTAACATGAAAAATGGGAGCATTTAAGGCCTTGGCAACATCTGTACAATACTGCGAAGATCGCCCAGCCCTCGGATCGGTCGTAAATGCCACTTGATTGTTCACTACAATGTGTATAGTTCCGCCAGTCGTGTAGTTCGGTAGTGCACTAAGGTGTAGAGTTTCATACACTACTCCCTGTCCAGCAAAGCTTCCATCGCCATGAATCAATACTGCCATGTTCTTAGTCCGATCCAAATCGTCTGAAAAGTATTGCTTTGCTCGAGTCTTTCCGATAACAACTGGGTCTACGGCTTCTAAATGACTCGGATTTGCAACCAAAGACAAATGAATCCTCTTCCCACCCCTAGTTGGACGATCATAAGAAGTTCCTAAATGGTACTTAACATCACCGGTGCCTGTATATAGCCCACTTTCATCTTCGAACTTTGAGTTCTTATCAAACTCACTGAATATCTGTCGTAACGGTTTCCGGAAAACGTTACCTAAAACATTTAATCGGCCTCTATGGGACATTCCAACGCATATACACTCGACCCCTAAATCCGCAGCTCGATCGAACATCTCCTTCATACCAGGAATCAATGTCTCCCCACCTTCGAGCCCGAATCTCTTAGCAGTTTTCATTTTTGTTGCCAAAAAACTCTCAAATTGCGTACTCCACATCAGTCTATCAAGAATTAGAACTCGGCGTTCCTTATTGTAATGCATAGGCGTTGGAGTTTCAATCTTTTCTCTTAACCAGTTACATTTCTCCCGTTCCTCGATGTGCATAAACTCGTACCCGATGCTCCCACAATAGGATTGCTCGAGACGGGTCAATATCGACCTAAGAGTCTGAACCGGTCGGTTTTCCGATAAAAATCCAGACATACTCCATACACCTATGAAGAATTCACGGTCGAGATCGCTTTCGGTGAGACCGTAGAATGCAGGGTCTAATTCATCAGGTACTTCCCTTTCTTCCAAGCCAAGGGGGTCCAATTTTGATTTCAAGTGACCATTAACTTGGTAATCCCTTACAAGCAACATCAAGCGCATGCTCTCTTGTATTGTTTGGCCCGAAACTCCTGCCGGTCCAGATGCTTGTCCGACGAAATTCCTGAAGAAATTATCCCAAGATTCATCGACACTGCTCGGATCGGCTTCCCAAGCTCTTTGAAGTTCTTCCAAGTACACACTACTCGTCCCGTCAAGAAAGTTATCAGCTAGCCTTGAAAGCGGCACAGGTTGCGGAACAGGTGACGTATTCTGCTTTGGATTGAAGACGGTGGAACGAAAACATCGACTCCGTAAATGAAAGATTCGGCTTCTTATTGCATATGATCCACTATGGGAAAGAGTTCTTTTGATTGCTAACTTTCCTATATATGAACTTGCTCTAAACCAAGCCATTCCTTTTGCCACAAGCAACCCCAAAAAGAATTGCGAAAAATAAATCTATCAGCAAAATCACTGAAGGAAATCAAGAAAAAAAAAACTGATATTAATGGTGAAGCAATAATTTAGAACACTGAAATCACTGACATTTTTCAATAATTCAGAAAATAATAAAAAAAAAGAACCCAGTAATTAACCGAGTAACATTGAATGAGTTAATTTCTTCTTCCGAAGTATGAAAAATAATAATAAATTGAAAATTACAGTTCAAAGGATTAAGGAGATAAGTATGGGGTTGATAGTTAAGTGGTGCATTTACCTTTATAAATGGAGACAGTTAGGGTCAAATGGTCACTTTTAAACTTAATTACCTTCTTTTATTTTTTTAACAATAAAATAATTGAATTTTAATTTTATAAATGAGATTAAAATATCAATATTTTTAATGGGTCTTTTACATCCATAATCACTCAACTATTAATAACTTTACACTTTGATCACCCAGTTATGAAAAAGTATAATTTGATCAACTCAACTATTCGAAATTGATCATTTAAATCATCCTTAAGTCAACTTGCTAATGGGTGTCAATGTGGGTTGTTAAGTCACTATTCCTCAAATATATTTGCGGAAACTACACCGATAGTAACTCAATTATAATTTATTAGTAAGTTTTCATTTTGTTTATCCAACTATAAAAAGTTACAAAATAATCACTAATGAACTAATGATGCTGTAATAAATTATTTGTACTTTATAATTCAATCTAAAATGTATAATCCAATCATTCAATAATAACAAATTAACCAATAAAAAAATAATAACAAATTAATTAGTCAATTAGATCCTATTGGATTTCTCTTTTTTTTTCCCTTTAATCAAAGGCAATTGATTAGTAATACTTTCTCTCTCGTGTAATTTTAATCAAATTTCAAGTATATTTAATAACAATAATTTAATCATAAAAAAAATTCAATCATCCAAATATCGTGCATTCTTATAATTTAATAAAAGAATCTTAGTTTAAAGAAATCTTTAAAGTAATAATATCTTTTTCATAAAATAATTTTACCAAAAATCAATCAGCAAACTTATCATGTAAGGATTATATAAATTTCTTTGCATAAAAAAGCATAAAAAATTTAGAGATTTATGTGTACCTGAGTGATTAAAAGCTCTAATGATTACTCAATGTGCAGGTCTCAAATGGAATAATAGCAACTCTAGGAGGCAATCGACAACAACAAAATTTGGAATATTTTTGTCACTTATGGAGATGTATGGGTACCTGAGCGTATTTTATTTATCAATAGAAATAATCTACAATGGAAAGTATAAATAAAATAGAACTCTACTTCTAATGTCTATTGAAATTTAAAGTTCATCCAAACTTATCTTGATCTTGATGGACATCCACCTAAGATATTCATAACAATTTCGTTACTTTTAGAATTTTTAAGGGTAAATTGAAAAAATTATCAGAATTTTAAAAGAACAGAAAATTCATAATTTTTTTGCAGAAATTATAAAAATATTTTTATATTTTATAACTATGTAAAAATCATAAAAATTTTAAAATTTTCATAAATTTCAAAAATAAAATTAAATGTCTAAAATCTCATTATCCGATTGAATGACTTCTCTTCAGTTGACCATTAACAAAGTAAATTCATGTTCTTTTTTTTTTTTGCTGATACATAAATCTTTGTAATTTTTTTATCAGTTATTATTACTATTATGCTAAAATATTTGATAACTCATTAAATTATTATGATAAAAAATTATAAAAACAAAAAATTCATTTTCTAGCTTTTCTTTATCATGAATTACACGTGGAGAAAAAATAATTAACTTATTATGATTGGAAGTTATAAAAAGATGTTTTGTTTGTATTTATAACCCTTCTAAGCTTATGCGATTCTTCTTTTCTTATAAATGAGGTATTGGTGGACATTAAAAATTAAATTTGTTTTAATATTAAATATCGATTACTTTCGCAAAATAAAAAATAGTATATGAAGAAATTTAAAAATAAGGAAAGAAATAAAAATTATGATTCAAAGCATAAAAAAGGTAAGTATGATCATATGATGTAATGCATAATTATAATTATACTAAATTTTTATGGATAATAAATTCACACGAGTTATTTGTTGATAAAAGTTTGATCGAATGTAATTAATAGTTGATTCAGATTAAACATTAAAAGTAAATTTATTTTCATTAATAGTTGAAGGGATCTATTATGGTACAATGTTGTGAATAAAATCAATGAACAATAAGAATATATGAAGACTAGAGCATGACAGGAGCAATTCTAGAAGATTTGAAGATTATGTAATAAGTGTCATGTCAGTACACATCAAAGACTAACAACTTGCACGAGCCATCGACCACCAACATCATCCGAGTTGGATTTAAGCAAAAATTTATACCGAACCAAACTTACATTAGAGCTTAATTTTTTTTTAAGTTTAATCTAAAATCGACTCGATTCATAGACAATTCTACTTGTGAATATAAATATTTCATTTGCAGCTTACATGCACACCCATACGTAACATGAATTAAGAACTTCCGGATTTATTTATCGATTTATTCTTTTCAAGAGGAAAAAGAACTTGAATTTAGATGATCTTACATAAAGCAAATACCTTTTTTTTCAAAGCTACAAAGACAAATACTGAAATACATAACAAAGGGTCATTTGAGTTCAAGAAGAATGAAGCCAAATGCTTATAAATTGCACAATTATAAGTGAAAAAGCTAAGCCTGGTAGTTGGAGAAAAAGAATTAACAGAAAAGTGAACACATGAATTCACCATAATGTCGTCTCAAATTCGATATTACATTTGAGGGACCGCCGAAAGCCGAAGCTTCCACCCAGAATCTGGTATACTTTCGTTAATTCCTTTTAACCTCCGCAGCAACCCGACTTTTGAGCAGCTTGATCAACACTTGCTGCAGAGTCTTGTTGATTAATTTTTAGTGTCGTGGGCTGTAACCGAAAAACAAAGACAAGGAATCCATCATTTCAAACAAGCAGCAGTTGCAAGGGTTTATAACATTCCCATTTGTGTTGCCATCGACATGGTTACTTATGGTGAATAAAGAAAATTAAGAGCTTTTTAGAAGAGAGAATACCTCGGCCTTATTATCAGATTCGGTGAGCCTTTGTTTAATATCCCGGGCTATCGAGAAGAAAACCTCCTCAACATTCAAATTCGTTTTTGCACTCTGCAAATACATTATTTACCGTTTAGCCTAAAATAATTATCTGCAATACAAAAGAAAATATCTGCACAGCAGCTAACATGGGACTTACAGTTTCAAAGAACTTGATACCGTACTCATCAGCAAGAGCTTGACCCTTGGATGTAGGCACGGCCTGGAAAAGAGATCATTTCGAATTATTACTAGAGAAATGTCTGGCTCGTGTGAATGTGTAAAAGATATATAGATTCAGCACAACTCGTCTTTTCATAGCACTTTATTATTACGAGAAGCAAAGTCAGTACCCAAAGTCAACAACAAAGAACACACACTCTAAACCCATGAACATAAACAAGAAAAGCAATTTCTATAAATAATCAGAAGGGAAATTCTTACCCTTTTGCTCTCATCCATGTCAGCCTTGTTCCCAACCAGTACCTTGTTGACATTGTCAGAAGCATGTTGTTCAATGTTGCGAATCCAATTCCTAATATCTGTACATGAACAGAAGCACGTTGTATAAGACTCGCAAGAGACATAGGAACCATTGAAAGAAACTCCATTCCAACTGAGGGAGATCCTAAGCCATCCATTGCAACAAAAGCAGCGATAAAGGATGATCAACATCTAATTTCACTGCCTAAACCAATGAAAGAGACAAGGCATATAAATGAAGGAAAATCTCACAATAAGCAAAAAAAAAAAAAACAGAATAAAGAAATCTGAGACATTACTGTTGAAAGATGACTCATCAGTAACATCATAAACCAGCAAAATCCCCATGGCTCCACGATAGTAAGCTGGATGAGCATGAATCCATCAGCAAAGTCAAGCATCAAGCTTAAATATACCTTTTGTACTAGAATGAAAGGAAAACAGAAATGCAACTGCATGGGCTTAAAGATACCTGTCGTAATAGTTCGAAATCGCTCTTGACCAGCTGTGTCCCAGATTTGTAATTTGATCCTCTTACCATCAAGCTCAATGGTTCTTATCTTAAAATCGATGCTGCCAAGGAAAAAAAAGTAGTAAAAAAGAGAATATATATATATATATATTCAATAAAGTTTTGAACCAAACTTCTATGATTTAGTATCAAATGAGTAGATGCCTCGACCATAAATAAGGCAGAGAAATGAGCTAAGTAGCAGAAGTGGAAGGGAAAAATCGTGCCATAATAGTTCAAAAAGCACCCTCTGGAAGAGTATATACTAGTATTCACATTGAATACCAATTACTAAGGGATTGCTTAAAACAGATAAATAAAAAAACCGAGATTATGGTACTGTAAACTCCACTCTATCCCTATAATGTTGCAGCTCTATTGGAATGAAACCAAGCAAAGCAAAACATCTTGAATTCTCCCCTGTTAATAAGCCCTTTAATGCTACATGGTTAAAGTGCTCCTCTCTGCGTTCACGCTTCTCAAATCGCAAAATAATTTTAGCATATAATTTTCAAAAGTTGCCAGGGAGACAAACCCAATGGTCGTTATGAAACTAGTGGTAAAGGAGCCATCAGAAAATCGTAAAAGAAGACAACTCTTTCCCACACCTGCATAAACATAAGAAAGTCACAGTAAGGAAAAAACTGAAGCTTGAAGACAAACAACATAGCATATTATTTGCCTACCATGCTGGATTTGATAAAAGATGCATGAAAACGAAATCCAGAGGAAACTTTAAGAGTTCACCTTTAAACTAAATAATATTTTGTTTTTGACGAAATTCATATTAAAAAGTAGCTGTTATGCGTGAACAGAAATGGTCAATTTCATCATTGTAAGGTGTAAGGTGCAGATTCGAACAAGAAAACCTACTATCTACCACATTGTGAGTTTACATGTTAGCATACACTATTTCGCCTAGGCGTTCAGTGAACTACCCAGAGACACAAATGAGCATAGCTCACTGACACCTCGAGTTCAACAATGCAGCCCATTTACAATTACGCCAATTTCATATGTTAAAGCACAACAAATAACCATAAGCAAGTCTCAGCATCAAGATTCTATATCACAGACACTATGATTAAGAAAATCAACAAAGCCTGCCCCCGACTTTTACCATACAAAACCTCACGAATCAAGTATATCAATCCAAGCCAGCTAATTCCCATTTCTGCAAAGTGCAAAAGACTTGCCAACTAAACATTTACTATAGAATACTAAAACAGCCCATATGATCAAACACTATTTACACATAACATGTGCCATGGCTAGTGAGAAGCATAAATTAATTACTCATAAAAAATCCACTACCGCTGATCAGAAGGCAAAAAAAAAAAAAGACCCTACTAACCCAGAATTTGATAGTTTTCTATGTTACAATCAGACAAAGCCTCCTCCATGTTATTCCAATCCAAACTCACCATATCTAATGTAAAGTGAAAATGTAGCCTAAATCAAAATTAGAATAAAACCCAATTCTTAGAAACCAAAGAAAAGCTCAAAAACAAAAATCAAAGCAATCTGATCTCAAACCAAGAATCGTATAGTATCTAGTCTATTTAACAATAAAAATTATAAATACCCATAAAAAACTAACAATAGATTTCAAAAAATTCTGAGTACCCATGCTTTATTTTGCAGTTATAACAACAAAAATCATTACTTCAACAAAAAAAAGGAAAAGAAAAAATTACCACTATCACCAATTAAAAGAAGCTTAATGAGGTAATCATAATCAGCACGAGCTCTAGCTGGTGGTGCAGCCATTGATCCTCAGAAACCACGCACAAAAATCCCAATTCGAAAATATATAATAATCTATCCTCTTATCTGCGTTAAAATATATATATCAATTTCAAAACGAAATAAAAGAAAATTGTGAAATCAGATCAAGAAAAGGAAATGAAATGATAGAAAGAACCTGAGACGCTGAAGATAGCAAAGCACAAGCGAGAGAGAAAGAGAGAGTCCAATGAATATGGGGAATTTCCTTTTTCATGTTTCTTCACTTTTTTTTTTTTTTTTGTGATACTATTGTCACTTTGTTACGGTTCGGTTCCTACAAAGTAATTGGTTGGAACAGCTGGTTTATATAGGTTTGGCCTCATTGGATTTCAACATTCAAATATTAGATTAGTATGACAAAAAAAAATTAAATCGATTTAAAATATAGGTTAAACTGAATTTGAATAATTTAAATTCGAATCTGATTAATAAAATTATATTTCAAAAAGTTAACTGAAAGTAAGACATAATTCAAAAAATAAATATTTTTTATTAAAAAATCATTTTGTTTACGATTTTTTTTATTTAAGCCCATTCTTTAAAATACCTTAGGTTTGTTCAATTATTGAATTAATAAAAATATATTTTTATCATTTTAATAATTTATATCTTTATAAATTTTAAAGGATTAAATCAAATTTTTATCATTTTTAAAGAGGTTAAAGTATAATTTTATCTTTATTAATTTAAAATTTTAAAAATTTTAAAAAATTTAAATAGAAAATTTTTCATTTTAAAACTATCGGTTCCTGTCAACCTCTAATTACACCATTGATAGTATGTATTTTATATTTTAATTCTAAGATAAACTAATGAAATGTTAATAAAATTAGACCAAAAAAATGTTCCGGAAAATTTCACCACCAAAACAATGATACATTGGAAAATGGAGATTCGGGAACCACCCTAGCTTTAATTTGCACTCATTAATTAATGCTAACATTTTATATTATAATGTTTTGTATTAATTTTAATCCCATTTTGAGATTAATATGTCCAAGCATTCTTTAATTTTTTTTATAATTTTCTTCATATTATAATTTATATTCGAAACTTTTAAGTGCATCTCTAATATTCTCATTTATCCACTATCGTTATAATTATTTTATTTAACTCAACTTCTGTTGTACCAAGAAAAAATTTTAAAAAAATTAAAAATCATATAATTGAGAATACATTAAAGCTATGCAAACATTTAGTACATTATTAAATGATGACAATAAAACAAGGAAATCATATATACTTACAAAGAAGACGATGAAAAAAAAAAAAGTAAACGACCGACAACTTGTTGCTGTGATCACCAGCAACCTCTGCATCAAATGACTGTCAAAGCAACATTATTTATTATGCCTTCACGAAACAATTGGAAGGTTGTGCTGCATTTCCAGTGGATAATGTATTTGCAGTCTGCATCCAAACACTCAAGAGCCAAATTCATGCAACGATGACCACATTTGTGACATTCAGGATAATCATAAACCTTCTCCACAAACATGAGAGTGTGTGGATGATCACTTTCTTTGATTTTGCTCCCACGCTTGAGAAATCGATGATTTACCAAAACACAGCGACAGTGTGCTGAGTTATCACAAATTGGACAATGGTAAAACCAAGAATTGGGGCTTCTTTCTTTCTCACAAACATCGCAGTAATGATATTCTGAATAATCATTATGTTCATGGTATGTGAGGATCAAACAATGTCTGTCTGATTTGTGCCAACTTGTTTGTGGTTTTGAATTGACACATCCAATATGCACATTAAAATTGCAAACCTTGCATCTATATACTGTATAAACATCAGTACTGCCACCACAAGCATTACAGTACTGCCCAAAATAATAGTGGTAATAGAGAAGAAGGTGTTCGTGTCCTCCGCTCATGCAAGACAAAGGAGTCTCAGCACATCGAACACATACATGATCTTTGCACGAAACAACCTCACATTTGTAGGCAAAACCACTAGATTGGAAATCACAAAGTGAGCATATAAAAAGGCAATTTGGAGTAAGGACAAAGGGATCTTGGTGAAAAGAACTCAAAATTTGCTTCTTCTTAGGTAACTCAGCACAAGATTTGTGGAGAAAGAAATCACATTCTAAACAACCATAAAAGGAAGTCAAGATGAGTTGACTGCAGCCATCACAATACCTTCGTTCCTTCACTTCATCACTTAATACTAAATTATGGTGATGGCTAAGATGTTATATCTCTATATTTATCATTTTTTCTCCAACTTTGATCATTTTACGAACAGAAAAGCTTGGATTCATAGTACCCACTTCCAACTTTGCATTAAGCTGCTTATTAAAATCATCTTTTGACTCAATTTTGTAATGCCACCGAGCCTCCTGTAGTGCACAATTCACATGGATAACGAATTTGCACGTAGAGCAATTGTAACTCCCACAAGCCATGTTCACCTCCTCGTGACAAACTAGACAATCATGTGTAGTACACTCATTGTCTACCACAAAGTATTTATGAGAAATAGGATGGTGGTGCCATATGCTTTTGATGAAGCGTGGCAAGGAAATGCATTTCTTATGGATGATTAGGCTACATGCCAAGCAAATATAAGAAACATAATTTCCTGAAGTGCCACATACATCACAATTGAATGGCAATTCTCTTAAACACCTTGTGAATGGGTGTTCATGACTACTTGGATCGTCAATAGTAGGTAGTGGTGACACACATTCAATATGAAGGACAAACTTGCAAGTTGAACAACAATAAACCAGTCCCTGATGTTGGGTTTCTTGGCATATTTGGCAAGGGAGATGATCACTGTTAAATTGTAAGAAAAGAGAATGGTGACGGTGGGAAAGGTGACTAATTTCAAGAGGTAACTCAAAGCATTTTTTATGCAAGTAAAATCCAGAATCAGGAGAGATGTAATCAGAACCTAATAAGGACTTCTGACATGCAAAACATTGAACTCTTTCGAGTTCTTGAGAATGACATTCAGAAAAGATGGGTTTGTCTTGGTGAACAAGCTGTCTAAAGTTTTTCTCAAGAATTTTGTAAGAAAGAAAAGCACATTTGACGTGAAAAACTAAATTACAAGAACAATGATAAACAAACTTCTCACATATTTTATTGCAGAAACCACAAATAGGGTTACCTTCAACATATGGAGAGCTTGCCATAAGCTTAAGGTTATGTTTGCGATGAAAGGCGTGGTTCATCTCAACAGGTGCCTCAGCACAGTTCTTGTCCAGACGAAACCCACAGTCCACGCAACTAAACCTTGGACCTGACACCAACTCCCCACACGCACAACAATAAACCTCCTCACTTTCATGGCTTCTCCCATCATTGAAAACCAGAGGATGAACATGGCTAAAATGTGTAAGAACTTCCATATCTCTCTCCTTTCTTTCTATGTAAGTTTGTAGGTGTGATAGTTGTGATGATTTTGCAAAACCAGAAGCACATATATATACTTCAAAATTTTCTTAATCCTTTGATTTAAACTCTAAATTATTTTTGAAAGACACATCTAACACATGTTTTTTTTTTCAGATTTCTATAAAGCATCAATTACTCAAAGTGATAAAAGTGATAAAAAATTTTATGAAATTGTAATTTCATATCATCTATGACAAATTCCTTTTCTTTACCTTAAAAAAGAAATTCAAACAAATTTAAAAAATCACGTACATGTTGATTAATATTAAGTAAATTAATTATTTAATTAACGCATAACATTAGTTAAGTTCATAAATTTCATCAATATAAAATTATGACATATTATTTTTTTAGAATAATTTTATATTTAAGAAAAGAATTTTACTTTATTCAATCTTCAAAATTTATGTTTGTCCTAAATAATTTTAAATAAACTATTGTTATGTACCCTATTTATAGGAATAAACTTTTCTTTACATGTCTAAATAGGTATAACTTGTCGAAAACTATAATATGATTATTTTTACGCCTATTTCGTGGTTGTTAAAGAAGAAAAGAATATGAAAAACAAGATATAAGACCATTTTTTTTTAATTCTGTATTGCTTTTATCTTTTGTGAGTAAAGTAAAAATCTCAAATTTTCTTCACTTTCAAGTTATCTCATTATTGAACTACCTTGATTGCTCTTAAAGTTTGTACAATAACCTCAAGCCCGAAAATTCATTCGTGTCGATCCGAGTTCGTAATTATTAGAGTTCAAGAAAGTCATAATTCATAATAAGTCCAAGCTTGAAAAAATTCGAGATTGATAGAACCCAAACTCCATATTGATACGGCACGAGCCCAATATAAATTTGACTCAAAGCCCGAAAAAATTAGATTTTATAACTTAACAACCATAATAGATATTAATAATTTACATAATTTATGATATTATTTAAAATATAAATAAATGATAATTCTTTATTTTTTTTAAAATGTATTTATAAGCATTGGATATTTATATTAATTTTTATTAATAGAAAAAGTAATTAATAATAATTTTTATGTTAAATTATAAAATGAAATAAATATTTAAAATATTAATTTAATATAAAATATTTTTAATACTATAATTATATATGTATGATAAATATATAAAATTAATAATTATTAAACCTATAAAATTAAATTTTAATGATAACATAATAATATATTATATAACTATTACTAAAACTATTAATATATATATAACTATTACTATAATATAGATTATAATAAATGATATAATATTGCATGATATTATAATGTTTAATCATTAATTATATAAGTACAATTTGAAAATATTTAATGCATTATTTTAGTTTCTACCATTTTTTCACTTTAATCCTTAACTTTTTATACCCCAATCAATACTTTAAAAAATGGTTTTTTTAGGTGACCAAAATGAAAGCAACTTAAAAATTGGATGATCAAAATGAAAGTATAAATACGATATGACGTGTACAGTTAACCACCGTTAATGATTTAACGGTTGAGTGACTAAAATAAAAACTCCCTAAAAGTTGGATGACCAATTAAGTGGTTTACCCATCATGTTACATCCATGGCCACAATCATTAACTTCTTATAGGAATCAAACTTCTCTACATGTTTAGAGAGAGTACAATTCTTTATATAGATAAATAGCTTATAGAAATTATACATGTTGAAATTCAATTTTTATAAAAATTAGGATTTATTTAAAATTTTCAAAATAGTATATATTGGATAGTAAACTATTTAAAAATATAATATTTATGATAATTTTTCGAATTCATAAATTTGTTAGACACTTATTTAGTAATGGATTTGAAATCCTAAAAATATGTTTGGATTTGATATATCCATATTTTTATATTTTACTAATATATATTAAATTGAATCTCAATTATTTTATCTACAATATATACATTTTTTTATCATTGACATAATAAATGAAATTTAAATATTTCAAAAAAAATGGAGTTTTTAGTTTTTGCTTCTCCTCATACTTTAATATCTATAAATAAAAATAAAAAAAATTTTAAATTTGATGATTCTCTAGAGCTTGGTGCAGAATGATTAAAGAAAGCAGAATTATTTTTATAAAAACTTTTAACCCAGTTTTTTTTTTCAGATTATTATAAAGTATCAAGTAAATGATTTATGTTTTCAGTTGGTATTATCTATTATTAACTTTTAACCCACATACGCTTTGCCATGAAAAGGATTATGTCGTTAAATTTTAACCTTCAAATAGAAAGATAATGCACTTCATCACACTTGAACTTACATCTTCATACATTGATAAAAATATCAATACCAATTGAAATAAGACTCAATCGACGTATACCATTAATTGAGTTCATAAATTTCATCACTATAAAATTATAACATATTAATATTTTATCATACTTTACATTTAAGAAAATAAAAATGTAAAAAGAAGAAAGAATTTTACTTTGTTTTTTGTTTGGAATAATTTTACATTTAAGAAAATAATTTTACTTTATTCCATCTTCAAATTTATGTTTGTACTAAATAATTTTTAAATAAACCATCAGTAACTTGTTATGTACAGAATAAACTTTTCTTTATTTGTTTAAATAGGTATAACTTGTTGAAAACTATAATATGATTCTTTTTACGCCTATTTCGTGATTGTTAAAAGTAGAGCAACGAGAAAAGAATATGAAAAACAAAATATAAGAGCATTTTTTTTAAAAATTTTGTATTGCTTTTATCTTTTGTGAGTAAAGTAAAAATGCTCAAATTCTCTTCGCTTTGAAGTTATCTCATTATTGAACTCCCTTTATTAGTCTTAAAGTTGGCAAAACAAGTTCGAGCCCGAAAGCTCATCTGTGTTGATCCAAATTCATAACGATTCGAATTCGAAAAAATTTGAGTTTATAATAGATCTAAGTCTGAAAAACTTTTGGTCTCATAAAACCCGAGCCCAATATCGATATGGCCCGAGCTTGAGATAAATTTGACTCAAAACCTAAAAAAGTCAGATTATAACTGAACAATCATAATAGATATTAATAATTAATATAATTTTATGATATTATTTAAAATATAAATAAATGATAATTTTTTTTTAAGCATTGCATATTTATATTAAAATTTTATTAATAGGTAAAGTAATTAATAATAATTTTTATGTTAAATTATAAAATTAAATAAATTTTTAAAATATTAATTTAATATAAAATATTTTTAAAACTATAATTATATATGTATAATAAATATATAAAATTAATAATTATTAAATCTATAAATTTAAAATTTAATGATAACATAATAATATATTATATAACTATTATCGAAACCGAAATCGATTACCTAACCTGACCTTAAGTCAATATACTAAATCAATATATTACTAATACATAAAATAATATTATAATATATGACTATTTCTAAAGCTATTAATACATATATAACTATTATTATAATATAGATTATAATAAAAGATATAATATTACATGATATTATAATATTTAATCATCAATGCATATATCTATAAACCATTAACATATTATATGATATGATATAGCATTATATAATATAGTCGGAGGATTAACTTTTAAATATACAAAAAGTATAGAGATTTAAAATATATTAATATAATAATAAACAATAATGTATAATAAGTAATATATAATGTTCTACTATTATATATAACTATTATTATAATATAGATTATAATAAATGATATAGTATTACATGATATTATAACATTTAATCATTTATGCATATATATAATTAAACTATTAATATATGATATGATAGAACATTATATTATATAATAGGAGGGTTTAGAGCATATTTTAACTAGTATAATAATTAATAATTATTATATTATGTATTACTCTATTATTATAGTGTGTGGTATAGTATTAAAGATAATATATTTTATCTTTTTTTTCTATTTTCTATTTTTATCTTTTAGTAAGCGTAATGTTTAAATCCTCAAATCCAAGTAATTATCCTTTTTTTCTTTTTCTTTTATCCCTTTCTTGCTGTTTTATTTTTGAAAGGTATAAATTCGTTTTTTTCTTTTTTCTAAGTTGGAATATAAGAATATGGTATTGAATAAATTAAAGAAGAGATTTTTATTAAGTAGTGATTGGAAATTAAGATTTTAAAATTTATATTTATATTTTAAAAATAGTGTAAATTGAGTAATAAACTGTTTAGAAACATAACATTTATGATAATTTTTTGAACCCATAAATTTGTTAGAGACCTGTTTAGTAATGAATTTAAAATGTTAAATTATATTTAGATTTCATAAATCCATGTTTTTATACTTTATTGATATATATTAGAGTGAATCTCAACTATTTTATTCATCATATATAAGTTTTTTTACTGATTATATAATAAATGAAATCTAAATCCAAATTTTCAAAACAGAGCATATCTTTTATCTAAAGATTTTCTCTCAAATTCCATTCTATGAAAATAGAAATTTTAAAAAATGTAAAAGTATTAGGTGTATAAAATATAACCTATAATTATGATATATTAGAAAGAAAAAAAAATGAATAAAAGACAAGATTAAAATGCATTAAGATATAAACATTCTTAATTATAATAGATTTATTAAAAAATTATAACAAGAGGAAGGGCAAATACCAAAAGGGGAAAAGGTCCCTATCCTTTTTCCATCAAGGGAGGGGTATTTATAGAAATCCCTTTGTTTTAAAATACGACGTGAAGGATCATTATAATGGATATACTGATACAGCATAATGAAGTGCGGACGTAGTAAACTCAAGTAATACGATATTATTATTTTAATAAGATCCAATCATTATTAAAATATATTCACATTTAAAGAAGCATTTGTACCTAAAAAGCGGGTACCTAACAAGGTAGAATGTTAGCGAATAGCCTAATTGTGAGAGCGGGTGGACAAGGGCCACTCAAGGAGGAGCACGAGGTTTGAGTTCTTTACTGAGAGCAAGGGGCGGGTTAGGTGGAGAGAGTGCGGGAGGCTTGGCTTGGGAAGATGTTCGGGCGAGGGGAATCCAACCAGGGGGAGTTGAGAGGCCAATTTTGGTAGCTCATTGTGCTGACACGTGTTCAAGTTCTCATGTGTATAACATATTTTTAGGTAATGCTATGCGTCTAAACTTAAAAAAAAAAAATGTAAGGGTGCCAAGTTAAGAAAAATCATAAAAAATGGTAAGCATCAAATTGGGAGAAAATTTCAAAATCAAATGAGTATTTAAGCTTAAATAATTAACATTTTTAGAAAATGAAAATTTACATTTATAAATATATATTTAAGCAATTATAAAGCATATAACTAAATAAAACAAATTTAAAGTAATTGCAAATTTGATATTTGAATTATAATACCTAAAGATAAAAAAATTATTATTGGCAAAAAAAAATAATAGTAACGTTTTAATTTTGTCAACTGAGCATATATAGACCTATTTATGGGTTAAATTATCTGATTAAGTCTAAAGGTCAGTTTGAAATTTCAGAGGGTTTGAATAATATTAGGCTCAAAAAATGGGTTTGAACAAAAAAATTAGGCCCGTTTAAAATATGGGTCAGATTCATGCTTGAACATTCAATGGTTGAGTCCAACCAGACTCGTTTTAAAGTTTATAATACTTTATATTATGTTATTTATAACATATTAAAAAAATAAACATATACTAAATATATAATACTATCCCCATGTAAACATTAAAATAATATTAAGATGATTATATAAAAAATTCAATAAATAAAATTTATATAAAATTATTAAATATTAAATTAAAATAATATAAAAGTTTTAAAAAAATTAAAAATAATATAGACGAGCTTAAAATAAGTTTGGATTTATTTTTTTCAAATATGGACAGGTTTAAATAAAATTGTAGACTCATGTTTCGGGATGGACAGAACTTGAACAAACATAAAAATATTAATATTATACTTAGATCCGATCCATAACAGCTCTAAGCGTATATATTATGAGATGCAATTATTTTTCATTATTTAATTTTTTTCCCTTTTCATGATATACACATGCAGTAAAAATCACTAAATTATTATGACTGGAAATTATAAAAAGTTGTATGTTTTATTTTATTATATATAAATTATTTTGCTTAAAAATGAGGTATGGGTGGAAATTAATTTTCAAAATGTTTCTAATCCTTTGGTAATCACCGAAATCCACGACATTACAATAATAAACGCTAAATTGTAACTCAAAGAATTATGACATTTGTTCTGATAAATCTTTTTTCCTCTCAAAAAAATAATTACGACAATAATTTTTTTCAAAAATGCTTCAAAACATTACTATAGATTACTATAGATAATATGTATATGTGTGATTGAGTTTTAGTTTTTTTACTATAGAACAGCACTCACCATTCTCAAAATCGAAGTATCAATACGACTCTTTCGACGACGGGCCATGGTGTGACTATGGAAGTATCTGGTATTTCTATGCCTATCTTGAATCCATTCACAACAAGAGTTTTGATGCCAAAACAATTCCTCTCATGGGGTAGAATCTCCTTTAACTCCTCCCTCAATTTCATACCAAGTTTCCCCTTGATCCTCTTCTTTCGGGCAAAAAGATTACCTTAGAAAGTCCTTAAATCCCGTGTGTAACACCCAATTTGCTAAGCACCGAAATGATCGAGGATATTTCATAGAAACACCTTCACCTACTGTAATAAGAAGTGGGCGGTGATCCGATTTCAACTTTTGGAGGTGGTAAACTTTAGTATCTGGAAAATTTGACTCCCGGCCTTCATTGCAAAGCGCATGGTCAAGACGTTCAAAGATAGGCCCTCTGTTCCATGTGAATTTTGCGCCAATAAAACCCAAATCCTGCAACCCAGTATCAAACACAAACTTACGGAATAAGGGACACCTCCAAGTCTGGTGCTAGAACCACCAGATTTCTCATCACTGCTAAGAACTGCATTAAAATCCCCTGCTAATAACCAAGGCCGTGAGCATCCACCAGAAAGCCGAGAAAGCCACTCCCACAGGCATTTCCGATTCGCACCTTGAGGACTACCAGACACGACGATAAAGAAGAAAACGTAATCATCCTTACTAAAACTTTAAAATGTATGAACTGGGAATGATTATAAATGGCAGTAAGTTTGACATTATCATTCCAAACAACCCATACACCACCAGAAAAACCCTTTGTTTCAATCCTATGAGAATACGGAAAACGCAACTTGGTAATGGCACGATTAGCTATAGCACCACTAATTCGGGTTTCAACAAAAGCACTCCCCTTCAGTCACACGACTTCAATCTCCCTCGTGAGTCTTCCATATAAGACCCAGCATAACCACTTTCCATGGTCGTATCATATTTGCGTTTCTCATTCTCCAAGCCATCAATGATA
This sequence comes from Kokia cookei, assembly GCA_039519145.1. Classification (NCBI taxonomy): domain Eukaryota; kingdom Viridiplantae; phylum Streptophyta; class Magnoliopsida; order Malvales; family Malvaceae; genus Kokia; species Kokia cookei. The sequence continues at coordinate 2,514,419 of CM076907.1, read as the reverse complement.
GGTTCCACGGCATCCTTGACAGGTACTTGATTAAATTTCCCTGACATCACCCCTTGCTGCTTCATGTGAGATCCATAAGAGGTTCTGTCAGCTAAAATCGTTATTCCATCTTGTGGGATTGAGGACGACGATCCATCATGGTTAAAAACCATCATTGAATCCTTTCTCCCTTGCTCCCTTATCCCACCGATATTACCAATATTCTGGACTTTCATCAAGAGTTGTGGCTGTTTTAAAAACCTTGAAATCGGCCGCATTTTCAGTAGACACATTGGCCTTATCATTGTTCTTAACCAAGTGTTGGTGTTGAAGCCCAATTTGTCTGGGCCCAATAAATTTAAAATTTATTTTAAAATTGAGTTTATTATAAATTTAATTAAAATTTATCATAAATTTAACTTTAAATTTTATTTTTGTTCAAAGTCTATTTACAAATCAAATGGCCCAAATTGACCCAAATACATACTAAATGGCCCAAGTCAGCCCAAATACCCTAAGCCTAATCAGCTACAATGAGTGCTGCTACCACCTCCCCCTCAGCCAACCAGAGGCCGCCACGTCATCGCCAAGTTGTACCACCAGCAACTTGCACTGCCATCAGTTGCTTCAACCGCCACTGCCATCGCCGAACCTGCAAAGACAAAGGGATTAGATGTACATTTAATTGCAAAAAAACAAAGAATCATCATTGTAAAATTTGGTTATAAAACCATATTCAAACAATTTTGTGGGGGGCTGGAAAAAAAAAATACAAAAAAAGATACTTTGAAACATTTGCATACAAGTTTACTTTTGAATTCACTATACTAAACATTCGACAATAGAATAGGAAAAGATATAGGTACGAGGCAACCACAAACAGTCTCAGAATATTCAAGCATTGAATCATTTCAGGTATAATATTAATGCACTCATTTATTATTGTTTAGTATTTAAGTATCTAAAACCATTTATATCCCCTTTATAATCAAATGCATTGACTGCAATCGTTATCATCCATTATTATTTTCTGTTGTTTCAAAATGCATTAAATGAGATTTATTATTATTAAAGAATATTATTAAAAATATTATTATTGGTTAATAAAATAAAAAACGAAGAGGCAGTCAAAGTTACTCCCCTTGTCGGTCGCGCCGTCACCAGAGTCACGCTGAAGCTGCCACCGAACGTCGACCGTTCCCCGTTACGCACAGACCTGCAAAAAAAAAGATTATTATGAAAATGGATAAAAAAAATCGTTTAATAATAATAATAATAATCGGGAATTTTCTTTTACCTCCGATCTCCGTTTCATACATTAAAACCTAGATCTGGGTTTCAAAACAAACCCGGAGACTCAGATCCCACTTTTAAAACCAGATTCACGTTTTTAAAAATGGTATAAGGTTACAAAAAGAACGTTTTACCCTATTGACGGTCGGAAACGGCGGCGGACGGAGATGAGGGGACGGTTCACCTTCGACGGGTTCGGGTGCGTGTGACGCGTGGTGCGTGGCACGTGGAAAGCGACGGCGCGTGTACCAGAAGACCCCCGGCGATGAGCGCGGGGGGCCGGCGGTGCACTTGCGACCCTACGCGCGACGGATGGCGACCGGCCTGACTGGCCGAGGCATGGCCAGCCGAGAAAGGGCGAGAGGATTTTTGGAGGGTTTCTCTTTTCTTTTTTTTTGAAAAGGGTAAGGAAATGGCTTTATTTTTTCTGAAAAGGGTTACTTATAGGCCCTCGAAACAGCGTCGTTTTGAGGGTTGAGTTTCAGCCTTAAAATAATGCCGTTTCGAGCTATTACCCATGTCCGACCCAACCTAAGATCCGCATGTTTTTGAAGGAAGGGTTATTTATGCGTTCGATCCTTCTGCTTTTTCTTAAATTTTCAATCAGGTCCTTCTCGTACTTTTAATTAATTTAAATTGGCCGAATGATTTTCACGGTTTTTCAATTTAGCCGCTTGACCTTTTAAAAGCACCAGGAGTTGCCACGTGTCATGATTTTGGCTTGTTTGTGCAAATGGTCCCCTTTATTTCTGATTTGTTTTAATTTAATCCTTAAATCAGGTTCGCTTTAATTACAAAATTGCCCCAGAAATTTTTCATGGTTTTCAAAATAGTCCTCTGACTTCAGGATGCCTGAGGGGCTGCCACGTGTCACTTATTTTTGGATTTATTACCTTGGAGGTTCCTAAACTATCCAAAAATCCCATTTTTGACCTCGAAACTTTTAAAAATTCTATTTTTAACCCCAAAACTTCCAAAAATCACATTTTTACCCCTAAAACTTTCAAAAATTTCGTTTTCACCCCGAAACTTCCAAAAATCCCATTTTTGACCCCAAAACTTTTGAAAATTCCGTTTATAACCCTAAAACTTCCAAGAATCCCATTTTTACTCCCGAAACTTCCAAAAATTCTATTTTTACCCTCGAACATCCAAAAATCCCATTTTTACTCCCGAACTTCCAAAATCCCATTTTAAACCCCAAAACTTCCAAAAATCCCTTTTTTACCCCCAAAACTTCCAAAAATCCCATTTTTACCCACGAACTTCCAAAAATTCCATTTTTAACCCCTAATTTTCCCAAAATTACCATTTTACCCCCGGGTATCCGAAAAGTCACATTTTCAAACTCGATCGCATCTTTTTTTTATATATCAATATTTGCGTCTATTTTAACCATTATGCACTCGTATTCTACATTTTTATATTTTTTTCGTTATTTTATCTTCTTACTTATCTTGCTTCACGTTATCTAATATCCCTTATTAACTGCCTATTCATGTTAAACTCGCATGTTTGTTTTTTTAAAACTGATGTTTGTTTTTTTAAAACTATTTTTTTTTACTTTAAAATCGAGGCAATTTTTTTTTATTTCGAGTTTCGAAAATTTGTGCCTTAACTCACTAGGTGCAATCTTTTCCTCAAATCGAAATAATCGAATACCCTTAATCGAGGCAATGCTCCCTTATCTTTGATTCTGAAATATTGTGCCTTAACTTACTAGTTGCAACCTTTCTTCAAATCGAGATAATTGAATATCCTTTTCCTAAAAATTAAAAAAGGTTTTACAAAGGAAAGCTCGTCATTTTTTGATCCTGAAATGTCATGTCCTAACTCACTGGACGTAACTTTTCTTCCTCGATCACTTTGAAATAGCGGGATTTTCGAACAAACCCGTTTTCTTTTAAACTTAACTCATGCATTCAATGATTGTATTTTAAACTTTATTCGAGCTCTTAAGAGTTACAAATCAAGACCCAAAAATAATCAACACGGTACCAATTTTGGGCGTATAAGGGTGTTAATCCTTCCTCATGCATAACCGACTCCCGAACCTGTTTTTCTGGATTTCAAAGACCTGCATGTTTTCAAAATGGTTTTTTTAAAACGTTTTGTGGTAATCCAATCACACCAAATAAAAGATTGGTGGCGACTCCCATTGTTTTTCAATTTTAAAATTATTTTTCGAGACACGTCGTTTTCAAAAGAAAGGATGGTTTCGACAGTTGAACTTGAAATTTTCTTTGAACATTAACCTTACCTAGATTTGGCAGACGGGTCTTAATAGCTTTATTAATCATGAGTTAGGCATGGGGCTTTTTACCAATAGCTTTAGACCAATTCCTAGCCTTACTCCCTTTACCTCTGAAGGTATGCATTACTTTCCAAGTCAACTACCTCCACAGGATCAGCAATTGGTGGCAAATCAATATTACTAGTGTGATTCTCTTAAACCCTGATCTGATCAGATTGTCATTACATCTCCCTCTTTTAAATCAGAATCTTCATCACCAAAGAATCATTCATTTGGTAACGTTCAAAGGTTCCTCGACTCTCCCCCAACGTCCGGTAGATCCTCTTCCCTCCTTCGAACCTTCTTTGTGGCCCTACCAACGCGACCATCTGTCATAGGCCGAGCTTGCTCTGACTTGAGTAAAAAAAATGGGATCGCTTTTATCATGAATGTTCTTACAAGTTAAAAGCAAACACTAATTATTTCCTTTTCCCCCCTTAATTTTTTATCTTAAATATTTGCTGATGTTTGAATTATTATTTAAAAAGAAAGTTTAGATCGACAAACCCACAAAAGCCATGAAAAAACCTGAGGTAGATTCCACAAAGATCAAATCTCCAATTGAAATTATTTAAAAGAATAAAACCCCAACAAACAAATAAAGTGAAATGAAAAAGGAAAACATCAGCAAAAGTTCTTTTGCATTTTTATATTTAAAAAAAAAAAGATGGGTATATTTGCTTTTAAAGTATATGCTGGGAAGATCCTTTCACCACCATCTTTTTCTCCATTAAAAACCAAGCAACTGATCTCCTATCAAAGCCCTCTCTGTGGGAAACCTTCTCTTCCCTTCTTTAAGCTTTCTTTCTGCTATTTCAATGGAGTTTGCTGCTGGTTTTCCTCTAGCAATGGTGATGGTACGATGGAAGCTGATGCAGACTGCAGTGAAGTAATATATTAATCTTCTTCCCAAGTTTATAGAGATGATAGCGGGTCGGATATCTTCAATTTCTTTTTGTAATGTTCGATTCTGTAGCGATGAAAACGAATCGAACAGCTACGAATATCCAAATCGACACTATTTGTTGTCATCTCTATCCAAGCATGTTAAGTGTTCTATATATACCATTAGGGCAACCTTGAACCTTTGGCAACTTTAATTTATGTACTTTGTACTTTTATTTTTGTATGTTGTTGTTATTCACTTTAAGTTTTATTTATGTTTTAAGTCTTTGTCTTTTATTTTATTTCCTTTCTTATGTAGTTTTTTTCGTAGTTTCTTTGGTGTGTACATTGGTTTGTTTTCCATTTCGCTTTTTGACTAAATTGCATAGAAATGGAATTAAGATACAAGATAATGCTACCATGTATTTGAGCTTTTCAATCTTTCATAGAAGTATTGGCTCATGTGCGTCTAAGAAATGAGCAAATTAATTTTTCCATTAAAAACTTCATTCATTTCTATTGTTAAGTGAATAAAGGATTGGTGGAAGAAATAGGCAATGACATGTAACATGCCACGTGTGCCTCATGTTGATGTGATATTTTGTTACGTCAACAAATATTTTTAATAATTATTTGAAAAAACACATTAAGATCCCAAGTTGATTTGATCGTTGGTATTGGAGAAGAAAAAAAATTGTTCAGATTTTAATTCATAAATTCGTGACGTTCAAAACTATTTCATGAAAAAAAAAATTAAATCATAAAAGAGGAGGAAAAATTGAGCTTTCGATTGGTGTCAACGGTGCAAACGAAAAAAAGCTATACGGCAACAATTTTAATAACCCAATGAATTAAATGAAAACTTTCAAATAATTTAGCGACCATTTTATAATTTTGTGAAGTTAAATGACAAAATCATAAACTTACTAATAGTTCAATGACCTTGAGTGTAATTTATCTTAAAAACTTTAATGTTAGAGAAAAAAATTAATTGATATTTTATAAATTTAATAAAAAAATTAATGATAAATGTAAAATTCACTTGGAGGGAAAGAATAATTCAAAATTTAAGTTTAATAAAAATAAAAATATTTAATATATTTCCTTAAAAATATTTAATATTTTAATTTAATATAAATATTTTTTGAGGAGTAGTTTAATATAACAGTAAATTACACAGATAATCATAATTATAAAAAAAAATTCATTTTAAACATCTAAAATAAAAAATTTACAATTTAAATACTCACATTACAAAAGTCAGTCATTTTGTTGTTACAATTGCATATTTATAAGTTCAATAAAAATAAAAATAATTAATGATAAACGTAAAATCCACTTGGGAGGCAAAGAAGTTAACATTTAAGCTGAAGAATTTAATATTTAATATTTAAGCTTAATAAAAAATCAATATTTTTATTTTATATGGCATAAACTGCACCATTAATCACTAAATTATAGGTAAGTTTTTGGTTTGGTCACTTAATTAAAAAAAAGTTATAGTTTGATCACATTATTCAAAAGTTTTCATTTAAGCCACTTCTTTTTAAATGGATGAAATTTTTAACAAATGAAGTTTTTAACGAAAGAACCGATTTGCTATTTGATCTAATGTACAATGGTTAATTTGTCCATATTATTCAAAAAAATTTGTCCTTTTTTTTGTATAGGGATAAAATGCAATTCAACTTCTAGCATAAGGGCCTCCATGGTACTTTTCCCAATTAATATACTATTTGGTTTCTTTTTTCTTTTTTCTTTTTTTGAAATAATATACTATTTGGTTTCTTAATTTGACTTCAATGTTTAATTTGATACTTAAGTTTGGCTTCAATGTTCAATTTAGTGCCTAAACCAAAAAACATTATGTGATCCAATGAATACTTGACACATCTACTCTAGTAAATAAAAATAATTTTACTACTACAATTAAAATTAGATAAAATCAAATAGAAAATCTTCTTGCATAAATTCAATTCAATTCAAATTGACTTTCATAAATTCTGTCGAAACCTTTTTTTTTTTAAACGTGTTTCGAAAATTATTTTAAAATTGGAAAATAGGAGTCGCCACCAATCCTTTTATATGGTGTGATTGGATCACCTCAAAACGTTTAAAATCCGTTTTGAAAAATATTTTGGTCTTTACAATCCAGAAAACAAGTTTGGGAGTCGGTTACGCATGGGGAAGGGTTAGCACCCTTATACACCCAAAATTGGTACTACATTGATTATCTTAGGGTCTGGTTTGTAAAATTTTGAAAACTCGAATAAAGTTTAAAATATGATCCTTGAATGCATGAGTTACGTTTAAAAGAAATCGATTTTGTTTGGAAGTCCCACTATTTCAAAGTGATCGAGAAAAGAAATTCACGTCCAGTGAGTTAGGACATAACATTTCGAGAACCAGAAATAACGTGCTTTCCTTTGTTGTAAACTTTTTAAACTTTGGAAAATTATATTTGATTATCTCGATTTGAAGAAAATTCGCACCTAGTGAGTTGAGGCACAAATTTTCAGAATCAAAGATAAAGAAACATTGCTTCGATTTAAGGGTATTCGACTATTTCGATTTGAGGAAAAATTACACCTAGTAAGTTAAGGCACAATTTTTCAAAACTCGAAATAAAAGAATATTGCCTCGATTTTAAAGTTTTTATGAAAGCAATTTTGAAAACAAATATGTGAGTTTAATCTGAATGAGCAGTTAATTATGGATATTAGATAACATGAAGCAAAACAATTAGGCAAATAAAATGATATGCAAAAATTGAAAATACGAAATACGAAGGTATAATGATTAAAATTTAAATACAAATATTGATGAGGAAGAAGAATAAAATAATTTGGGTTTGAAAATGTGATTTTTGGATACCCGGGGTAAAATGATAATTTTGGACACTTAAGGGTAAAATGGTAATTTTGTGAAAGTTTGGGGTAAAAAATGAAATTTTTAGAAGTTCGAGGGTAAAATGGCAATTTTTGAAAAAAAAATAGATTTAAAAATGGAATTTTTTGAAGTTTGGGGGTAAAATGGTATTTTTTGGAAAAATTGGGGTCAAATATGGAATTTTGGAAAGTTTGGGGGTAAAATGGTAATTTCTGAAAAATAGGGTCAAAATGGAATTTTCAAAAGTTCGAGGGTAAAATGGTAATTTTTGGAAAATTCAAGGTCAAAATGGAATTTTGGAAAGTTTAAGGGTAAAATGTAATTTTTGAAAAGTTTAGGGTCAAAAATGGAATTTTGGAAGTTTAGGGGTAAAAATGTAATTTTTAGAAAGTTTAATGTCAAAAATAGAATTTTGGAAAGTTTAGGGGTAAAATGTAATTTTTGGAAGGTTTGGGGGTTAAAATATATTTTTAGAGAAGTTTAGGAGTTAAAATATAATTTCTAGATAGTTTAGGGACCTCCAGGGCAATAAAACCTAAAACAAGTGACACTTGGAAGCCTCTCATGCATCCTGAAGTCGAAGGACTAATTTGAAAATCATAAAAAAATTTTGGGCCAATTTTGAAATTAAACAGAACTTTATTTAAGGATTAAATTGAAACAAATTAGAAGTAAGAGGGACCATTTGTATAAATAAGCCAAAATATGACACGTAGCAGCTCTTGAGGCTTTCAAAATGTCAAGGGATTAAATTGAAACGCATTGAAAATTATTGTTCTAATTTAAAATTAATTAAAAGTATGAAAAGGACTAAATTGTAAAAATTAGAAAAAGCGAAAGGGCCTAAGTCATAAATAACCTAAAAGTTAAAAACACGCGGATCCTCCGGACGGTTCGAGTCGAGTTGGACGAGTCTTGGGTCACAGCTAAAAACGGTGCCGTTTTGGCACCAGATTGTTTACTTCAAACGGTAGCGTTTTGTAGCTGCTATAAGTATCATTTAAACCAAAAAAATTCATTTTGCATTCCTTTTCTTTCAAAAAAATACCAAAAAACCGTAAATGCTCTCTCTTTTGCCCATAGTCGGCTAAACTCTGGCCGGTCTTTCCGCCGTTCGCCCGTCACCCTACGTGCCATATGTATCCGTCATCCACGACCGTCGAAAATGTAAAACAGGGGCTCCTCTTCTTCTTCTTTTTTCATTTTGTTTTGCTTTTAAACTCGGATCTGGGATTAAATCCAGATCCAAAATAAGTTTTTAATCTTTCTCTTCCTTCTTTAAAACCTCTCTGTTTCAAAGTCCCAAAAACCGGTTTCAAGTTCCTTTTTTTTTAAAGAAGATATCCAAGGAAACTCGAATCAGAGTTTTGTAAAAGTATTTTCCTTAAAATAGATACTGATTATCATTTTTCCTTTTTAAATCGATTTTTATTTTGATTCCTGGATTTGTTCTTGCCTCTTAATCATTTTTTTTTTTTACAGATCGACCATGTTCGGAGAAACAGTGACGGTGACCGATTACGCTCGACCGCGACGTTCTGGTTGAAGCAAATGCGTTCCCAACTTTTCAATTTCCTTTTTATTATTATATTATTATTTATTGAAAATATTAATACCATTAATATTTATTATAAATAACGTATTTAATATTTTCCTTATTATTGGTGACTTCAAAAAACTTTAATATATATATATTTATTACACTTTGAAACAAATGAAAGTAATAAATGAATGGTGACAATAGGAGTTTTAATACACGCATTAATATATATTTTAGAGACTGAATGGTTAGTATAGTGCATCATAAATAGTAATAAACACATATTGAAACGGTACCTGAACGTTTCGGTGCACTACAGCTTTGAATTCTAACTCGAATCTGTATCTGTTACCTTATGCCTGTTCAAATATCTTTGCTTACTAACAATTTCTCCTATTTGGATTTGTAAACATTTTGAGAATCTGTTTATTGTATTGATTTGTAATTTTCTAAGGAGTCAAAGTCAGTAACCTGTTACAAGATTTTCATCCTGGCTTTATAGCCATGTTTACAATCATTCTAATTTGTTCTTTTCATTTAAATGCTTGTCTTGTTTTTTTCTCTTTTGCAGGTTCGGCGATGGCAGTGGCAGTGGCAAAGGTGCAAGTTGAAGCTGGTTAGTGATGGGCAAGTTGCTGGCTAACGTGGCACACTCTGGTTGGACATGGCAGGAGGTGGCTGCACTGGTTGAAGCAACAGACTGGGTTTGGGTTGTTTGGGCCTATTTGATGTCTGGGCCTATTTAGGCTTGTTTGTAATGGGTTAAGAAGATGGGTCTGTTTAGTATATAAATTGGCCCAATTGTAAACCTGAACCATTTGATTTGAGCCTTTAAAGCTGAGTTTGTAATTTGGATATTTTATTTTGTATTTGTTTTGAGCTTTTAATTTAATATTAAGTTTTAAATCAATTCAAATTTAATGAAATTTAAATTTAAAAAGATAAATTTAATTTTAAGAATTTAAAAATAAATTTAAACGAATTTAAACCCAATTTAAAATAAAAAGCTTAATCCAAAACTTGAGTCCGATTAAAATTAGACTTCAACAAATTCGATTCAATTCGATTTGATGTACTCCACTATTAAATAATTATATTACAGAATCTGGATTTTACTTTCTTTTTACATGCAGTCCTTAAAAGTGGAATAATTTAGATTTAATTATAACTATTTTAACCCAAAGTTATACTTTCATAAATTAATAAAAGCCATGTATCTAGGCCTGCAGATCAAATATATGTTTACAATTTAAATTATTCTAATTTTAAGGACTGCATGTAAAAAAAATGCTAGGGAGATTAGTTAAGGGGGACATTAATAAAATTTAGGTAATGTTTTTAACTTAAATCAATTAATTGATATATAAAAAATAGTGACATTTAAATTTTAGCATGCACAATTTTCTTAAATTATATATCAATTAATTAATGAAAAGATAAGAATACTTTATAATAATATTAATTACTCTTTGAATTTCGTGTGTTGATTTGATGGTTAAGAATATTCACTGATCCAAGTGAGACTTAGGTTCGAGTCGCGTCAGTCGCGTTGTTGTTAGGACTTTACCCTCCTTTTGTAATTCTCCCAAAAAAAATTATTAATTACTCTTTAAAAGAAGGATATCTTAATAATTTTACAACTGAATTGATGGTGGGTTAATTCATGACACCAACTTTATCAATTAGTATGGTAAAAAAAGTTGTTGCAAAATGTAAGTAAACTATAATCCGTCCCTAATTCATAAATAAGAAGATAATATATTTCAACATACTTGAACTCATATCATCCTACATTAATAATAATATTCATATCAATCAAACTAATACTCAATCAACTAATTGAATTTAGAGTTTTACATTTTGACTTCTACTATGGAGAAGATATTCAAGAGGCACATATATATATTATAAAATGTAAAATATTTAAGTCAATTGTAAATTTTAAATTTATTTGCATCAATATGGTTACACATGTTAATCATTCAAGGATTTCCTTTATATGTCAAAAGTAATGTATTGCGAAGTGTAAATGCAAAGACAAAGAGAAACTCACTAACTGCTTAGTTGACTTTCAAGTCTTACTTGGTCAAATGTTTATGCTATATTTTATTTACATAAAATTATTAAAATACTTTCGGCAATTTTAAGGTAATCTCTTTCACCAAACCCCTTCGCATTTTGGTTTATTAATTAGTTTTAGCATTTTTTTAGACCATAAATTAAGTTGTTCTAGACGACCTTAAATAAGACCAGGGTAAATTAAATTATATTATTAGTCATTAAATTATAAGTAAATTTTCGTTTTGATCACTTAACTAATTAAAATTATAATTTGGTCATTGAACTATTTAAATATTTTTATTTCAAGTCATTGGGCTCTTAAAAACGATGTTATATGGCTTTCTCTATTAGCATTGTATGCACCAATTGAAAGCTCTCTTTTTCCTTTTCTTCTACAGTTCAATTTCTTTTCATGAAATAGTTTTGGTTGTCATGAATTTACAAACCAAAATTCAAACATTTTTCCCCGATCTCCGACACTGACTGTTAGATCGACTTGGATCTAAGGAATGTTATTCTACTCTATCAATGGGTATTTATCCACTATACTAATTGTCAAAATGTCACTTGGAGTTCGATGGCGAAACTTAAAAAAAAAACTTAATAATTTAATGACTTAAATAAAATCTTTTGAATAATTTAATAATCAAATTGTAATTTTTTAATTAAACGTAAGGTTAATGATTAATGGTATGATTTACCCATAAAACAAAAAGGAGGGCATCACCATAATTTTTTTTTTTAATTATTAATTTGTTTCATCATATATAGAGTTAAACTTGTTATTTATTTTCAATCCCAATCTTTAGGTTTGAATTAAAATATTTTAGAACACACCAGTCATTCCTATTTACATGTATAAAGATTTAATTATGATTTTAATCCTTATATTATGTTAAAATTTAAGATTTAATCCATTCACTCTAATTTAATATAATTTAATTCTTTACTTTTATAATATTATTAATAGGTTTAATTTGATAGCACCATATTAATTGTTATCTAACTTGGGTTTTTTTTTTAAAAATAGACTTAATCATTAAATAATTTAACTTGATAACACGTTACGTGATTTATAAAATTGGAAGGTCAAAAAAATCAATTTAAAGTATGACTATTCCTTTCAAATAGACCCTTCAAATTTTCTTTAAAGAATTAAAAAAAGACAAAAAAATTTATATGAGGACTAAAATGATTTTTTGTAAAATTGAATGATGAATTATGCTTAATTTTTATATAACGAATTTTGAGCAATGCATTAATGAACTCAGAGGTTATATATTGCCATATCTACAACTGAGTTTATAACTGACTGAGTTGATTCATCGCCAAGTTTAAGTTTTGACAATTTCTTTTCTCAATAATTAATCCATTCCCATTAATAAAATGAAGTCAAAATTTTATTTTTGAAAGTGACATTAAACTGATTATCAATCTTGCCAGCAATGAAGAGCCACCCTTTATGCTTATATAGATTCCCATCCTTTGGTGACTCACCTTATAGACGTTTCACATTTATTTTCATGCAATAAATAAACTATGATCTCACTGTTTACAAATCTTACTCTATAGCTTGAATTTACATCCCCTCTTGATCTGCTTCTTTCGTCGTTTGCCGGTGCCGGCTCCGATCTGAGGTGAGGTTATGATTTTTTGTCAGCATTTTTTTTGAAGTTTATTATTATGATTTTCTTACGCTTTTCGAAATCTTTGAATTCGGGGCGTGACAGTTTACGGGTCAGATTGTATGCTAATGTATAATGTTTTGAGAATTTATCAAAATTTTCCAAAATTGTTGTCTCATTTTCAGATTGCAGCTTCTGATCTTTGAGCATTGAAGGTGTTTGATATAATTTCTATATGAAGAAAAACCCGAACCAGTTATTGATCATGAGGAACGCTCTTCTTTCGAGTTCGCCACTGCCCTCACAGTTCTACAACATTGGTATGTATGGGTGTTTATATATATATTTCTAAATCTACGAGATTAGCCTAAAAATAGAGAAAGAAGCTCTGGATTCGAATCCTGGATATCATTCCGTAATGATTCAGTTTTAGGATGTTTCTCTCGCGTTTAGATTCAGAGGTATTGCCAGTTAGATCAGTGGCGAATATGGGGGTTGCAGGGACTGACACCTAAAATAAAAAATTTTCTATTTAGCTCCCTTAATAGTTTATAAAATTTTAAATTAATAATGGTAAATTTACAATTTGGCCTCTCAAAATGATAAAAAATTGATTTAGTCTTTTAAAAATTATAAAGATATAGGATAAATTACACCCAAGATCACTAAACTATTAGTATGTTTACATTTTGATCACTCAATTACAAAAAGTTACAAAATGGTTATTGAAATATTTGAAAGTTTTTATATAAGTCATCGGACTATTAAATTTTTTAAGAAAAAAAATCCAGCTAGTGAGCTTCAAGTGACTAATTGATAATCAGTAAGGTGGATAAGTATCCATCGATGAGTAGAAGAACATACTTTATTTCCAAGTCAATCTAACAATCAATGTTGGAGATAGATGAGAAAGTTGTTTGGATTTTAATTCGTAGATTTATGACGTTCAAAGCCGTTTCATGGAAAAAAAATTGAATTGTAGAAGAGAAAAGGAATGAAAGCTTGCAATTGATTAAATAAAACTTTTAAATAGTTCAATGATCATTTTATAATTTTTTTTATGACCAAAATATAAATTTACTAATAATTTAGTGACTTTAGGTGTAATTTACTCATATATATATATATATATACACACACACCCCTAGGAAAGACATTATATAAGGTAAATGTCTTAGAATCTGTTCATTACAATTTTTAAAATATATATGATATGGTTTTGTACTTATTTTTGCTGTCCCTCTTTACAGGAAACACTGAAGCTCAGATGTCATATTTGGATGTCCTTATGCGGATGGAAACTATGGGGTAAATATTCTATCTTAACTAAAATATAGTTTTATGCAATAACTAATTAAGAATATAAAATTTTTATATCACATAAATTTATATTAACTAATTGATACCTCCAAATAAAATATAAAAAATTTGCAAGTATAATAATAATATGGAATCTTTTGCATAAGTAAGGCTAATCCCTGCCATGGATGGGAGAAACAAGAAAACTAAATCAGAAGCTCATAAACTATATAACTTAAATTCAAAAATAAATATGTTATTTAATTTTCCTCGGATTGCTACATTGTTTGTAAAAGAAAATCCAAATTAATTGGTTGCAATATGTTCCTTTTTACACTTTCCTTTTTAGCAGAAATGTTCAGGTGGATGATGCCTTTTCTTCGGAATCCAAGACATCCAACAATGGCGACCAGCTAGGATATGAGGCCTTTGCTGCTCCTTATCAGTCCCGCTTTAACTATGATTTACGAGGTTTGGTTAATACTTCCATCACATTTTTGTATTAGAGGGTTTTCAGGGAAGTGACGAAGCTAAAAAAAAAAAAAAAAAAAAAATTGGAATTAAATTGTATATTTTTATGATAGTAAAAATATAATTTTTATTTTAATAGTTAATATCTTTATAATTTTTAAATGATTAAATAAAATTTTATTATTTTTGAAAGCCAAAATGTAATTTTATTATTATTAATTTAAAATTTTATAGATTATAAAAAATCTAAATAAAAAATTAATTTTAGAAGATCCGGCCTGACAGAGATCCCCTTGGTTCCGCTACTATTTCAAAACTTGGCTTATTTAAACATTTCAAACATTTGACCGGTTTTATTTTTAGAAAATATATAAATAATTTTATATTAATATGTATATATTTTTATCATTAAATTTAAATAAATTTGTATTTTTTTAAACAGTAAAACAAGTGAATCTAAGCTGAAATCAACTTAAAAGTTTTTTAAATTTAAAATTAAATCCAACTCATAAACACGTCTTTCATTCCATTTCTATTTAGTTGATGATATTCATACATGAATTTTTAGCTGCAAAAGTAATATCATAAAGTAGTAAAAATACCCTTTGTTTGGTGTCAGATCATCAATTTGGTAGCTTCAACTTTGGCAACTATTTTCAACCTTCTATGTCACTTAGCAACAAGCTAGCAATTCCACACTTTGAATCGGTATGTAAACTCTAATCCAACTTTTATATATATATGGTTTTTTCGTAGTATGATATAAAAATATTTGTAAGATTTAAATATATTTCTCTTTTAGCAATATTTTATTTGTTTAGATCATTTATCCTATGTGAGACATGTTGGGTAGATGATTCTTCTAAATTTTTTAGTTTTATTTCATTAGTAATTATATTTTCAATTTGGTTACAAAAAATTCTAGTTGTATTTTCAATTTGTTCATAATTTTTATTAAAAGATGTAAAAAAAATTATCTTTTAGAATATTTGAATCTATTTTTTTTCCTTTAAGATCTTAATCTGTTTGATCAGTTTTCATAAGTTTGGATATATCTATATTTTCATCTTCATCTATTGAAGAATTTTCTTCAGTTATCTATTTTTTAACACATGGCATACCTATTTTGTTGACATATATTATTTATATATAATATATATTATATGAAAAGAAAAGAAAAGTAATAATGTTTCTCTTTAGAGGTAAATCTTATGTCTCTTTAAAAATGAAAATTTTTCAATTTAGTCATTTTATAAATAGAGAAACTATAAAATAATAAATAGTGAAATAAAACTTTGGCCCTCTCAAAATGAAAAGTTTTCAATTCAAACCTCTTATAAATAAAGAAATTATAAATTAATATATAGTAAAATTACACTTTAGGTTCTTAAAAATGAAAATAATTATGTTTAATCCTTTAAAAATGATAAAATTATAAATTAATACATAACAAACTTATATTTTGATTTATGAAAAGATTATAATCAAATGTTGGCCCCTACTAAAAAAAATTTATGAATTTACCCCTATTTATATTAGCTGAAGAATAACTTAGAAGTACCATTTATTTTTTTCAAGTCTAAGAATTATTTTAATTTATAAATTAATAAAATAAAAACATACATACTAAATTTTTATAATATCCTCAATATATATTTTTTAAATTTGCAATTAAGTTAATAAGATAAAAAGATACATAATTTTAGATATAATTTAAGAAATTAAGAAATTAATTTTAATACCACATTTACTAATACTTTACTATTTTTATTAAAAAGTTTATTTTAATCCTACATTAACTACAAAACACTCTAATATCTATACGTAAGTGTTAGTTACTCACTCTAAGTATCAATTTCTTCACTATTTTCATAAGGTCTTTCGAGTTTTTTTTTTGTGAAAATTCATGAGAGAGTATTTATAGTTTAAGTTATTTATATATTATTGATATGGCATATAATCTAAAGTTATTTATAAATTATCAATGTGAATGGTGGTGATTAATTTTTAGTAGTACTAAGATTTTACAAATAAGTGATGGTGATTTCAATATAGTGCATTTAGTTGCCAAAAGTTAGCAAATGATTATGTAGAAATATTTTATATCTAAAAAATATGAATTAATTAAATATATTTTTTAATTTAAATACAATAAACATGTATGTCTGTATATAAATACTAATTTACACTATTATTAATTAATGACACATTTATTGTTTTATAATCAATATTACCATCTGTACATATTAAATTATTTTAATTTACTTATAATTAGATTCAAAATTTGATAAATTTTCATAGCTCTCAAGATTATAATTGATTTATACCGGCACGGGTTAGAAAACTAGTTTGAATATCTTTTGAACTTCAGATATAACATAAAAATTTATTTTTAATGTTCGAAAACGGATTGATTTCTTTTGTTTTCCTCTCAGGACATTCAAAACTTGCAAAACGGAAAACGTTCAGTAATTGAGTTCCACCAAGAGCTAACGCCATTAAATGGAACTATTGCTTTGAATGAGTGGAATAAGAAGAAGAGAAGAAAGGTGTCTTCCTTTGAACAACAGCAATCTGCTCAACAAAACATTGAAACAGTACCAGGAATCAATGATTTCAGGGTATGGAATTTGCAATATATGATGAAAATTAATGAGAAATTGAATATATATCTCTTTAATTTAGTTTCAATGAATAAAAAACCCAAGTTTTTTTTCTTTATTTTCCATTGTAGTTGAATATGCCAGTGAGGAGAAGCCAAAAGCTAACTGATAAAATCACCGCTCTTCAAAAGTTAGTTTCCCCCTATGGAAAGGTTAGTTTTCTGTTTACATTACCCTAACTTTTTTGTTTTTATATTTTTAGAGCCCTGCATCTTTGTCGGAAATATTCGTGTATGACATTCATGTTTTACACACATTCAAATACTGAGTATATAATTTTTAGAATCTTTTATAACCCTAAAATTTTTGAAAAAAAACTAAAGCAGGAGTGAATCCAAGGATTTTTTTTAGGAGATTAAAAATGAATTAAAAATTTTTGAGGAGTGAAAATTATAATTTTATTATTTATTAATTTATAATTTTATTTTTTTAAAGAATTAAAATGATTTTTTTTTCATTTTTGAAATTAAAATGTAAATTTACCGTATATTAATTTATAATTAAATTATATATGGAAGATTGAAATGTTAATTTTCCATTTATGGAGGGTCAAGATTTTGCTTGCCCTTTAAATTTGCCTGTAAACATATCTATTGAGATGTATACTTATATTTAACACTTACACTCAAGTTCGAATAATATAAACCACGACATAATCATATTCAATGAACTCTAAGATGGTAAATGAAGAGAGAATAGGTCTTTGTATTATAAGGACTTTATCAAATTAATTCCTTTACAGTTAAATAGATCAATCTAGTCTTTGTACTATTGGAAATGATCAAATAAAGCTAAATTGAAATAAATTTAACATTTATTGTTTAATAAAGTTAATATTTTTTAAATTTTGTTTGAAATTGAACTGCAATTGAAAAAAATTAATTTTTAAGATGTTATCTTACAATAAATATTAATTCGATTAGAATTTAAAATTATTTGATTTTTTTTAATAATATAAAAATTAAATTAATCTATTTAATAATAAAGGGATTAATTTTATCTACCGGACCAAGTCACCAACATTAAATTAAGCAAACATCTTTATTTCTTGCTACAATGTCTATTTTTTAATTAAAAATTAATTATTTTCGTCATTTAGCAAATAAAGAAGCGAGTTTGGTTGAATTTATTATTGCAGACTGATATAGCTTCAGTCCTTGAAGAGGCTTCTCTTTATATCAAACTTCTACATCAACATATTCAGGTTTATATTAAATTCCTCAATATATCATATTTCAGAAACCAAATTAAATGGTTGGCTTTTTACTAGTTTCCTTAGGTTTAAATAATTTCTCTAATTTTTTTCTCCATTTTCACCCCAGAAATTGTTTCAAATGCTGAGGACATCATACAATAGTGTTGGAGCTATTCAACCCCCACAGGTAAATCATTTTTGAATTGACTCGATCAAAAAATATTTATGGGTCGAATTGAGTCATACTCGAATTTTTCTTATCAAAATATATCAATCAAAATTAATGATTATAATTGATTTTATTGTTTTATAAATATTGATTCAAATCAAATCAAGTCGGATTAAATAAAAAAATATATTATTTATTCTCGACCTAAATATCCTATATGGGTTAATCCAATTCATGCTAAGTTAGGTTGAGATTGATAATTTAATCTTAAGACAAGTATTCAGAAACGATAATTGATGGCAAATAGAGACCTCACTTATTAAGCCCTTGAAACTTATAAAATTATAAGTAATAGAGTAATAAAATTTATTTTCTTATCTCTCGAAATTTACAATTCAATTTCGACCCTAATATAAATTTTATGATTTCTTTGAAGTCTAAATTGATATATATATATATATATCAGTGTCAGATTTATTTTTTACTTATTTGTTGTTTTTGAGTTCCTAATAATTTGAAAATTAGAACACTTATTATTGTGAACAGGAAATTGAAAAGAAGAAGCAAGATTTAAGAAGTAGAGGTCTTTGCTTGGTTCCAATTTCCTTTGCCCAAAAAGTTACAAAGGAAGAGAAGACCATTGATACTAATTCTATATCAAGAACAAATAATCATCCATAGAAAAGTTTTAATACAAATATTATGTATTTAATGTATCAATTTTTAAGAGTTTATATGAGAAAGTATCAAATCTATAGTTATTGAAGTTCTACATTTCCATTCAGAAATATATACGTATATTAGTTCCATGTTTTTCAGAGTTTGAATGGGAGAACTACTACCAAAATTTAATGTTTTTTTTAATAAAAATTGACCTAAATAAATTAAATAATTACGAAAATAATTAAAGAACGAAATCATGTACAAGAATGACCTGAAATTTATAGTGTTTACCGGGTCGTCAGACACACTATGAATACATGTATATTTTGAAAAATAAATACGAGTGTCGTCGGACACAGTAGTGACACCCGAAAAAATTATTATTTTTAAAAAGTCGATGATGATAAGGGACAGTGTTGTCGATGTGTCTAGCAGCACAGACTGACACTGTAAATTTCAAATCATTCTTGTACATGATTTTACTCCTGAGTTATTTTCGTAATTATTTAATTTAACTGGGTCGGTTTCGAAAAAAATCAAAATTTAAAGATGAATGATAAATATGAATACTTACTACTAGTCTAATTAATATTATATCAGTAAATGTATCAATTTATTATTATTAATATATTTTGGTATGTGAATTTGAATTGATTGATATTTAAAAATATTTAATATATATTTTAAAATATATATATTATATATGAATATGTAAAATATTTACAAATATCAAATAAATAAAATTAAAAAAGTTAAATATAAAATACTGATGAATAAACTTACAAATACAATCCGTCATTTAATAAATTCAAAATACACTAAAACAAAAAGATTACCCCTTACATTAAACAATAAAATCATTTCATAAATTATTTTGATATTAGTTTAATTAATTTAATTAATGTATTTTTCTCAAAATATTCATTTATCGGATGAAATCAAAGTTATCTCAGATCCAGTTAAATAGCATTTTATTTTTTTAATATTTTAAATATAAAATATTTATTTTTATATCATAAATTAAATAAAAATAAAAATAAAACCATCCAAATCCCATTTTCGATTTCCCAACACCTGAACATAATAACAGTAAGAGGCAGCAATGTTGAAAACGATGCCGTATTGCTGATTCCATCTAACTAAAAAAACACGTGCTAATTCCACCTTGAACAAACAAAAATCCCAGTTCTGAGATTTTTCTCCATTGAAACCACAGCACATCAACAAAATCCCAAATCTGAATCACTTCAGTTTCACAGGTGAGTTAAAACTCCTCGTGTATATATATACACGTATATATACGCGTACTACATACGTATGTAAACTGTAAAGTCTTTCAATACTGTATGTTCTTCTTTTCTGATCTGAAATTCGTTAAACTTTGTTTGTTTTTCTTGTAGAATTGATGGTTTACTTTTAGATTTTTATTAAAGAATGGGTTTCAACAAAAGCAGGAGCCTGTTACGTGGGAAGATTTTTTGAAGCATTGATCGTGTTCCTTACCGTGATTCACCGTACTCCAGGGACCGTCGGAATAATCGGTATAAACTTTTTTGTTCATATTATTTTGAAATTTAACGTTATTAAGAATCTTTGTTTATGATGATGTTTCATTGTTATTTACATTTTGATCTTGAAGTTCAATGTTTAAAGAATTAAGATTTAAATAATCATTTTTTTCGTTTTGATCATAAAATAGATGGTTGATGTTATTTTGGTATGTAATAATTATTTGGATTTTGAATTATCCTGTTATAATTTTCATTATTGTGAAATTGATAGAAATTTAAGTGAAATTTGTTTCTGACTGTACTGAAGTTTTTTTTTTTTTTTTTTTGAATTCATGGAAATGAAATGAAAAATGTTTCATGTTGAACTTCTGATGCTGGAAAAATTAGGCTTGAGATCAATGCATTTATTAGGTTTAGAAAAAGTTCTGAGACAATGTGAAAAGAAGGTTAAGGAATAGAGACATGGAATGCAAGGATCAAGGGTATTGCACTAGTTGAACTACGGTTTCGATATGCTTTCTGCAACTGTTTCTGGTTGACTGTTAAGGACCTAGTTCGAAGTTTTTGGGTTGTAATACCGTATATTGTTAAGGATCTCTCCATTTTTCAGCTGAAGGTAACAACGGCACGGTCCCCAAGTTCAATACTTCTATGCTGCTAGAATACTGTGGTCGCTGTTAGAAAGCAAACACATCTTGGACTGATATACGAGAATAATGTTTTATGATGTAGTTCATAGTTGAACACTTGAACTGCGAATTTGCTTGTTTCATTTAGTTATTCACGAGCTCTTGATTTCTAGGCCATGTTCACTTATCAGTTTCACTTGCCGCCCCTTACTTCGGTTATAATCGTGTAGGAGTTGAGGTGGTTTTGCTTGAACTTTTTAGGTACGCCAGTGTTCCCTATTTCTAGTTTTGTTCATGGTTCTCTACCATGTAAGATTTAGAATTCCTTGGAATCCGTCTGTGGTGTTAAAGGGTGCCATCAAGGCCTTACGGGTGGATACAAATATTGAGAATATGTCATTTCGGAAAAGGGACCGGTTCATGGAACCTGCTGGAGGAGACTAGTCTGGTTATACATCATAAAGCTTGAGGTAATAAACTATCTTCAACCCTGGCATCCTTTATTTTTGCTGCTGTAGAATTTGCGGTTCCAACTTTTGAGGCTTCGGTTTAGTGCTACGGTAGATTTGAGGCTTGGGCTTATTCTAGCTGCTTTTCACATTGTTCATATTTTCTCCTTTTTGAGACATATGCTTTTCTTTGCTTCTGTCATTTCGATTTAATGATAGGAAACCATGTTTTTGTTTCTCAGGCAAAATTATTTGTGCAACAAATGTAAGCGACCCGGCCATTTTGCAAGGGATTGTCCAAATGTGACCATGTGTAACAACTGTGGGCTTCCTGGGTGAGATGAATTCTTCCTCATTTAAATTTTGTAGAACCTTTCACTTAAGCCGAAAGAAAAAAGGTATTACCTTCCATTTCACATTTGTTCGTTCTCAGACTGTGAAATTCGTTAATGATCTGTTTTCTTCTCTTCGTTTCTTTGTAGTCACATTGCTGCCGAGTGCAACTCAACCACTATGTGTTGGAACTGTAAGGAGCCAGGGCATCTTTCTAGCCAATGCCTCAATGAGCCTGTTTGCAATATGTGTGGTAAGATGGGTCACTTAGCTCGAGATTGCCTAAATCCCAGACTTCCGGCTCATGATGCAAGACTCTGCAACTACTGCTACAAGCCTGGTCACTTTGCCGCTGACTGTACCAATGAGAAGGCTTGCAATAACTGTCGTAAAACCGGTCACCTTGCTCGTGACTGCCCTAACAAGCCAGTTTGCAATATCTGCAATATATCAGGTCATGTAGCCAGACAGTGTGCCAAGTCAAAACTGTCATCAGATATGGGAGGCTCCTTCCAGGACATTTTCTGCCGCAACTGTGGCCAGCCAGGACTGCGTTTCCATCGTCATATGCAATAACTGTGGTGGAAGGGGTCACCTTCATTACGAGTGCCCTTCAGCAAGGATGTATGACCGCAGTGGTGTACGTAGGTATTAACTACGAAACTAACCAACTTTTATAGAATTCATTCATTAGCAACCCTTTGTTTGACTCATCTTTATAATTTGATTTTGAATTGATTTATTCTTGAAGTAATACGCCATAGTTGTTCTGTAATTAAGGCTGCAGTTCCCGCTGCCTTGAAAAAGTGTCGTATTTTCCTTCAATGGCGAATATTGGCATTCAGTTTTGAAGGGGCCTACCTAAAATTTTAGAAAATTTGAGGGGTTTAATGAGAAATTTCAAAAATTTTGAAAGGTTTCATGCGGTTTTTCAAAGATTTTGAGAGCTTAATTAAAAATTTCAAAATAGTTGACGGGTTTAATAAAAAAATTCCGATATTTTGTGGGCTAAGTTCATACTTATTGGAGAAAAGTTGGTTAAGATTAGGGTATGAAACTTGGATATGGTTTGTCTAATATAAATGTATACAAACTCACTCGAAATATATGAAAAATTTATTTAAAAAATGAACATTTCGAATCATGCATACCATATACATGAAAAAACTTCAAAACGATTAGACTATCATATCCTTTAAAATACGGAGTCGAAGTGAGAAAATTTTTTTTTATTTGAAATTAAATTATATATTTTTTATGATAGTAAAATGGTTGTTTTATGAAATTAATAAGTGGTTTTAGTGAAAAAGAAGATGTTGTTCATCTTAGGGGTTTCAGGTTCGAGCGCCTACATGTGCCTTGTAAAAAGGATGAAGAAAATGTGAACAAATATTACTATGTAATCACATTAGTATATTAAGAAAAAGTAATTTTATTGTTCTAATAGCTTATATCTTTATAAATTTTAAAAGACTAAATTAAATTTTTACCTTTCTTAGAAGGATCAAAGTGCATTAATAATTTAAAATTTTATCAATTATAAAATATCTAAATGAAAAATTTTCTTAGGGGAATCGGACCCCTTGCCAGTCCCTCTGGCTCTGTCCCGACTTATGCAAATGTTTAAATATTTACTAAATACATGTGTTGGATTTGGATAATTCAAAGAAATTAAAGAATTTGGAAATTTCTACTAGTACTCAAAATCTTATCGTCCCTATATGACTATAGAATTCATATATTTAAAACACAAATTTAAAAGTAATATATAATTAATATATACAATTGACAGGAGTAATAAAGTTACATAATAAAATTAAAATATATAAAAGTATTATAATGAAGCTTTAAAAATATTTAAATGAAGTTTTAGTTGAGTGACAAATTAAATGTTTTATTAATGTAATTCGTGGGTTCTAATCCTATTGTCGAATTCATTTTTTATGTGAGTTTCGAAAATTATTTTTTTAAGATTTGAAAATGAGAATCGTCACCAATCTTTTAATTTAGGTGTGATTGGATCACCTAAAATGCTTGAATTGGTTTTGTAAAAAAACGTTTGGTCTTCAGAATCCAGAAAAATAGGTTCCGGAGTCGGTTACGTGTAAGGAAGGGTTAGCACCCTCACACACCCAAAATCGGTACCTAATCGATTATTTAGTGTCTTAATTGTTGAAAATCAAGAATTCGAGTAGAAATTCAAAATGCCGTTTATGAATTAGACGTTAAAATGAGATATTTAATTATTTAGTTTCAAAGCAAAATCACACTAACTCGTTAAGGCATAATTTTGCCTTCCCAAAATAATGGAATATCAAGTAACTGATGATTTTAAATAGGACGTTCGATTATTTTAGGTTCAAGGAAGAGGTCATACTCATCACGTTAGAGCACAATTTCTCATATCCCTAAAATAAAATAGCATTGCCTTTATTTTTAAAAATTCATGTGTTTTTTATGTCTATTGAAAAATGCTTTAGCAATTTGACTTTAAAGTAAGATATTCGATTTTTAAGCTTGAAGAATGTAACACTCAACACGTTAGAGCATTATCTTCAAAATTCTCGAAATAAATGAGCTTTTACTTTGAAAGGATAATTCATATATATATATTTTTTAAACGCAATTTAACTAAACTATTTTGCAAAGATACTCGAATAGGTATGCATTCTATCCTAAATTAAGAATGTAAAGAAGTAGAAAACATAGGATAAATTGCATGAAACATTTTTTTAAAATAATAATAATAATAAATAAAACAATGATGTGCATAAGAACAATATAGTATGATAACTTAATAAAGATAAATGAAGATTACATAAGTTAAATAAACACTGAAAATAATTAGAAGAATTTAAGTAATAATCATTAAAGAGTGGCTTGGGGATTAAGTTCAAAGAAATAAAATTTGCTAAAAAAATTCAAGTGAACTGACCCTCTTGCCCTTTTTTAAAAAACAAAACCGTGGGGAGCTTCACAAAAAAAATTTATTTTGTAAACACTATCAATTTTAAAGTAAAAAAAGGATAATGATTTGCAACATAAATATGAAAAGGAGGGTTTAATAAAAATGTTAAAATAGGAACAAAGCTTTCGAAAAAAAAACCTTAGAGATTTTAAAATAAACAACTAAATCAAAATAAATTTATTTAATCAAGACTTAAATTTTAAAAAGGTTTATGGATCAAAATAAAAGTGGAAAGATTGATTGACTAATTTTAAGAAAACAATTTAAACAGAAATTGACTAATTTTAGACCAAATCAAAAGGACAGGATTAAACCAACAAATTCCCCTTTTTATTTTTATTATTGGTCAAAAGACCAATTTGGAAGAAAGGCCAAATTTCAGAGTCGAATTTTAAACAAAAATAAAACAAATTTTGAACCTGTTTTAAACACAACAAAACAAAAGGGGACTTAAAACGTGATTTCCCGATTTTAATTTTTCAAAGTTCAGCTACTAAATGGCAGCGTTGCGAAGTTACCACGTTAAGCCCGAAAACGCTGTCGTATTAATTCAAATTATGTTCAAAAGACCAAAATCAAAACAAAGGAGAAGCAAAAGGATCGCGGAGCGTAATTTCCCATTTTTTTTGGAAACACGTGGATCTTCATCAGGGTCGGGCAGTATTTGGATCAGCAGGCTGAAACGACAGCGTTTTGCCCTTGAGCCTTTTGAACAAAATGGCGTCGTTTGTTTTTGAATATTTAAGTCAAATTTTCTAAAAAAAGATTCATTTCTCTCTCTTTCTTCAAAAAAAAAAAACTTTCCTCTCAAAAGCCAACCCCTAACCAACCTTAAACTCCGTCCGTCCGCCGTGAATCGTCGACCCCCGATGCTGGCAACAATTGCGAGCGGTAGTCGGTGCAACGAAAGGGTCCCCTTTTATTCCCTCTTTGTTCTTTGTTAAACAATCTCCGATCGGCTAAAGAAAAACTCCAGATTTGAATAATGAAAGGGATCTTGTTTTCATGTTCTTGAGAAACCCAAATCGGTGGTTTGAAGTTTTTTTTTTTGAAGAAAGGGCGATTTTGATTTCTCTGATTTCCTTTAAAATTGATTTTATTTCTCTTTAGAAAAATCCCTTTGGTGAATACCTAGAGAATCGGGTCCTCTCACAAACGATAATAGTTTCGGAGAAACTCCGATTACGAACACGACGGCGAAACCTTATACACAGGTACGACTCTAAAACCTTTTTGTATTATTTATTTATTTAAATACAACTTTGGAATATATGAAATGTAGTAATAAAATATACGTAAATATATGCTTAAACCGATGTACCTTGTATGTTCCTGAATACTTGTGTTTGAAACTGCGATTTTTTTGTATGAATCTCTTTTGTAAATTTTTTGTGTATTGATTTTTTTTCCCTCTTTACAGATTCAAAGTGATGGCTTTTATAGCCGAAATAAATTACATGAGCAACTATTCTTTTTGTCTCTGTTTGCTGTTCTCTGTTGTTCTTTGCTTCTCCTTTGCAGGTTTATTTTCATGCTGGTGGCAGGAGGTCTCCTGTGGTCAACCGACGGTGGAAGCCGTGTCCTTGCCATTTTGGTGCAAGGGACCGGCGAGGGGGTCTTGGGCAGCGAAACAGCATCAAGTAGAGAGGTCTCGGGGGTTAAGTAGTCTCAAGAGCCGAGGAGTCAAGGGCAACAGATGAAAAGTCACGTGGATGACGTGGCGATGATGCAGTACTGACGAGATGCTGACATGGACACATGCTGATGTGGTAGTGACGGCTTAGGCAAATTAGGGTTTTCTGATATTTTGTTAAGGTTTCGAGTTTTTTGGGCCAAGTTTAGACTTGGGTTTTGAGAGTGGGCTTATAAATGGACTTGTCAAATTAAATTAAACTTAATTTGAGAATTTTATTATTATTTTTATTATTTTTGGGTTTTTTTTCTGGGCCCGGTCAAAATTGGGCCTTTACACCTCTTATATATTTTTTTATTGGTTTTTTTATTTTGAAAAGTTTAAAATATGCTCAAATAATATTTTACTTATTTTAATTAAGAAAGGATATTCCGATAATTTGTTTAACCAAGTTGGTGCACGCTTGAGTCGTAATACCAACTTAATTAGGAATTTTATTAATAGTATAGATATATAAAAGGGACTTCCTTCTTCAACATTTAGCTTGTTTTTTTTTTTTTTTTATAATTGGGAGAGGAGTATGGAATTGTTTGGGATCGAACCTAAACTCTCATGCCTACAACATAATGTTATTACCCTTGGACCAACAGTTTATTGACTTGGCTTGGTTTTTTTTTTTTTACATTCTTAACAATAATGGTTAATTTTTAATTTCATCCCTCTACTTTTATATATACCACTGCATCCTTTTTTATATAGTAGTATAGATTGTGAACAAAGTGGTTAATTTTTAATTTTGGTTTCTCTACTTTTTTCATTATATAAAGTAGTCCAATTTTAATTATGGTTCATATATTATGTTAAAATTTGAGATTTGATATAATTGAATTTTTTATATAATTCGCACTTCATCATTTATAATCTGATTACTTAATCTAAATGTTTTCTTCTAATTAAAATGCTGAGTAAATTTATAATTGGGAGAGGAGGATGGGATTGTTTGGGATCGAACCTAAACTCTCATGCTTACAACATAATGTTCTTACCATTGGACCAACAGTTTATTGACTTGGCTTGCTTTTTTTTTTTTTACATTCTTAACAATAATGGTTAATTTTTAATTTCATCCCTCTACTTTTATATATACCACTGCATCCTTTTATATATAGTAGTATAGATTGTGAACAAAGTGGTTAATTTTTAATTTTGGTTTCTCTACTTTTTTCATTATATAAAATAGTCCAATTTTAATTATGGTTCATATATTATGTTAAAATTTGAGATTTGATATAATTGAATTTTTTATATAATTCGCACTTCATCATTTATAATCTGATTACTTAATCTAAATGTTTTCTTCTAATTAAAATGCTGAGTAAATTTAAAGAAATGTTATAATTGTTCAACTTGTTGTTAAATTTAAGTATATTATAATGTCATTTTTTACATAATTATCAAGTGAGTACTTTAAAAAAAAATTAGAATATCATGCCAGTAAATTTAACAAAAGAATTTTAATGTTGTTAATAATTAAACTTGAATTTTTAAATTTAAAAAATAAAGAGATTAAATTCTTAAAAAGAAAAAAAATTAGAAACTAAATTCCAAATATACAGAGAATATAAAACTTAGAGCATATTGTAACATTTAAATTTTAACTATTTAGTCTAAAAATAATTAATCCAATGTGAAGAGTGGGTCAAAAACCATACTATTATAAATAAAAGATGTACAAAAATATGGAGTTCAATTTTAGGGTAAATTACACCCAGATTCACTAAACTATTAGTAAATTTATGTTTTGATCACTCAATTTTAAAAAATTATAAAATGATTATTGTACTATTCAAAATTTTTTATTTAAGTCATTGAACTATTCAAAAATTCTTGATTTATACATTGGGCTATTAAATTTTTTTTAAATTTAGCTACCGAGCTTCAAGCGACGAATTAGCAAACGGTATAATGGATTTGTACCCATCAATAAGTAAAGCAATGCAAGTCGATATGGTAGCCAATGTTGCAGATCAAAAAATAAAGTTGTTTATATTTTGATTTGCAAATTTAACACGTTTAAAATTATTTCATAAAAAAATTGATTTATAGAAAAGAAAGTAAAGAAGAAATTTTGATTGATGTAAATATTGCGAATAGAGAAGACTATCCAAAAAAGAATTTTAACATTCCAATAATTTTTTATTAAAATAACTTTTTAATCTTTTAATAGGTTAAGAAAAAAAGTTTTTTTAGTAAAAATTAATGGAAAAAGTTAAAAGAAAAGACAATAAGACATGATGTATTTTGGTTTTTATTAGAAAACTACGTACTGTTTAGGCGTCGGACAATAAAGATATATATAAATATTATTTTTATGTATTTTATTAAATAAATATCCACTTAATTGTTATTATTTGGAATTTTTTTTTTCTAAAAAAGTAAAAACAAAACAAAAATTCCTTTTAACTTTAAATGCCCTAAATAAAAGTCTACCCTGAATTTTGGATAATGTTTTTTCTAATTAGATTTGAAAGTCAGTACCATTTTTTAAAATTTAGAAATTTAAAATTTTTTTATTTTAATTACGTGATATTTTTAAAATAAAATTTTTATTTTTATTGTCAATTTTACACATGTTCCCACCTATGCAAATAAAATAAAAGTGTAATGTTTAGTATTAAAAAGTTTTCGATTTTGAATACGAGATTGTAAAGTTTTTTAGTACCATTTTCTGATAATGGAGTGAAAGTCAATACTTTTTAAAATTTTATTAAAATAAAGTGATTATTTTTAATTTTTAATAATATTATATTAATTGTTTTCTAAGTATAATTATGTTAGAGTAAATATTAATATAAATTTTATTAACATTTATACTATTATTTAAGTGTTTTATTGAATTGATGTCACTTTTAACTGACTTTTTAATTTTGAAATTACATAAATGTTTTTTTGTAATTAATATAAGCTTTACTATTTAAGGGTATTTTAATTTTTTTATTTTAACAAAAACCCATTAAAATATTCATATGGTGAGATTTGAACCCACGTCAATTGGATTAGTAAAAATTTAAATGTACCACTCAATAAAAAAAATATTTTAATGTATTTTATACGTTATTTATTATATGTTATTTTTTAAACAAACGTCTGTATTCTAAATCTGTGGTTTCCACACATATACACGTGTGATAGAATTTATAGTATTAATAATATTGTTAAATTACTTGATGTCACAAGTCAACTCGACACTAATTCAAAATTGATAACAAAAACGTGATAAATAATTTTTTATGAATATACTGGTGTGATTACATAATAATGTATTTGTTTATACTTTCTTAACCTTTTGACAATGCGCACACAAATGCTCGAACGCGAGACCCTTAGGATGAATAACATTTTCTTTTCCACTGGAGCCACTTATTGGGTTCAAAACGTGATAAATAATTGTAGTGCAATTAATATTGTTTATATGATATATTTATGTATTTAAATTTTGTTTTACTCATAATTTATTTAATTTTTATTCTAATATAGTATATATTTCATGTGTTACTATGATTAATTAGTTTCAAATCATACACTTTATTGTTTATTATATGTTATTTTTATATCTTTGTTTAAAGTTCGTCGTTTTCACATGTATACGTGTGTGATTGAATTCCTAATATATTTCAAATTAAAATTACATATAGAAAAATTTTGAACAATCTCATTATAAGTTCTGATCATATTGACTATTTTTCACACAATATTTAGAATTACCCATAGCCTATTTTCAACCCATAAATAGGAGGATAACACATTTCAACATACTTAATCCATTTTCTTTTGCATTGACAATAATGTCGATACAAATAGAATCAACCCTAAACTAAAAAAAAAAGAGGAAGAAAAAAGACAATAAGACATGGTGCAGGTAAGATTTTGGTTTTTATTATAAAAAGGGGAAAGTATTTACGGTTTAGACGTCAGACAATAAAGATATGTATAAGTATTATCTTTATTGTATTTTCTTTTTTGGATTAAATAAATTTTAATTTTAATTTTTATTAGCTGGAATAAAAAAAATATTCCTACTAAAAAAGTAAAAAG
Source organism: Kokia cookei (assembly GCA_039519145.1). NCBI lineage: Eukaryota > Viridiplantae > Streptophyta > Magnoliopsida > Malvales > Malvaceae > Kokia > Kokia cookei. Next base: position 2,483,776 of record CM076907.1, on the reverse strand, counting down.
AAAACAAAAATTCTTTTTTTAACTTTAATGCCATAAAAGAGGGGAAATTTTTTTTTTTGCTTTTAATTGGACCCAGTCTAGGTTGAATTTTGGATAAAGGTTTTTCCATTTAGAATTGACTAAGCTTTATTGGAAGGTATATTTATGATCTCAGTTTCTATATTCTTGATTATTTAAAATTCAGTCCTTTTATTTTTAATTCTAGAAATTTAATCTCTTTACAATTTTGATTTAATAATTAAAGTTTAATTGATAACACTAGACTTAAATTGAATTACATAACATTTTTTTTGAACAAAATTACATGACATTTTTAAAATTAAAATTTTGGGATCAACTAAACATGTAATCAACTTTTAATCTAGGATTATAAAATTCTTCCATATTATTCTAAAGATTTTGAATTGGTCTCATAATCATTTCTTTATTTTAAAAATAACATAAAATTGAATTTAAATTGAGTTACATGAAATTTTTAAAATAAAAAATTTGGGGTCAAATAAACACGTAATCAATTTTTAATCTAAGATTATAAAGTTCTTCGATATTATTTTAAAGTTTGAATTGGTCTCATAATCATTTCTTTATTTAAAAAATAACATAAAATCTAATTTAATGAAAGTTATTGGATAATGCTAGACTTCAATTATCAATTCTGATTAATATTAAAAAGAAGAATATAATAACTAAATTATTGAAATTAAAAGTAAAAATGTTAAGTAACATCTCAATTTCAAATATTATAACGAAGAAAATAAACAAAAAAAATTTATATTTAATTAAAATTTGACCTAACTAAATACAGAAATAAATAATTAAGTCCCATATAATTATGGAATACCAAAACTGATATAAAAAACGAAATTAATAATTAAATAAATTCCCAAAATTAAACCAAACAATAATGTAATAATAAAAGAAATAAAAAATAGCGGTTGCCAGCTCATAATAACACACCTCGGAATCGCATAGAACTGCGCTTATACTTACAGCTAAGATTCACTTCCTCCGCGAACTTTAACAATTTTTCCTCATTTTTCTCTGTTCAAATGTAGAAATTTAATCCATTCTATAATCAAATTTTAATTTCTCTAAAATTTTTAATATTTAAAAAAAAAAGTTTGGAGTTGAATTGAGAGACCGTTGTCGGTAGATTCGGAAATCCGATGACAACGATATTCAGTACCGGTCGGAGCCCCGGAAGTTCGAGGATTCAGTTAGGAACGGCTAGTGGAGTGTCCAGGCTTAGATCTCAGTCGCTTAAGAAGCCGCCGGAGCCGTTGCGCAGGGCGGTGGCGGATTGCCTTTCTTCTTCGTCGTCGTCTTCTTTTTCGCCGGCGGCGGGGGCTGGAGGTCTTAGTTCGTATCACCATGGGAGTCAGTTGGTTTTAAATGAAGCTTCGAGGACACTTCGGGTTCGTTATTCTTTGTTTGGATTTAATTTTTTTTTTGTTTATGTTATTAGATCTTGAATTTTTATTTTGTGATTTAATGAATGTTTTTCTGATGTGTATAAATTTTTCTGATGTGTATAAATATTGACAAAGAAAGGAAAAATAATAATATATTTTCTCTTTAGAATTCATTTAGGTGGCAAGGATTTAAAAGTTGATTTATTGGCAGAAGATAGTGAATTATGGTAAAAACAAAGGATATAAATTAGTGAACTATTGTAAGATTTACTTTGTAGTTCTACATCATTGTTGCGTTATGAAAGTTTATGAATTGGTGAAAGCCAAGAGTGAAAATGGACACCCAATTTGAATAAAAATGAGAATGATTTAATGAATTTAAGTGTTTATTTTGTTATCTGCAAAAGTTAGATTTTAAATTTTTTAGTTCTTTAAAGCTTATCTTTTGCTTCGGGTAAGCAAAATCTTAGTAAAAGCTCGACGAAATACAGCTTAAGTGAACTGCTTGCTAATGTTGCGTTGTTGGGTTTTTTTTTTTATAATGAAGCGTCTAAGAATTTTTCCTTGTTTTAACCGTGGTTTGATTGTTTCTGTGCACCCTAGTAAGATTTCTAGATTTTGCTGTCTTGTATTAGTTAAAATGTTTTATGGTTTCAAGGTAGGTTTAAATATTAACCCTAGCATGCTGACATTAACTACTTATTCAGCTTGAATTTATTATATTGAGAGAGAAACCTTTCTTGGCATTGTTTGGCTGAGCAATATCTTTACTTACAGATTACTTAATTAATGAATAATCTCTTAATTTTTATGTATTCTCAAATCTAATTGCAAGCAGTTTTTCTCAGTCACTTACTATCCATGGATGTATAGGAAAGGGAATTCTAAATCTCATAACTCAAACATTGGTGAACTTTTCCTTTTTGTTGTCTTTTTTCCCCTGGGGTCCAAGTGTAATGGTGAAAGTGCTTTGTTTTTTCCAACTTGAATCAGCATTGATATTGATAAAGCCTAGACTTTTGGTGTGGCAAATCTTAGTTCTGCATATAACTTTACTTCTTGCAGGCATTGTAAATGATGAGATTTTAAAGTTCATTTGATTTACGATATTAGTATGATATCATCCTTTTGCTTCACCTGTCGAATTTGTTTTTGAAATTTATAATATTATGATTCACGTACTCCATATTTTTTCCTGGAGATTGTGTATATACATATATATTAGTATCAGACCTTTTTGTCACACCTGTGGAATTAGTATTTGAACCTTACAATATCAGAACTTACATTTAACAATGACAGGACTATCTGGCAGCACCCTCAACAACTGACCAGTCTTACATTGTTATTTTAGAGCATACAATTGCTGAGAGAGAACGCAGGTAATTTATATGCATAGTGTACTTATATAACCGACCATAATGTATTTTAGAGAGAGATGGGTTTGTGAACTTGTTTGGGTGCTAAATAGATTGGAGTTATAGATTTTAAGTGATTGTAAGGTAATGCCTATTTCTGTTAAATGATAGTGTTATGTTAAATTTGTTGCACCAGTTGTTGATGTTTTGAAAACTTAGAATGCTTCATCCATACGAGACAGTGTATCGACACCATATTTATGCAATGGAATGGTCTTGTGTAACTTGTTCTAGAAACACCCATAATTTGTTTTTGGATGTCTGGAAATTTCATAGAGACGACAGCAGTAGTATATTAAATTATTAAACACTTGAATGGAATATGATATTGCAAAGAAAAAAATAATGCATTGTTTTTATAAATAATAATTGTTGTCAGGTGTATAATTTCTTTACACAGTTAATTACCGATTTGACTATTGTTGCATGTCATGCACTGATTACCTTTTCTTAACCCCTTTTTAATCTAGTCATTACTCTTAGCACAGTGCTTGAACTAATTTCCTTTTCTGCTGTTGTGTATATAATTTGTGCCAGCCCAGCTGTAGTGGGAAGGTGTGTGGCACTCCTGAAGCGATACCTTTTAAGGTATGCTGTTCTTGGTGTGAACTTGTATTTTCTCTTATTTTCTTTTTATATAGAATAGGGAAGTGTTCGAATATTTTTTTTGGTATAATTAAGGTATCCACCATGACCATTTTACTGTTTATGAAGATTAATCTTTTTGGGATTTGTGGCTGCCCCTTCCAACAATGTCATCTCTAGGGTTCGAACTTGAGTTCTCTCCTTGAGAATGCAATGTGTCTTATCACTGCACCTAACACTTGTTGGTAGGGAAGTGTTAGAATGTTTGTTGGTTTCAGAATGCAATAATTGAACCAGAATTGACATATATCAAGTGTTAATAAAATTATGTTACCATTATAGTCCATTTGTAAATATGGAACTTGCTCTGGTTGCTATCCAGTTTAGGACTGACTGGGAAATTTATCAAGACCAAAGGTTCCAAGATTATAGGGTCTATTTTATATTGTTGTTTTATTTTAGGATTTCATTTTTTGTTATATTTGGTGTAGGTATAAGCCCAGTGAGGAGACATTGCTGCAAATAGATCGGTTTTGTGTTAGCTTAATTGCTGAATGTGACATAAGTCCAAATCGAAGGTTGTCTCCTTGGTCTCGATCTTTAAATCAACAATCGGGTTCATCAGCAACACAAACATCATCTGCAAGTGCTTCTCCTTCATTGCCTGTATCTAGTTTTGCTTCTATAGCCCTTGTAAAGTCATTGAATTATGTGAGATCCTTAGTGGCTCAACATATTCCAAAGCGTTCATTCCAGCCGGCAGGTTTTGCTGGGGCAACCTTTGCATCGAGGCAGTCACTTCCTTCATTGACATCTTTGTTGAGTAGATCTTTCAATTCTCAGCGATGCCCTGTGAATGTTGGAGAGTCTTCAGAGAAGAAAGATGCTACATCTTTATCTGTTTCAAACTTGTCAAACATCGAGGACGCTGATCGAATAGAGAATCCTGAATATATTGCACATGATGTTTTGAAATGGCGCTGGCTTAGGGATCATCAGTCACCCTTTACTGAAAGGTAATTGATTTGCAATTTGCATATGCTTATTAAGTGTTCAAATAGTTCATATTGGCTTTATTACTTCTTCCCTTGTAGGTATTCTAAGTCTCTGGTATGTTCTGGCTATTAATACTGTTCTTCCATGTGTTCCATTGCTTCTAAAACAAATTTAACATTTGAAATGTTCTATATTCAACAAACAGTGACCACTCTGCGTATGTGCAAGACATGAGTGCACATAATTTCTTAGAAGTAGGAGCAGCTGCTTTACTTGTTGGAGATATGGAAGCAAAAATGAATGGCCAGCCCTGGAAATATTTTGGCACTGCTGATATGCCTTATCTTGATCAACTCTTACAGCCTTCACCAGTCACAACAATTGCCAATTCTGCATCTGCTCGCTCCCATTTGAGAGCAATTACAGCATTGAAACGCAGTAAAGGAGGACCTCATCAAATTTGGTATGTTCATCACTTACTCTCAAATTATTGCTTTGATGACTTTATGTTTAATCTCACTTACCATTATATTATTTGCACGGTTCCTAAGGATCTGTTGTGCTATGATAGACTTATATGGTTGTGCTGTTAGACTGATCTTTGCAATTTGATGGGTGGGAAAGATCATAGACTTTTAGCTTTTAAGGCAATAATTTCAAGCTTCTTTCCTAGTTAAATGTTTGGAGTCTTGTGGCTTGAGGTTCTGTTTTCTACAAACCTTTTTCCATACCTAATTGTATTATGACCGCTTTTATGGAGTTTGTAAATTTGATTAAGTTGGAGGGCCTGGGGCATTGAGACTGTAGATGAACTCTGCATGTTTTGGTTTGTTGGTGCCATATTACATAAACCAATAAGATGTTTACTGTATTCTGGATTCAAAAGAATTTAACCAATCGTGTTAGAAAGATATGCGTGTGTCTGTGTAACTTTTGTTTCATTCTAAAATTCTTTGTTGCTTTCATTTGGTTATGAATGTTCGTCATAAGTATACCCATTACGTGTTTTGACTTGTTCATGTTATACCATGTATGACAATCTGATGTTAGCCATAATCTGGATTTAAGTGAAGTTAGCTAATCCCGTTAGAAAGATATATATTTCAGTTTAAGAGAAAATTAGCATGACTATCTGGATACTCTGAAAATTAAGCTTCTTTTTTTTTGGTGAGTGAAAATTAAGCTTCTTTAAATGGTAGTATAATGAGCAAGGTAGAGCTGTTTGAGTTTAAGAGAAGATTAACTATGCATGGTTTAAAACCTAAATTTTGAATAAAGTTGTATGGTTACAATTTGGGTTCTTGGGTTTAATTTGTGTAGGGATGATTCTCCTGCAAGCACATTCCGCCCACGTGCCCGGCCACTTTTCCAATATCGCCATTACAGGTGTGCAATTTTACATCCTTTAATTGATGGTATATTCCTTTTGTGATTTGTTAGCTAATGAGCTTTGCTTCTATTGCAAGTTTACTAGGTTTTGGAATTAAAAGGGAGCTTCTCTTTTTTTTTCCCTATTAGCAAATACTCCATGTTTAACTTGAGGACGTTTATGTTATTGAGTTGAACATGAAGCATTTGCTGACATCCATATACATTAATTGTATAATTGTTCCTTGGGATCATGATCTGTGGCTGGGTTTATCCTGCATTGTTACATATAGCTTCTTGTTCTGGAGTGCATAATTATTGTATTTATTTTCTAAGTGCTATTTATTTCACGACATTGATATATCTCAATGTGGTTGAGTTTATGTTTTCTTTTTCTCTAATAAAATATTTTTGTGTGCATCAGTGAACAACAACCTTTGCGTTTGAACTCTTCTGAGGTATGCGAGGTCATTGCAGCTGTCTGCTCTGAGACATCTTTAACAAGTGCTAATACCATGATGGTATCTTCTAGATTAAGTAATAACAGTGCAAAGCCATCAATGGATGTGGCTGTGAGCGTCCTTATTAAGCTGGTTATTGACATGTATGTTTCTGTTTTCTTCTTTTCTTTGACCTCTTTTGTCCTATATAGTATGTGATACATTTAACCTTTCTTTCTCTCCCTCTCTGTCCCCGACAACCTTTCTTTGGTCATTATAATAATATAATAACAGTATCGATTACTTTATACGTATTAGCCTAAGATGCATAAGTTATTTTGGAATCATCCTTATGTAAAGGGTGATAAGCTTTCTGTTTTTTTATCCTGCAATACTAAGGACATGGTGTTGCAATGCACTTAGAATAGTTTCCTAATTCATTGCTATTTAACAGTAATTTATCTGAGAAAATGCATATCCATTTTAAGTAGCTGAAGTTGACATCCCCTTGATCATGTTGTGGGCATACTTTGAAATGCCGCTTGCTTAATTCAGGTTGAAATCTGACCAATTGCAAGAGTCGGTTATTCATAAATAGTAGCAGGGATTTGATTCTGAATTTCCAACATACTTGTTTGTGCACAGAATCATGTGATTGATTTTGTTTCATTTTTTTCTTTTGTTTTCTTCTTTTAATTTTCACATCTAATGATGATTGCTGGCATGGTGTTGCTGAAATTCTGTTTTGTAGGTATGTCTTGGATTCTGGAACTGCTGCTCCTCTCACTCTATCTATGCTTGAGGTTTTTGTTTATTGTATTTTCAGTTTCTTATTCAAGTATTATGAAATCATCTTTTAACTCTTACCTTTTTTTTTTCCTTACAGGAGATGCTTAGTTCTCCAAGGACAGCGTGTAGGGTGCGTGCTTTTGATTTAATTCTAAACCTTGCAGTCCATGCTCACTTGTTAGAGCCACTGATAATTGATGATAATTCTGCAATTGAGGAAGAGTATTCTCAAGAATTACTTTTAAATAGTGAAGATCAGCTTACCCCGCAAGGCAGAAGGAAAGTAGCTTCTGCCAAGAAGTTGGAAAGCACCTCAGCTATTGATAAATTTGAGTCTTGGATTTTAAACATTTTATATGATATACTTCTTCTTCTTGTTCAGGTACAGGCCGTCTTTTAACTGAAGCTTCTGTACTTTGACTGCTTTGATTTTAGGATGTTCGATCCATGCTTGTCTCTACTTCCATTTTACTTTTTCCCTTGCTATTGCTTGTTGTAGATTGATGAGATGGAAGAATCTGTCTGGGCTTCTGCCTTAAGCTGTTTACTATATTTTGTGTGCGATAGAGGCAACATTTGGAGAAATCGATTAAAAGGACTTGACATCAGGGTGAGTTGGTTTTGTCTGCCTATTACCAGTTCCTGGAGCTTTCCCAAAATTACCATGTTGTACTCTTACCTTGATGTAACCCATGAGGGCTTCATGCATGTGTGTGGAGGAAATTATGTCTAGGAGGTGATTTAGAAGTTTCATTTCTTGTGTGTGCATGTCTTCAATTTTTGGAAGTACTTGTCCTGTAAAATTGGCAGCATCCATTTTAAACATCTAAGTGAAAAAAAAAAAAAACCATCCCAGTGAACTTATCAGTCTCCAATTGGTAACGTAGCACTTTTGCATCTACCATGTTAGACTTCTGAGTCACACTTTAGCAGTGTGAAATACCTCTAAATAAAGTTCAACCTCTGCTTTGCAAGCATTTCTACAACCAATCTATACAAAATGTTATCTTAGCATTACTCTTCCTCTGAATAATCCTGGTGCCACTTTATGTTGGGTCATGCATGGAGCAACTTTTTCTTTACCATACTCGGAGGAATTTCAAAGCTGAAAGTTGGTTGGATTTGCTAGATATGTGATTCAGTTCTAACCATATAGGTTCTGAGAATATTGGGTGGTATCTGGTATGGCTCGATGGAAAGACAGTCCATTTCTTGTTGGAAAATTTCATATGTTGCAGGAGTTTATTGACCCTAATTTTTACTTTTATTTTACACTATGCACCCTTTGCATTATATGTTGGTAGAAATTGTTTGGTATGCGATTCAATTCTAGTCTTAAGGTTCTGTCAATGTTGGGATTGGTGTTTTATTTGAACAATTTTAGGCTAAAAAAAAAACTGAACTTTACTACTTTTCCCAGGTAAGTCCATATATTTTTATTGTATCCTAGCATGCCCGTAATCCTTAATCTTTACTGATTTTTTCCTAATATTTTCAATTTTCAGCCACATCACCATACCACGTCAACTTCCATGTGGAGGAAAAAAATCCAACTAGCATTGACTGTAATAAAAGTCAACTTTTTGTTTGGGATAAGTGTTTATTCAGACAAAATTGAAGGTTTTGGACTTATTTGGGTCAATAAAAGTATAAGGCTTACCTAGCAAGTGTAAAAACTCTGGTTTTATCTTGTATTTTAAGCATAACTCTAATTTTTGCATGTCTTTGTGTTTTGGACACTCCACTGTATTTCTCTATCAAAACCATACCATGCAGTCTTTTCAATCAAAGCTGACCTAAATTTTGGTTGGATTTCCTTTGAGGAAATTTTAAGATTCAGGGTTCTTTGTTTAATGGTATTGGAACTTAGTATTATTATGGCAATAAATCTCAGTCTTATTTATGGTCTCTTCACTTGTGTTGTCTTCAGGCTGTTAAGTCACTTTTGGTGATTAGCCGGATAAATTCCTGGGCTGAAGTTGTGCATTGCAAGATTGTTTGTATCCTAACAAACATGTTATATCAAGTACCTGATGAATCTACTAAGGCCATCATGAGTACAGCGAATTTTCTTGTTGACCAGCTTGACCTGATTGGAGGAATTGATTTTATCTTCATTGAGGTATGCTAATTAGTTTGATATGGGCATCTATAGAAATAAGATCGATTTTATCTTCTTGTTGACCAGCTTGACCTGCTACTCTTGGTCTTCATGTAAAAATTTTAGCAATAATTAAAGGATTAATTTACCTGAATGAAAAAACCTTGGGACCCTACCCAATATTTAATAACACAACAGAAGCAGTGGATTCCAATTGCTTAACAAATTTTTGGAAATGTGTGACAAGTAATGAGGTTTGTTCTAAGTAATGGCTTGCAATGTTCATATTTATGAAGTTGTTGGACCTGAGAGGAATTAATGGGTATCTGTAAGTCACACTATGTGTTTTAAACACCTCATAAAAATGGATTAATTGAAATATATGCAAAATTTCTTAAATATAGAGAAACCATTTAACTTGTATGTTTTTTCTTTTCAATTATCAAGTGCAGTATTCATTGTCAACCTCAAGGGAAGAAAGAAAGCATCTTTATTTGGTGCTTTTTGACTATGTTTTGCATCAAATAAATGAAACATGTATATCGACCGGAGCTTCTGAATATAGTGATGATGAGATTCAGCCAATTGCTGCACTGCTCACTTTGGCTGATGCACCGGAAGCCTTTTATATCTCTGTTAAGCTAGGGGTGGAAGGCATTGGGGAGCTTTTGAGAAGATCACTGTCAACTACATTGGCTAGATACCCTAACACCGAGCGGTTACATACGGTAATTTCTTGTGAATGTTTTTGCAGTTTTGCATGTATGTTTTTAATATTTGGCGGGTGGGGATGATAAACAATCAGGCTATTGATTTGATATATCGTGTGTGGTCGGTTATATGATTCCACTTTTTTGATTCATTTCATATATGCAAGTATAGCTTTGAGATTAAAAATGAATCAGGGGAGGGTTTAGCCGTATCATGTTAAATTGTGCCTCTTGCTCACCTCATCTCGACTAATATATTTCATGGGTGTTTGCTGAAGTGATAACTAACCATGTGAATTGCAAGCATATATCTGTTTTTCTGATTTTTTTTTTTTTTTTACCTTTGCAGCTTTTGGAAAATATTACGGAGAAATTAGATAGAATAATAAGTTCATTTACTCATTTGGACACAGAGTTCTTGCAGCTGAAACAGATAACAAAATCCAACAAGTTCAAGGGCAATGTTGAGGGTTCATCTACGCGAAATAGTGTTGCAATGAAAGCAAAGCTGGCTTGGTCTATTTTACATTCTCTTCTTCATTCAGATAGAATCCTTTACCGCCAAAATGGATTTATCTGGTTAGGAGATCTGCTTATTGCTGAAATAAGTGACTCAAGGAATGGGAGTATATGGTCTAATGTCAGGAGCTTGCAGAATAAAATTGCTTATGCTGGTGTTAATGATTCCTCTGATCCTTCTGATATTCCTTTGTCTATCTGGCTGATGTGTGGTCTTCTAAAGTCGAAGAACAATTCTATTAGGTGGGGCTTCCTAGTTGTTCTAGAGAGGCTTCTCATGCGATGCAAGTTTTTGTTAGACGAGAGTGAAATGCAACAGCCAAGCAACAGTGATGTTAGCCCTGACAATAGGGATACTCGACTGGAGAAAGCAATTACAGTGATAGACATCATGAGCAGTGCTTTGTCCTTGATGGCTCAAATAAACGAAACAGACCGTATAAATATTTTAAAGGTATTTTTCTTGGAAAGCTTCCAAACCATCATACAAAATGTCAGTGATATTTGAAATCATCTTTTCTAGTTTATCTTGGACCAAAGATCCTGTTCATTAGCTGGCCTTATGATTAATATTTCTCTCTGTTTTCAGTTCCTGAGAAAGAATTCTTGGAGGACTGAGGATGATCTTGTTTAAGCCTTTTCCTTTTGTTTTAATGTAAAATAGTTTGTACACTTTAGATAGTTGCTAATTTTCAAGTTTGTAGTTCTTTAAATTACACCTAAGGGAACTTAGTTAATATTTTATGATTTAGATTATTGGTGCTAAAAAATCATTCTAATTTAATACAAGAGACCAGAAGACAAGAACAAAGCTTGAAGAGTTTACCTTTTCATTTGTTAAGTAGAGGTCTCACATTAGCGATGCTGCATCATGCCTTAGGTAGAAGGCTATATGCAAAAAGGTTGCTTTCTCTCTGAACTTTTTGGTGTTTTACGTGTGAAGCTCTGGTACTTTTTTTATATCTTTTTTTTTTTCTATAGCTTCTTGGTATGGATTTTTTTTAGACCTGCTTAGATACTATGAGGTTCCTCTGTCAACCACCTTGCTTGATACATGTCTTGTATACACATGTATATTGTGGTTACGCTTGATGTTTGTTCCTTTGAGATTATCTATTCATTTCCAAACAATAGGTCATGGGCAGCATAAATTAAATTGTATACATTTGAGATTTTGAGGATTTTATCATTAACTTTTGAATTTTGCATATGAAAGAGTTGTGCACCATTTCCTCACTTGTGCTTTATACATCTTTAAGAGTCACTGTTTCTCTCTTTGCTGAACAGATGTGTGATATTCTATTCTCTCAATTGTGCTTGAAAGTTCCCAATTCAAATTTGAGGCCATTTGGAGAAGGAATACAGCGGCCTAAAGTTTTCACTCGCACAGAAGAAATTAGAAAAACTAGTAATATGGATTTTGTATCTCAACAAGCAAGCTGTCCCTGGGATGAAATAATGGAGGAAAGTGATAGCAAATCAGGCTACAGTGTTAGTAGTCATTTTGTATGCGAGACAGCTTCTATGGCTGCGCTGCTACTCCAAGGACAAGCCATTGCGCCAATGCAATTAGTTGCACGTGTTCCAGCTGCTCTCTTCTATTGGCCTTTGATTCAACTTGCAGGTGCAGCAACTGACAACATTGCACTAGGTGTTGCTGTTGGAAGCAAAGGAAGAGGGAACCTTCCTGGTGCTACTTCTGATATTCGGGCTACCCTTCTTTTGCTTCTAGTTGGTAAATGTACTGCTGATCCTACAGCTTTTCAGGAAGTTGGTGGAGAAGAATTTTTCAGGTGATCTCAATTTCTTTGCTTATGAAGAATGAATTTTACAGAAGCTTACTGTCAGGTGAGTGGAAACATGAAGTTTCTTTTTTATCCTTCATTTCAGGGAACTTTTGGATGATACTGATTCTAGGGTGGCATATTACTCTTCGGCTTTTCTATTGAAGGTTAGAAAACTCTATCTTGCATTTATTTCCCTTCTATATTTTTTTCTGTTCCCCATTTATTTCCCTCGTTAGTCCTTCCCCTTGTGATTATGCTTTGCCCCTAAGCCATTCTACCGTGGGAACTTTGCAGAGAATGATGACTGAAAAACCAGAAAAGTACCAACACATGCTGCAAAAGCTTATCTATAAAGCTCAACAGGTAAGTGATTCCTCTATGTTCAATATGAAGTCGCTTTATTGTAATTATGAAGCAGTACATGAGAACAGCTGATGAAAATATCGGCATGAATATGGAAGTTTTTAGTTTGAAACTCCAGATAACAGCATTTCCACAAAAGAAAACTTCATCCCATTATCCTTATATAATTGATTATACATCTCAAAGTTTAAGAAAACATATAAACACTAATTAAAAACAATATTTCTGCTCAGTACTGTTTTACTTGAATCAATGTCCTTGACTGTGTCAGCCAATCACTGTGCCAGTCATCTATTGGATTGTTTTTGCTATACGTTATTCCTTTTAGTTAAAATGATTTGACTGTAACATATGGATGGCCTATTTGCTTCTGGTGGAACATCTTATCTTTGTGTCCATCTCTTGAAGTGCTGATGGAGAAGTTTAAAATTTTTATAGTATTCATTGTATTCTGCATTCAATTTACACGTTTTCTCAATTGTAATTTAGTACTGCTACTTTTAAATTCTTTGTTGCTGAAATCTTTGTTTTTGTGCACCTAATCTGCAGAGTAACAATGAAAAATTGCTTGAGAATCCTTATCTTCAGATGCGTGGGATATTCCAACTATCAAATGAACTTTGAACTTAGTTGTATTTGACGATTCTTCTCTGCAGAGTTTAAATATACATCCAGCTGGAGGCACTGTAGTGTTCATTAACAGGATTTTCCTTATGAAATTTTAACCCTAGCAATGTTTGGCCCGACTCTCTGAGTCTGTTCTTGATGTATGCTTGATTAAGTGAGCCTGCACAAGATAGTTTGGAATCCTAAAGTAGTTCTAAGATGCAAAGTTACTGAATTTAGGCGAAGACTTTGCGATTCCAAGCCTGACTCCCTTTCTTAGGAAAAAAAAAAATTAGAATTGTGAGCTTTGAGACTGTGGATGACGGTGTAAATTCTTAGCATGCTGCTATATATGCTCCCAGATCTGCTGTACAAATGGAGTGAAGGTGAGACTTTTAATATCTGCTTCCCTTGTTTCCATCTACTTGTTCAGACATTAATAATGGACTTGACACCTTAAATTTCAGGAATGCCAGGAGAAAAAATGGAGCGATTGGAGCTGTCAATTCATCTGCCTTTCAGTTGTGTTACTGGATTGTGTATATCAAAGGGTTGAACATATCTACAGGTATCCCTATCTTGCTTTTATCATATTAAGTTATCAGTTCATTCATATTCATTCATATATGTTCAAATTCAATTGCTCCTTTCTGCCATCATGCTGTTATTGTTAAAAGCTAAGCTATACAGACTCTTCGTTTTAACCCAAAGGTAAAATTGTAGTTTGATCCCTCCGAAAATCGTAAAGTTTAAGCTAATGTAATGGTAAAATTTAATTTTTGCCCCCTCCCCCTCAAATTTATAATTCAAATCTGCCCCTCCCCCCCCCAAAAAAAAAAAAAAGAAAAAGAAATGCAAGAGCCAAAGCATTCAAAATGGTCATATAACGGCCAAACCTTTGTGACAGAGCTCAAATGAAGGCCAACCTTATTAAAATGGTCAAATAAGGGTCAAACATCATGTTTCAAAAAATGTTTTTTTGTCCTTCTCTTTTCAAGTAATATCTGATTCTGTTGTATGTGTTCTATTCTAAACATGTCAACATTCACCTAATTTCTACTACAAACTAGGCTAAAGTGCATGAAAAGTCCTTATTTGACCAACCCTTAAAAGATTGGGTACTAATTTGAGCATTTAGCTTATAAGATTTTTGGCTTCTCCCCTGGTGGCTATAGGGTATGGCCCTCTTAACTTTAAAAATTAGAGAATATCCATGTTGGGTTCATACCTATATTCGACACTCACCTTTGAATCTGGTAATATAGGCTGAAAGATTTGCACATCGATTATCATGTTTGAATATCCTTTTTGAAGTTATTCATCTTGATGTTCCATCATCATTACTTATTTCACTGCTTGTGCTGATATTTCTTCATTTTGGAACAGATATTCTTTATGCTTTACACAAAACAGAAGCATTTCTGGGCAGCTAAAGGAGACTTTTTTTTTTCTTTGTACAGAGTTAGATTTTCCCTTGGCCTTAACTTTTTTTTTTTTTTTTTTTGCATTTTGGGGTTAATGTCGGCTACTTTTTAAAGGCCATCCTTGGTAATAAATAAAAAACAATCCAAGCTTCATAGCTGTTCGTTGCCGCGATGGCGATATGAACTACAAAATAGGACCTTTTTAACATGCTCCGATTCCGGTAACAGGGAGTTATCTCACCTTGGATGTCTTTGTTTTTAATGGACATCTCCAAAGTGTGTTGCATGACATGACATTGTAAATATGTGACTTTGGCTTTTACATTTTTTTGACTTTGCCTTATTCTATTCTTGTAAAAATGTTTTGCTGATAATTTTTGCATCATATTGCAAGTTTTGATTGTTTGATTTTTGAATCCAAAAGAAAAAAAAAAAAGCTTTGCATCTGAGATTTATGCTATTATCATGTCTTTTTTTATTTTATTTCCCCCCTTTTTTGTGCAATAAGGAAATAAATTTGTTGGTTTCTCAGAATAATTTTTTCTTAAGACTTTTCTTACCCCAAATCTTTCTTTGTTATATTTCAATTTACAAAAATGGTTCAATGATGTGTTTGTATTCTCATTAATCATTCAACTATGTATACGTCTTATATATTACTTCGAGTTTTTATTTTTATTTTAATAAATCTGTATTTGATAGGGATATCTAATGCAATATTTCTATTCAAGGAAAGTGAGGATAATCTCATCTCTTTGGGCTTTATCAACATTAAAAAAATATATCATTACAACTTCTATTACCAAAACATTTTCAAATTAGAAATTATTATAATAAAGTTTTTTTAAATATATATTAATTTATACCAAATGAAGCACACATTTAATGTCAAAATTGACGGATAAAATAGTAAAACAAAAATTTTATTTTGTGAATTTAATTGGAAGGGACCAACTTAAAATTTTGTCCATTTTTCAAGATATTTTGTGCAATAAGCTGTTATTAATAATTATATTTTTTTGAATTTAAATAAAAGTGTGTTTTATTAGTTAAACAATAATTACGTCAAACCAAAACTATCGGACTGTTATAAAGAATACCCTCATTTTGTGAGTGAAAAGAAATAATTGTACTTTCGTTAAAAAAATAAAATATTTATTTTATCGTTTTATTTTATTATTTTTTAATTTAAAGGTTGGTTTTTTTTTTGTTTTTTTTTATTTTTAAGAATTGATGTCATTTGACTTTCAAGAGCTTTATAAATACTTAAATAATAACACATTCATGATATGAGTAAAATAAAAGTATACAAAAATATATTTATTAAAAATTTAAAAATTAAAAAAATATTTGGTTGAAATGATAAAAGTAAATTTAAAAAAAAATTATAAATTCAAAGCTAACTGGGTGTAATTTTTATTGTTTTTATTCTAAAAATATTTTCAAGATGGTTTAAATATACTATACTATTTTAATAATATAATTTATCTTGTAAAAAACATGATTCTCAGGTTTTAAGTATAGTATGGTATAGTGTGGATAAAATAAATATTTAGACTCCAAGAATTTAATATTTCAAATTAAAAAGGGCTTAATATGAAATTTTAATACTCGATCTATACCTTATTTTTCAATGTAGTACCTGTGATTTCTTAGTTTGGTATCTATAGATAGTGGTGGAGTCAAAAAAAATATTTTGGAGGGCTGAAATACAATTTTATTATTTTAACATTCTATATTTTTTATAATTTTTAAAGGGTTAAATTAATTTTTTATCATTTTTTAGGAGTCAAAGTATAATTTTACTATTATTAATTTAAAATTTTATAAATTATAAAGAATGTAAATTAAAAATTTACCATTTTAAGGGATGGCTAAGCTCTGTAACTGCCTATGGAATCATTTCTTTAATTAATTTACCTCAATTTTTTATGTGCCATTTGCATATTAGTCCATTAATTCCATGTCATTTTTCATAACGGCTTGGGGTAAACTGTGTGGTTCTAATGATACTAAATTGAGGAAAAAAACTATAAATACCAAATTTGAAAAATCAGGAATAGTTAAAGTACCAAATTACATATTAACCCATTTTTAATGGGGCAAATAAGTCAAAACTAAAAACCCTCCGTTTAGGTTTGGTTATTGTGTAGCCTACACTACAGTGCAAGCTATCTCCTTCTTCTTCGTCACCTCAAACCCCAAAACCCCTTTTAATTCCCATATTAATTGGCTTCAAATTTTCGCTAGGGTTTTCCAGACTTTGAAAGTTCAAGTAAAAAAGAACAATGAAAAACCTGAAGCTTTATTCCGAGATTACATCGAATCTTCAGTTACAATTAGAAGGCGAAGTATTACTGTTCTCTGCTTACGACATCGAAAGAAATCGCTTCTTCTTTGCTTCTTCGTGTAATCTTATTTACACGCTCCATCTTTCTTCTCTCCAAGTATGCCCTCCTTTTTTGTTTCTCTCTTTTTCGCTTTTTTTTTTTTGGTGTTCGGTTACTTAATATCATATCAATTAATCATGGGTACTTTTTAGTTTTGTAATTTAGAAATATGGTTAACTGAATCAAAATTTTATGACTTTAGTTTTTTATCTAGAAAGATTATGCTTTTAGTTATTATTATTACATGTTAATTATATATGATGTATATATATATTTTATTTTGTTTAGCTTTTTAGTAGCATTTGCTTGAGGAAGTAAAACAACAAGTAAGCAAAGGAAATAACCAAGTTTTATAAAGTGAAATGGGAATTTGTTAGGGTTCTGACCTAGCAAGGGTATTATAATTTAGGAAGATGATTCTAAGTGTTAACTTTTGATTAAATGAAGTACTTAATTGTGCAGCTTATATGTTTTGTTCGTATTTTTAATGGGTTCTTTTTGTAGCATGTGTGCTCACTGACATGAGTCAATAAAATCTTTTAGAATGAGCGAGCATGGACGAAAGGTCCTTTACAAGCGGAAATTGATCCATTGGATTTGGAGCCTGAGGATGTCATTTCCTCCTTTGATTATCTTATGGAGAAGGAAGCACTGATAGTGGGCACTTCTAATGGGCTGTTACTGCTGCATAATGTGGATGGAAAGGAAACGGAAGTTGTTGGTCGAGTTGAAGGTGGAGTCAAGTGCATTTCGCCTAGTCCTGATGGAGACTTGCTAGGTGTAACTACTGGTTTAGGGCAACTACTGGTAATGACTCATGATTGGGATTTGTTGTATGAGACTGCTTTGGAGGACCAACCCGATGGAGTTGACGTACGTAAGGACTTTTCTCCATTGTTCTCTGATTTCTTTTGACCTTTTACTTCTATTTCAATTTCTGTGTCTTGTTCTCTTTATGCTTTTGCCCTATAGTGAAAATATAGATATTTTTTCATCATAAATGTTGCTTCTGTTGTCTATTATATTGGCTTTTTATTGATTGGAACCTGATTTCAGGTGAACCAAAACTTTCATCCAGAGAAATGTTTGGAAGCCCCATCGCTTGGAGAGGTGATGGGAAGTACTTTGCCACTCTTACTGAAGTGTTGGATTCTTCAAGTAAGAGGCTTAAGGTCTGGGAACGGGATGGTGGAGCTGTACATGCTTCCTCTGAACCAAAGGAATTAATGGGGTCTATTCTGGATTGGATGCCTAGTGGAGCGAAGATTGCTGCCGTTTGCGATATGAAGGCTCAGAACAAAGGTCCATCAATAGTTTTCTTTGAAAGAAATGGTTTAGAAAGAAGCTCGTTTCTCATTGGTGAACCAATTGACGCAACTGTAGAACTTCTGAAGTGGAATTGCAGTTCTGATCTTCTTGCAGCCGTTGTTAGATGTGGAAATTATGATTCTGTGAAGATCTGGTTTTTCAGCAACAATCATTGGTACCTAAAGCATGAAATCAAATACTCGAGGAAAGATGGTGTTAGATTCATGTGGGATCCAACAAAGTCACAACAATTAATTTGTTGGTCTCTTGATGGACAAGTCACAGTTTACAAGTTCATTTGGGTTACAGCTGTCACGGATGAATCAAACGCTTTAGTTATTGATGGCTATAAGATACTTGTGACCCCTCTTCCTTTGTTCTTAATGCCACCTCCTATGTATTTATTCAGCCTTAATTTTCCAAGTGCTGTTCGGGAAGTGGCTTTTTATTCCATGAATGGTAAGAATCGCTTGGCTGCATTGTTATCAAATGGTTGTCTGTGTGTTGCAGAGCTTCCAACACCTGACACTTGGGAATCTCTAGAAGGCAAAGAATTTAGTGTGGAACCATGTGCATCTGCAACTCCATTGGGATCCTTTGTACATCTTATATGGCTAGACTCACACGTGCTTCTTGCTGTTTCACATCATGGATTCAATCACAGCAATTGTTATTTCCAACCCTCTTCAAATGAGGATAGGCTTCTTGGTTTATATTTTCAGGAGATCGAGCTCTCTTCTTCTGAAGATAACGTCCCAGGTCTACTAACATGCTCTGGTTGGCATGCAAAAGTTTCATATCGAAATTTGTCGGAAGGACTTGTAATCGGTGTTGCTCCCAACCCTGCTAAAAGAAGCTCAGCTTTTGTTCAGTTTGATGGTGGAGAAGTTTTTGAGTATACATCTAAGTTGGGAATTAACAAACTCGATTTTAAACATGATGAGTTAAGGTTTTCTTCATCTTGCCCCTGGATGAATGTGGTTCTAGTTGGTGTCACTGAACCATCAAAGCTTTCGCTTTTCGGTCTTGATGATATGGGCAGGCTGCACGTCGGTAGGAAAATATTATGCAGCAATTGCAGCAGTTTCTCATTTTACTCAAATTTAGCTGACAATGTAATCACACATTTGATCCTTGCAACAAAACAAGATTTGCTCTTTATTGTTGACATCAGTGATATATTGCATGGGGAACTTGAATTAACATATGAAAACTTTATCCGTGTTGGTAACAAACGAAGGGAAGAGGAGAATATTAGCTTCATAAATATTTGGGAAAGAGGGGCCAAAATTGTTGGTGTTTTGCATGGAGATGAAGCTGCTGTTATATTGCAAATAAATCGTGGAAATCTCGAGTGCATCTATCCAAGAAAATTGGTGCTAGCCTCAATTGTCAATGCTTTGAACCAAAGACGCTTTAGGGATGCACTTCTTATGGTTAGGCGACACAGGATTGATTTTAATGTGATTGTTGATTATTGTGGGTTGCAAGTGTTTATTCAATTAGCTTCCGAGTTTGTCAAGCAGGTAAAAAATTTGAGTTACATAACTGACTTTGTTTGTGCTATTAAACATGAAAATGTGACGGAGAAACTTTACAAAAAGTTTCTCTCTCCACCTAGCTGCAAGGAGCAAAAGGATCTGTTAACTAATGATTTCAAGGGTTCTGATGCTAGTTTAGATGCAAATAACAAGGTGTCATTGGTGCTTCTGGCCATAAGAAGGGCTCTTGATGAACAAGTACCCGAAAGTCCTGCAAGGGAGCTCTGTATTTTGACCACTCTGGCTCGTAGTGATCCCCCTGCTCTTGAAGAGGCTTTGGAGAGGGTAAAAGTAATCCGGGAGATGGAGTTATCAGGTTCGGACGACCCAAGACAAGTAAATTGCCCTTCTGCTGAAGAAGCTCTAAAACATCTACTGTGGTTATCAGATCCGGAGGCTGTCTTTGAAGCTGCTTTAGGTCTTTATGATTTGAACCTTGCAGCTATTGTGGCTCTGAACTCTCAGCGGGACCCTAAGGAATTTCTTCCCTTTCTCCAGGAATTGGAACGTATGCCTGATCTCTTGATGCGCTATAATATTGACCTTAGGCTGCACAGGTTTGAGAAAGCCCTCAAACACATTGTATCCGCAGGTGACAGCCATTTCTTTGATTGCATGAACCTTATGAAGAAAAACCCTCAACTTTTTCCTCTAGGACTTCTACTGATAACTGATAATACAAAAAGAGGGCAAGTACTTGACGCTTGGGGAGATTATCTTAGTGATGAAAAATGCTTTGAAGATGCTGCTGCCACTTACTTGTGTTGCACCAATTTACAAAAGGCTTTGAAGGCATATCGTGAATGTGGTAATTGGAGTGGCATGCTGACAGTAGCCGGGCTTATGAAACTGGAAAAGAATGAGGTATTGCAACTGGCTCATGAGCTTTCTGAAGAACTCCAAGCCCTTGGTAAACCTGGAGAAGCTGCCAAGATTGCTTTGGAGTACTGTGGGGATATTAATGGTGGGATTAATTTGCTCATCAGTGCAAGGGACTGGGAAGAGGCTTTGAGGGTTGCTTTTTTGCATAGCAGAGAGGATTTAGTCTCGGTAGTGAAAAATGCAGCGCTTGAATGTGCGAGCAGCCTAATAGATGAATATAAAGAAGGGCTTGAAAAAGTGGGGAAATATCTGGCTCGCTATTTAGCTGTTCGACAAAGAAGGTTGCTGCTTGCAGCAAAGCTGCAATCAGAGGAAAGGTCGATAAATGATCTTGATGATGATACTGCTTCAGAAGCTAGTAGTACATTCAGTGGAATGAGTGTCTACACCAAAGGGTATATGTTTTGCATATTTCGTGTTTTATTTATAGATGTGCATCAACTGCCTATTATGCTTGTTGTTGTTTCCCTTTTTCTTAATGTGTCTCAGTTCATGTCTGAATATGCCGTTTTCCTTTTTGCATGAATAGCACAAGAAAAAGCTCAGCTGCTTCAACTGCCTCAACTGCGGCTAGCAGGGCAAGAGATACCAGACGTCAGCGAAGTAGAGGAAAAATTCGTCCTGGAAGGTATGTTGTAATTCAATATCTGGATCTCCCTTCTCCCTTGCTATATATCTTATATATTTTGCTGAGACCATTGATTTACATTACAGCCCGGGCGAGGAGATGGCTCTTGTGGAACATTTGAAAGGCATGTCCCTAACAGCTGGAGGAAAGCAGGAACTGAAGTCCTTGCTGGTTTCTCTTGTAATGCTTGGCGAGGAAGAAACTGCACGGAAAGTGCAACATGTGGGAGAGAACTTTCAACTTTCTCACATGGCAGCAGTCAGACTAGCTGAAGATACATTGTCTGATGATACCATAAATGAGCATGGACATACTTTGGAGCGTTATCTCCAGAAAGTAAAAACTGAACTTAAGGATTCAGATGCTTTTTCATGGCGCTGTCGAGTATTCCTTTCTCCTTGACAGGTGAGCTTATTTCTCACCAATGATCCCCCATGGTTCAAACTTCTTGTGTGTTGAACTATAACTTATATTATTCAATTTTTCCATGGATTACTTTCTGCACCGGTAACTTCTTCATAATCAATGCATGTTTTAACTTTATTTGATGGAACCTTCGGGTTTGCACCTGGCTTACCACATGCTACATCAATGCATTGCCATGATATTTCTTGTTCTTCGAAGAATATAGCTTTGGAATCCATGTAATGAGTTACAGCTTTTGCTTAACCTCTTCGATTTCAATGTCCTCGAAACTTATCATCAAATATTCGCTAATGTTTATCTACAGGCATAAAGAAACTGTATTCACCATAGCTGCTATGCATTTTGAGATCGAGAAGTTCAGGAGATAGTGCAGGCATTGGATTATTTATTCTGTGGAAGAAGCCTTTCAAAATCACCACTCCCAATTTCTTTGACATTGATCACTTCATTGGGGTTTTGTATTTGTACTAGCTGCTTGCTTGACTATGTTTTTGCTTCGAGTTCTGCTAATAGATGGCTAATTAGGGTTTTGTACTTTCAGTGTTTTTTTTTTTTTTTTTGTTTACTTTAGTTGGAATCAAACTGTCTGCTATAACACAGTTTTTCTTTGACGATGCATGTCTGTGTGATATTTGGATAAAGGGTGAAACTGAAAACGGGTTTGCAACTATACAGATGAAATTTATTCTTGATTCAATTATATATATTTGAAGAAATAAATACAACAAATTATTTTTATATCGGATAACTACAATTATTTATGTATCTAAGATATAAACTAAGAATGATGCGATATCATAATTTGTGAGAATTAAATCAAAATTTTATGTATAAAATTATACAAAACTAAAGCTCATATATAAAACTACACATTAAATTAAATTTTATGAATGATTGTGCTAAAGATAAACCTTACAAAGTTTATCTAAAAAGAAAGTGAATGTGTTGAATTGTTGATCGAAAGTGGGGAAAAATAAAACTAAAAGAGGGCCCAACCGGTGACCTCTTGATCTGCAGTCAAATGCTCCACCACTGAGCTGTGGACCCTTTTGATTTATGCTTGCTTGTTTGTTTTATAAATTGACAATATCAAGAATTCAAAATCTTCATGCAGACAGCGTCATTATTTTCATAAAGAAAAGGGTCCACACATTTCGTTAGCTGGTGTATTTAAATGTAGTTTGAGAGAGAGCCATGTACCTAGATTATTTACGAGATCATTGGCATCAGTAAAAGACGAAGTTAGAAAATTTTTTTGGAGAGTCGAAATTAAATTATATATTTTTACGATAGTAAAATTGTAATTTTATCATTTTAATAGTCTATATTTTTATAATTTTAAAAGATTAAATTAAATTTTTATCATTTTCAAGGAGTTAAAGTGTAATTTTATCATTATTAATTTAAAATTTTATATACTACAAAAGAGTCTAAATGAAATTTTTTTCGATTTTAACATGACAATCTAAAATAAAAATTTTAAATAAAATTAAAACCTCACTACATAACTTTTAAAATTTTAAAATAAAAAATAAAAGGGTGAACGATAAGATTTTTAGCGATTTTAGAGAACAACCTAATTGAAATAATTTCGATAGTTTAAAAATATAATTACAATATTTAAAATTTAAAAACCAATTTAAAATTCAAGTTATAGTTTGGAGATATATGATGTAATTAACTCATATTTTAATTCCATGAATAAAGAACCCTAATTTTTAGCCAACCCATTAAGCCCAATAAAGAACTTAAATTAGCCCAGCCCATTGAATTTTCTTCTTCCCCTTATCCTCTTTCTTCTCCAAAACCTCTTGAGCCGAATAAAAAAGTTTCGATTTTTATTTTTGTTTGAAAAATAATGGAACTCAAATCAGTTTATGGTTTAATTTATACATAAAATAAAATATACTAATTTTATTGTTGATTAACGGTTGAAGTAGAAACATGGCAGTAGCAAGGATGAACATGAACTGTTCGATACAAAGCAGCCTTTCTTGTATACTAAAACCATCCTATTTTTTCAATTTCAAAACTGCCCAATTCAAAAATCGTCTTTGTTTCCCTCAAAATCACTTAATTTCTTCAAAAAGATCATTGATTTGTACTTTCTCAAGCAATTTCCAAACTGGTGAAAAGGCTGAACCTTTTGTTATTACAACTCCTCTTTATTATGTCAATGCCCCTCCTCATATGGGTAGTGCTTACAGTACTATTGCTGCTGATGCCATTGCCAGGTTTCAGGTATTTGTTTAAATGGTGCCTTAGTTTCAATGGGTTTTGATTTTTTGGTACTTCTATGAATTCCTTTTTATGAAAAGTATAGTTTTTTAGCTTAGAAATTTACATATTTTGCTCATAGATTGGTGTTTCTTTGTGAATATATTTTGTTCTAGTTTTGAATTTTGATAATGTAATTGGTACTTATGCTTAGTAGTTTTACATGACGAATGGCTAAACTAGTTTGGTTATTGTTTTTGTTAAGCAAAGAGTGGATTTTTGGACTTAAGATATCAAAGCAAAGAGTATTTTTTACAGTGGCGGATCTTGGTACTAAGTTGAGGGGCGTAGTAAAATTTTAAGTTTTAGTAGTTTAATGAGAATTTTTTTGAAAAAATTGGGGGTCTAATTAAAATTTTAAATTTTTCTGAGATTAATGAGAAATTTAAAAATTTTGAGGGGGCCTAGTTAAAATTTTCTAAAAACTTCAAGGGAGACATGATATTTTCCAAAAATTTGGGGGGGGGGGGGGCAAAGCCTTCCTAGGCCACCATAAGGATCCACTTCTGATTTTTTAGAAAAATTTAATGGTTAAAGATGTATAGTTGTTGAGAACCGATGTGGCTACATTACAATCGATAACATCTTGTTCATAGTTTTTGATTTGCAATCCATGATTTCTCTTCATTCTTACCACTTGTTGAGCTGCAAAGATCCCTTTTGATTTTTTTTTTTCATTATATGTGGCAGAGGCTTTTGGGAAAGAGAGTCATATTTATAACCGGGACGGATGAGCATGGGGAGAAGATAGCTACAGCAGCATCTGATCGTGGCTCCAGTCCTAGAGAGCATTGTGATGTTATATCACAAGCTTATAAAATGCTGTGGAAAGATGTAATTCTTTTCTTTTTTCCAATTTAGGAGGTTACGTTTTAGCGGAGTAATCTCATGTTGGATGTCGTTATGACTAGATATTTTCTTGATTGCAGTTAGATATAGCTTATGACAAATTCATTCGTACAACTGATCCGAAACATGAAGCAATCGTCGAGGAATTTTATTCTAGAGTTCTTGTTAAAGATGACATTTACCGAGCCAACTATGAGGGACTGTACTGTGTCAATTGCGAGGAGTATAAGGTTATACACTGGATTTCTATATATGTATAGCAACTAAGGTGTTCCTCGAAAATAATTGTTGTAACATTGTGCAGGATGAGAAAGAGCTGCTCGAAAATAATTGTTGTCCTACTCACCTAAAGCCATGTGTTCCTCGCAAAGAGGATAATTATTTCTTTGCATTGTCGAAATACCAAAAACCATTAGAAGAAATTTTGGAACAAAATCCAAATTTTGTTCAGCCTTCGTACCGTTTGAATGAGGTGAAGCAAAGTGGAATTCTTTTTCTTTATTAGATAAGTTGATGTTCGTTATTTAGAAAGTTGATCTTAGTGATGAACTTTTCCAGGTCCAAGGTTGGATAAAAAATGGCTTAAGAGATTTTTCGATTTCCCGAGCAGCTGTGGAATGGGGTATTCCGGTTCCCAATGACAATAAGCAAACTATATACGTTTGGTTTGATGCACTTCTTGGGTACAGTTCTTTTCTCATAGTAAAGGAAATTATAGTAGGCTTTTTACTTCTTTCTTTGAATGCCACCTGGACTTTTTCGTATCTCAACATGTTCTTGTCTTCTCATTGTGGAAACTTTTGCTGAATATGGATTTTAAAAACTTGTTTTAAACAGCTATATATCGGCTCTTTTGGAGGATAAGGAGCAAATAAGTTTACAAAATGCTGTTTCTTCGGGTTGGCCTGCCTCATTGCACTTGATTGGAAAGGTATGAAACTAATCCACACGGCAAAGTAGCCATATGCACCAAAATATTACTCAAGTGAATGAGTTACGTTCCCCTTTTGAATTGTGCTGAGTTTGACATTTTCTTTTTGTGTAGGATATTTTACGTTTTCATGCTGTTTACTGGCCGGCTATGCTAATGTCTGCTGGATTGAGTCTCCCGAAGATGGTGTTTGGCCATGGTTTCTTGACGAAGGTACGTTTAACACTATGAAGCATAGTCAACTGTTTTCCGTTTGAAACTGGTGCATGATATTTGAATAGTAGAACTTCAAATGAGAGCTTCAAGTAATAGAACGTCGGTATAAATATTTAGCCAAGTTACTAGCAAATCTCTCCTCACTAACTAAGGTTCATATTGTGCTTAGACTTGCCTGCATTAGGCCACGTTTTTGAATTCTACCTCTGTTACTTTACTTTGCGTTATGTTTTGCTAAAAAATGACTATAAACCATTAAGATTTCATCATAACGCTAGTTTACCGGTTTTGTAATCTGTTTGAGTTATGGGCACTATGGTAGTTGAAATAGATGAAACAAATTAATGGAGTGATGAAAAGGAAGAATTTGAACCTCAAATGCTTTTGTAAGTGGATTTGAAAGGAAGAAATTGAGGGTCCGTGTGCCATAATCCGTCCAATGAGGATGTTAACTGATTGAGTATTGTATTTCTGTAGTTTCTTTTTACATGTATATTTTTCTCTCATATACGTAATTTTATTTCATGCAGCAATGCTTTTTATTTTGAAAATTATAGGATGGCATGAAGATGGGGAAGTCACTAGGGAATACAATCGAACCAAATGAATTGGTTCATAAATTTGGAGCTAATGCAGTCCGGTACTTCTTCATAAGAGAGGTAGAATTCGGAAGTGATGGGGATTATTCTGAAGAGCGTTTTATTAATATTGTCAATGCACATCTTGCCAACACAATAGGTATGTTTCGGTTACTATTAGTAGTTCTTAAGCCAATGCCACTTCGTTATTCCGTTCTTTATATTTGTTATCCCGCAGGAAATCTTCTCAACCGTACTCTTGGACTTCTTAAGAAGAACTGCCAGTCGACTTTAGTGGTTGATTCAACTACCGCAGCCGAAGGAAAGGATTTTAAGGATAATGTTGAGGAGCTGGTAAGGTTATTACAAATCTAATACCGTATCTCGAACAAGAGGTAGTAGTTGCCTATGTTACTCTAATTTTTTTAAGAGGGGCCAATTTGCTCAATATCGATATTGAGAGGGACTAGAGAGATATTTTTACCAAAAAAAAAAGAGCATACTTATGTCAGACATATACCCATATCCAACACCTGAATCCTAGCAACACCAGATGTTTAACAGAATTTTGCCCTGAGATACAATTCCGGGAACTTTTTGGTAATGGTGATGCAAAGTAGTGTGCTCTAAGACCAACATCTGCTAAGTTTCTTGATTTTGCCGATCTGCCAAGTATCAGTTGTCCGTTTTTGCCGCCCCTCACGATTTGTCGATTTGGTCATTTTCTCTTCTTTTTCCCTTTCCCCCCTGCTCGACAGTATATTAGGTCAATTGCTGATGCCTTTCTGGCTTTTATGCTTTATATAGGTCGAAAAAGCTCGTATCAATTACGAAAATCTGTCCCTATCATCTGCTTGTGAAGCTGTGCTGGAGATCGGCAATGCTGGAAACTTGTACATGGATAAGCATCAACCATGGTCTCTTTTTAAGCAAGGCGGTGCCGCTTCCGAAGCTGCGGCAAAGGTGCTTCCACCTTCATTACACTTCTTTACATATATTTTGCACCAAGTTGCACCGACTTTCTATTTTTTCGAAGCACCAACACTTGCACCCAAATTTGAGTAATGATTTTGCATGACCCGTCACACCATCTATTCAATGGCCTCTATCCTGATTTATTTAAGAGGCTTAAATCTTTTCCGATATTGAGGCAGGATCTTGTGGTCATACTTGAAGCAATGAGGATTATAGCAATCGCTCTATCACCGGTCACACCTAGCTTAGGTAGGCAGATATATGCACAGCTTGGCTACTCCGAGGACCAGTTCGATAACATAAATTGGGTATGGACAACTCCCCCTTTCTCTCTCGATACGTATGCATAAATTTATTGTCTTATTAACCGCACCGAATGTGTATAACCGCAGAGCGAAACAAAGTGGGGTGGACTAAAAGGTGGTCAAGTGATGGCACAACCTAAGCCAGTGTTTGCAAGAATTGAACAAATAAAGGAGAATGAAAATGGGGCTGAAGCAGCACCTCAAAAGGTTGTGAAAAAGAAAGAGAAAAAGCAAAAAGTTCAAGGGGTGATAGAAGCCTAGGGTTGTAATTTTTGAAAGCATGTTTTTTTTTTGGTCCGTGTCGGATATGAATATTTGCTCGACATGGTATATATTTAGAGGACAATTTTAGGGTTACTGTTATGCCTGTGCTAGACATGGGTGTTTGATACGGATACTTCAAGAAAAATAACGAGTCGGAGCATTTAAATTTTTTTTTTACTTTGATGATGATGATGATGAGCTTGGTTATGGTTGAAAAAACCGAACCTGAGGTTTAATTGTTTAGACCTTCGGTTTTCGATTCAATCAAGTGATTTACCCGACTTTTAAATCTTTGTTAATGGTTTGGATCAATAACTTTATTTATCATTGAGTTTTAAAAGTGGTTTTTTAAGTTAAATTAATATTTTAAAATAAAACCAATGGTAAATAAGTAATTTTGTAAGTCAATATAGCTTTTGGTTTTTCAAAATTATTTTAGGTGATAAATTATAAATTTTTTTAATTTATATTAACTATAAAAAGTAAATATGATTTATATATTTAAATTAATTTTTATTAATTGCTTAAAAAATAATTGAAAGTTATTATATTTTATATATCACAATATTAATAATGAGTTGTCAAAAATTATTTTATACATCGTGGAAATAATAATAACACGTGAAAAAAATATACTTAACATTTAAGCAATTATAATTTAAGTTTTTATATTTCTATTAACAAATTTGAGTGTATATATTTCATATATTACAATATTAATTAATTCATAAATTGTTTTTAATATTTTATTGTAATTTAAATTATATATTTAATATATCATAATATTAATGCATTTAAATATATATATTTTATTTTACAACATTAAATTTAAAATGAATATTCAATCTTCTAAAAAGTTGGAAGTAATTTTCAACTTTAATGATAAACCAGTCTTAGATATTCAAGAATATTTTGACTCAAAAAACCTTCCTTACTTTTAGTCTCAATCGAGTAAGATTCGAGTTTTTCGGGATCTTTTCGAGTTTATAATATAATGGCAAAAATTGTGTTCCATTTAGCTAAAATATCGTTCAAAAAACATTAAAAACAAAATCCAAGATAACTAAATTGCTGCCATTATTATGCATTGAAGATGAAGCATACTGGAATTTGATTATAGCAAGGAAAAGAAACAATAGCACTTCATATTTGTAACTTCTGTTGTTGTAAAATAACTTTCAGTCAGTTCTTCTTTGGGACCCCGAGCCTCTGTCGGAAATCCTCCTCCATATGCGGAAGTCCGTCACGCAACTTCACCTTTGGTTCCCATCCGAGCACCTCTTTTGCTTTGGTTATGTCCGGCTTCCTTTGTCGGGGATCATCAGGAGTGTTTTCCACCATTGATATCTTCACCTCAGGATTGATAAGCTGAAAAAAAACCACATTACCAACAACTCAATTGATTGTTTTCTGGGATACATCAGTTATACGAAAAATGTACAGAAAGCTAACCTCCTTCACAGCTTCTGCAAGCTCGAGCATTGTGAATTCACCTGGATTCCCGATGTTGATTGGTCCGGTGTTCTCTCCTTCCATAAGTCGGATTAAGCCGTCAACCTTGATTAATTAAAACAAAAAATATGAGTATCAAGTGACATTAATACGTGCAATAGTTAGATTTTGAACAAGAATTTGAACAGCGTACCATGTCAGAAACATAACAGAAACTCCTTGTCTGTGTTCCAGGTAATTGAACAGTCAAAGGCTCATTGCTGCAAATTTTAATAGTAAGGTATAAGCACAGGGCATCATCTTAGATATCTCCATAACATTGTATTACTTACCGGAGTGCTTGAGCTATGAAATTGCTAACAACACGACCATCATCAATGTTCATGCGTGGTCCGTAAGTGTTGAAGATCCGAGCAATTCGAATCTCTGTTATTATGAAAAATGAGAATAAGAATCTTCATACGGGAAAATGAAAGATACGAAAAACAACCCATGAGCAAATGCTGCATTGTTTACCTATGCCATGCTGCCTATGGTAATCGAACATCAAAGTTTCAGCCACTCGTTTTCCCTCATCATAGCAGCTTCGAACTCCTGCAGCAAGGATACTTGGACTTGGGTGAGAGGAACGAAAGAGCAAAAAACTATTACTTGATATCAAAAAACATACCGATAGGGTTAACATTTCCCCAATAGCTCTCGGTCTGGGGATGTTCCAAGGGATCTCCATAAACCTCTGAAGTTGAGGTAAGTAAAATCCTGTTTTCAGACAATCAAACCATGATAATCTTATAAAAAAAAACTATACAAAATCGATAAGTATGGTCTTGAACCTTGCTCCAACACGCTTTGCTAGACCCAACATGTTCAATGTGCCAATCACATTCGTCTTTATTGTCTGTTTATTGTCATTAAAAAACACAGTTCTCAGGCATAAGAATCCTCACATGACTGATGTCTCATCTAGGAGACAAAACATAAGCATACCTTAACAGGATTGTATTTGTAAAAGATTGGCGAAGCCGGGCAAGCAAGATGGTAGATCTGATCAACCTCAATGAGCAATGGCTCAGTGACATCTGATTTGAACACAAATTAAATTTAGAACATGAACATACATACAAATACAAACATAAAACATTCTCAGCCTATGTCCCAACGAACAATACCATGACGAATAAGCTCGAATCTTGGATGTCCGATCCATTTCTTGAGATTGTCCTTTGTGCCAGTAAAGTAGTTATCGACGACAATAACCTTAAACAACACAAAAAAAAAGACATAAGAATTTTCGAAAATGTGATCACAAAATCAATAAACAATCAAAATTTTCAATTGAACTCACCTCATTCTTTTCATTCTCCATCAATTTATCCACTAAATGGGAGCCAATGAATCCAGCTCCTCCAGTAACAAGAATTCTCATGTTGGACTGCACATAATCAAAAACATGTTAACATGTTATGTCGGATACGAATATATGTTCCATTTTTGTCCTTTTTTTCATTTATTTGGATAATCATACCCTAAATATTAACATGAAATCTTAAATTTTGAATCAATTTTACCTGAAAAAACTTGGAAAATCTCAAAGGAGAAGGACTTGGAGGCTTCTTTGAAGACGAGTTGTCAGTTCCATTCGCCGACATTTTTTTTCAGATCCTACAAAGAAAACAAAGCCAAAAAATACTCAAAATTTTCCTATTGCTCAAACGAAGAGATTATGGACTAATATATACAAAAATATGACCTAAAAAATAATTATTTAAATACTAAAAAAAGCAAAATTAAAAAAAATAGAAAATTATTGACCAAACTAGTACCAACTAGAGAGAGGAAGTAATAATGAAAACTTAACAAACAATCAAAAGCTTCACATTAACAACTCTAAAACCCACACCAGACCTTGAATAAATATATTTGTTTTTTGTCTCAGATCTAAATCTGCATCCAATGGCCTAAAATTACCATATAATTAAAAAAAGTTTATACCTTTGGAAAGAGAAAGTGAAGATAAAATCTGGGCTTTACTTAGTTTAATGAAATTTATGAAGAAATTTGAGAATTTTTTTAAAGGATTTGAAGAGTACTAAATTAAAACCATGCAAGGTAGTAGAATTTAGAACAAGCTTATATGCAGTTGCAGTGATGTTTGAAGTGATTTGCAGTTAAAAGGAGATAAATCCGTGAAGTCGTGGTGGTGATGACGTGGATATGAGTTTAAATTTGGGGAAATTTGCTTAATTACAGTTGTATTGCCTATTATGGAATGCCACGTGGGTTTTGCTTCACCGATTAGCGTGTTCGGTGGGGTGACTCTTTTGGGAGACTCTTGTTGGATGCGGTCATAGTCTTTGGTATTCTTTTTTCATACGTGTTATTTAATTTTTTATTAATTAATATCTTATATTGATATTTTTGGGCGAAATTGTGCATACGTACGGTTTTTTTTTTATTGATTAAATAAGTTATTTTTTCAAAATCTAAAGAAATATATTGATTTTGGAGAATATGTGAAATGGATGTATAACTATGCAAAAAATGTAATTAATAAAATTAATTTATTTTTTGAAATCTTCAAAAAATTCGACTTGTTTGATTGATTAACAAAAAAAGATATATATGTACAATTTAGCCATATTTTTGTAAAAAACGAATAATATAATTTGAAAATTTGTGATAATATGATATATATTTATCCAAATGGTATGAGACAAAAATAAAAAAGTTAAAGTGATCGAAGTAAAATTTTTTAAATGTATTAAATTTTATAGCTAGATATATTTCTTCCGGTGCATAAAATTTAAAATATTCCGTTAAAAGACAAAATAAAACTAAAATAAAATTTATATATATATATATATAAACTTATGTATTTTATTACTTTGAAATTAAAAAGGTTTAATTCTACTTTCAATCCCTATATTTTTTAAACATTTAAAATTTAATCTTTCTACCTTTAATTTCAAAAGTTAGTTGTTTTTACAATTTTGATTTAATAATTGAAATTTAATTAATTACACTATAAAAAATTCTTTTAAATTAGATTATTTGATTTTTTTAAATAAAAAATGATCATATGATCAATTAAACAGGTGGAAAGCCGAATAAGCAAATAAAAGTATAGAATGTAAGGTTGTAAGTAGAGGGGTTTATAGGTGAGGTGATTTGACTTGCTTTGCACTAAGTTTGAGTTTATGTTTTTTAATTTCGATTTGAATTGACCCATTTAATTGTTTAAAAATTATAAAAATATAAAAAATCATATTAATATTTATTTGTTTTTATAATTAAATTTAAATAAAAAAAGTTAAATAATGAAATGAACCATTTATATGGATAGAGTTTTGATTTTAATTTTTTAAAATTGAATCTTGATTCGGTCTATGAACACTTTTAATTATAATGCTTTTAATTCTAAATTTGAGAAAATAAGATTTTCCTACATGATTTCTACCCAACTTTTAAGTTAGTCACTTGGAGTATTTCTTAATGTAATATTAATCCAATTTAAAAAAAAATCAATTTTACTTCAACTATTAAATAAAAAATGTGACTAAATTTCTAGAGGAACTAAATGTGAAATTTGTTAATAGTATAAAAATTGAAAGTATAATTAAATTAGATTAAATTAAATTAAACTATTTATACTTTTTAACCATTTTTAAACATCAATAATTTTTTATTTTCACCCACACATAATAAAAATATAACCAAATTATTTAACCTATGTCAAGCAATTTAACATTTTACAGTTTTTTCCATTAAAAAAAACATTTTACAGTTTTCTTTTATAATTTTTAAATATTAAATATTTTCAAATATCTCATTAAAATCAATATTCTTAGTCAACTAAATTGTTATTATTTTTATATTTTCAATATGCAGGCTTGTTGGTATTATTTTTTTAAAATACTAAAATTCAATTTACAAAATTTAGAAATTCTATGATTATATATAAAGAACAATATTGGTAAAAAAAAAAACAACTACGTTAATGGTGATATTTTACTGAGTGACATGCGCGTCAGACTAGGATTGGTCGGAATCATATTTTAATGGTGATCCGCAAAAAGATAAATGTCCAAAATTTCAGTGTCGGCTTATCGACCACGTTAGATACAGCTAACGTCCGGTTTAAAGGAAAATTGAAAAGTACAGCTGAAGTACATGATCGTCTATAGTGCAGCGTAATCTTTCCACATCAAAACATTCAACTTTGACCTGTTATCCAAAGCCATGACAGATTAAAATCTCCCTTGTACTGAAATTCCGAGTATAAATAATATTTATTATATATTGGTAATGTAAGATTTTTATTTTTATTATCGTCCGTGTTAATTTTTTGTTCTTAAATATCTCCTCCTTAAAAAAAATGTTTAATCGATAGAGAATAATTACACATTAAAAAATATTTATAAATGTTTTATAGTTAATTACTCAGGTAATTCTTATAATTTTAAAATTTAAATATAATAATTTGTATGTTCAAAGAATCAACAAGAAGGAGACAAAAAGGAGAAAGTAGCATAGATTGGGAGGTTGTTTTATATGAAATAGGTGGAGAGTCGAAGTAATAGGTTAAGGGAAAAGGAGAAGAGATGGAAAAAGGAGGAAAAGAGAAGGTTAGAGACTTAGGTTGTGTTTGGTTGGATGGGAAAAATAAAAGGACGAGAGTAGAGTTGATCGTGGGTTGATTCGAGTTGGGCTTTAATAAATTTTTAGAGTCAATTGTTAGGCTTAGGCTCGGTCCAAAAAATGAGCTTAAAATATTGTTCAAGCCTGACTCGAATTATAGAAGTCAAGCCCAAGCTCAACATGACCCGATCCATATTAATTTTTAGATTATTTTATTATATACAACAAATTTAAAAAATATATAATATATCAAATAAACTTAAAAACATTAAAACAAACATTAAAAATAAACAAATTTAAAATATATTAAAAATTATTTATATTAAGATAGTTGCAAATAAAATAATAGAAAAATTAACAATAAAACATAAGTTTTGTAATATTCAAATAATATTAAAAAAAAGCAAAACAATATAAAAACGCATAAAATAATATCTAAACAATCAAAATAGCAGCAAAAAAATAATAGCAAAACATTAACAAAAACAACAAAAACAGCAACAAAAACAACAACAAATATAGCAGTAAAAATAACAACAAAAATAGCATAAAAAATAGCAGCATCAAAACAGTAAAAAAATAGTACCAAACAACAACCAAAACAATAAAAAAATCAAAACAGTAAAAAACAACACTAAAACAACAAAAAACAGCAACCAAAACAATAAAAAAAATAGCACCAAAGCAACAATATAATTTTTTTATTAAAAATGATTAATTTATTCGGGTCAGACCGGGGTCGAGCCAAAAAAACTTCCCATTTTTTGAGTAGACCTTCAGGTCGGGTCGGGTGGCCCGGCCCATGATCAACTCTAGATGAGAGAAAAAAGTGGAAAAGTGAAAAGAAAATAAATTTTGATTTTGCTTGGTTGGAAAGAAAAATGAGAGGAAATGAAATAGAAGGGATGACTATTTTCCATTCTAATGCATAAAAAATAATTCTTCCAAATTGGAATGATGAAAGGAGAGAAAATGAAAGAGATATGTATGTTAGTTTAAAATTATGCATTTTTCAAATGTATTATTTTCTTTCTATTTTTCCATCTCTTCTACCAAGCACGCTTATAAATGGAAAATTATATTTTCCATCATTCTAGGTTTCCAGCTCTTCAATTTTTCATTTTTTCAATTTTCTTTCCACCATACCAAGCAAAGCCTTAATAAGATGTGTTTGATTAGGTAAAAAAGTGGAAGAAAAATAAAATTTGAGTGTGCTTGGTTCGGAAAAAAAGTGAGAGGAAAGAAAATAGGAAAGATAACAATTTTTTATCTTAATGCATAAAAATCAATCTTTTCAAATTGCAAAGATGAGAGGGGAGAATATGATAGAGAACGTTAGTTCAAAATTATGTATTTTTTAAATATTTTATTTTATTTCCTTTCATTTTTAACTCTACCAAGTAATGGATGGAAAGAAATTATATTTTTCCATTTCTCCTACGGAACACACCTTTAGAAAGAAAAATTATATTTTCCATCATTCTAGTTTTCTACCCCTTCAATTTTCCATCTTTACAAATTTCTTTCCACTTTACCAAGCACAGCCTTCGAGTTTTCTAAGGAGGAAGAAGGTCACCTAAAGTATTTGGGGGAAGGACGAGTTGATCCTTAGTTCCTCGTGTTTGGTGGAGCTAAAAAAATTGGATTGCGGGTCAATTTTAAAAAAAACTAAAACATTTATAAAATTCATATAAACTAATGCAATTTTTTCTTCATGTTCTTTCTCTACTTCACTAGTAGACTTTGTTTTAAAATATTTTTCCATTCTCATTAAACATTTAGAACAAATATATCCGAGCCTTAAATAAATAAGGTTTTTATGAAGCGAACATGTCACTACTAATTTTGTTTCACAAAGATAAACATCACTTAATTGTTTTTTGGTGTCACGAGAATGCAATATGTCAATTTCAAACACAAGATTCACAATAATCACATTAGCAACAACAATATCTAAATAAAAAAGGTTAAATTTCTAATTAATCCTAATTTTTTCGAGGATTTGTATTAATTAATCCTAATATATTCAAGGATTTGTATTAATCAACCTCTAAAAATTATTATCCAAATTAGAAATCTCATACAAAATCAATAATCTCAAAATCATTTAAAAAAAAACTAAATCTTGTATAAAAATCTTAATCTATCATAAAAAAAACCATAATCTTAATTTTCTCTAGATTAATCAATAAAGCATGAAAAAAAAATTGTTGCTTTATTTTTATATAAATAGTTTTTTCAAAAATTTTGGTGAGTCCATTTCAAATTTGTATGGGATCAATTTTTTAGGGTCATTTTCAAAAAAAAATTTGAATTAAAATAAAAAAAATTAAACTTTTATAAATACTATTTATTTTTTATTTTTGTGGGGTCAATTGACCCACAATATTCAACTTGGCTCGACTGTAAATATAAGGGAAGTCTCCTTGTCATGTAATATCATGTCATCGACAATATGGATGGTAGGTCGTTCGTGTGGTCGACTACATGTCATGTCCATTACATGTTAATTGTTATTATGCATGGTACTATATGATCCTATTTTGACATTCTTCTTATTAAGGTTGTACAAAGTTGTTATGTCTTGATGGTCCATTTAGTGATCCCCCTAAAAGCCAAAAATGAGCGACCTCTCAGTTGGCTTAAATGAAGCTCACAAGTTGGCCATGCATGGTCCAATGAGAGTCACCATGATGGGTATTCAACGAAGGGTTATCCTTGGGCACCTGTTCAGGCTATTATAGGGTCACTCCTCATTCTACCACGTGTCCTAGTTGGGGAAGGGGTATAACAATCCCAATTCAAAGTGGGCACATTAATCATAATGATTATCCAAACATGTGACAAGTTAGTAAATATAAGTAAGGATAGTAAAACTTGAACCACCCGGTGGATTTTGAACTAATCTCCTCTAAATAGAGTGAATTTGTTTTGAAAAGTGAATAAGAGGCAAGGTGGAATGGATTTTTTTCTTTTTGATAATGGGTATGAAGTGATTATAATAATTGTTTGCCTCGCTCCACCTAATTTCATTATATAAAAATATCATTTTATCTTTATATATATAATTTATTGAAAGAGTAAAAATATAATAATGTAATATAGAAAAAAAATCATATATTTTATAATTAATTTTTTGAAGAATTATGTTGTCTACAACTTTATATAGACTATATATTATATTAAATTACCTTATTCAAAGAAACTCTATTCCTCAAACTTATTTTGTGAAAGAAATGTAAATATACATATAAAAAATTCAACTTGTTTGTTTGTTTATTTATTTATTTTGGAGTTGGATTTTCTTTTAAAAGAATAATAGGTTGAATTCGTATGTTTACTTGATGGTTAGGGTGTTTATCGCTTTAAGTATAATTTGGGTTCAAATCACGCTAGTTGTGTTGCCGTTAAGGCTTTACTTTTCTTTTGTAATTTACCAAAAAAAAAAAAAACTAATAAATTGGTTAATATGAAAATTTTCTAAAACATAGTTATGTAATTCTAAAAAATATTATTTAAAATCTAAAAAAAATTCTGAACAACTTTATTATAATATTTGATAAAATTCCAATCCACAAAGAGACAAAGGAATAAAGCATCTCATGGTCCTAAACAGACTCTAGATAAAGAATTGTATTAAACTATAATGATCGAATATATACCTTCTCATTTAAATAACAATAATAAAAACTATTAGCGACAACTAATTTAAGTATAAAGTATCACCACATGAAAATTGTGTATGAAACTATGAGATAGTTGATAATTAGTTAATTTAAGTTATTTATGATTAGAATTTTTTTATATGTAGGTTACATAATTTAAACAAAACATCTTAATTTAAGGATTTTTCTCTTATCATTAGGATGATATATATATTGAGAATTGATCGGTTTCTTTAAAAAAAATCTTAAAGTATTATTCGTTAAAAAGTCAATAAAATCCCCAACAATTGATAGTATTATTTTTTGGGGGATTTTGTTTTTTGTGCTTTGCTGAGAGTTAATGTACCATGAATGACTATCCTGAGAGCATCTCAACTGTATGTGTGCATACAGTCACCCACCAAAAAACAATACGAGTGTCTCATTTACACCCCTACCATTAAATCATTTGGTTGAGTGAATTATCATATTCTCACCTTGATTCTAAGTTATAATTGCATTAAAATAATTTTAAATTACTGAATAACTTGTGGCTGTAGTTTGGTGGTAAGAATTCCACGTAGTGACTGTGGAGACCTGGGTAGAATCCCAGCAGCCACATTAAGAGAGTGTTTTTTTTTTCATTTTCGCAACCTCTGTTTTTAGGATCTGTTCCTTTGGGCCAACTTATTGTTGAAAAAAGAACCCAAAACGCATGTCCTTTTGTTTCCTAAAACCGTTGCTATGAACTACACAAATTCTGAAAAACCATTGACTTGATAAAACGTATTTTTGTTTTTCGCTTTTCAGTTTTTCGTCATTTTTCCCCCTTGAGATCTACTGATTTTTTGTAAATAATTTGGCCACAGCGAACATCTTGTGGCTGTAGTTTAGCGGTAAGAAATCCACGTTGTGGCCGTGGACTTGGGCTAGAATCCCAGCAGCCACATTAAGAGAGTATTTTTTCCTTCATTTTCGCAACCTCTGTTTTTTGGATCTGTTCATTTGGGCCTACTTATTGTTGAAAAAAGAACCCAAAACGCATGTCGTTTTGTTTCCTAAAATCGTTGCTACGAAGTACGAACTACACAAATTCTAAAACACCATCGACTTGAATAAACGTATTTTTGTTCTTGGCTTCGTCATCCCTTGAGATTTACTCAATAATATTTCTCTATGGTCACAACGAATATCTTGTGGCTGTAGTTTAGTGGTAAGAATTCCACGTTGTGGCAGTGTAGACCTGGGCTCAAATCCTAGCAGCCACATTAAGTATATATTTTTTCCTTCATTTTCACAACCTCTGTTTTTATGCTCTGTTCCTTTGGGCCTACTTATTGTTGAAAAAAGAACCCAAAACGCATGTCGTTTTGTTTCCTATAACCGTTGCTACGAACTACACAAATTCTGAAAAACCATTGACTTGAAAAAACGTATTTTAGTTTTTCGCTTTTCAGTTTTTCGTCATTTTTCCTCCGTGAGATCTACTCATTTCTTCGACGCTTTTTGCCTCTCATCGATCCACAAAGGTATGTCGTTCCTCAATCAGTTCTTTCCCTTTATTGCCTCTGTTTTTCAGTTTTGATCACCGTTGCAAAATATCACGAGGTTAAAGTAGATCGCGGTCTCTTTTAGATCCACTGTATCTATGAGCAGAAATATACGGGGTGTTTATTGCATTTCATTTTTTTTTTTTTTTTTCAATTGAACATTTTAGCGGATCGCCGATTTCTTTTAGATTCACTCTGCCTATAAACAGATTAGATATGCGTGCGTGTAAATATATATTTGCATTTCTTCCTTTTTTGTGTTTATTCATTTGAACATTTTAGGTTTCTGCTTTTGATTTATAGTTGGTGAGTCATCGCGATTCGCTATATAAAAAAATTTAAGGTTAACTGTTATTAAAAGCGATCGCATAGCGGAGTGGATATCGCGTTAGACTCCGGATCTAAAGGTCGTGGGTTCGAATCCCACTGCGATCGCTATCTTTTCAAAAAAAAATTTCCGATTTCAACTTAGTGGAAATTTATATATTTTACGTTTTTTTAGATAATTTTTGTGTTTTAAAAATAAAAATTTGGAGCTATGAGGAAGAAATTTGATGAGAAATGCGTGTTAAAGGTCAACGATAAGCCCATTTATGACTTTTTAAAATTTTGGGGCAGTTTGTTAGTGTGTGCATATGCCGACAAATTTTCATGTTTTAATCCGTCTACGGTAGAATATGGATTTGAATTTTATGAAACTTTGGTTGAGAATTTTAGGTTTCATTTTATTTGTACTTTTGCTTTTAGCTATTTTGTCCTTTGTTTTTTTACGTATCACTTTTATTGAAAAAAAATGAAAGGTAAAAGTACCAACCAAGCTATGATTGCAATATTATCAGTTAGCGAACTGCATTAATCAGATTATTTACTTCATCTTAATGTAAAAGTATTAATACCCGCAAAGACAGGGATTCAAGTTCTGTCATCTGTTCCCCTAAAAAAAAACCCGATTTTTTTGTTGGAATATGCTTTCTTGAGTACTTTAAACATACATTTGAATGATGGTTGATGGATTGTCAAAATTCTGTACAATATTCCACAAACATGTCAATCCATGTCGGATGTGTAAATTGGATCTCTAAATCATGTAACATGGCAATGAGTGACCTTTGTTAATGTCAGGTTTGAAGGGTAGAAAGCTTAAATTTGTTTGAATTAGATTCTTTTGTAGGGACATATGCAAATCCCCTCTCGTTTTACTGATAACTGCTTATAGCAATATGTTAAGTTGTGTAACTAGTTTTCGATCTTCGGGTTATTTAATATTTATAGATCTGGATGAAATGAGAATGAATGGCATCCCTCATACTTTACTGATAAGCTGCTAATAGTAATGTGTAAAACCGTGTGTAAATGGTTCTCAAAGCATGAGCTAGTTAATATGAATAGAACTAGATGAAATGAAGTAATTTTAGACCTGAATAAACGAATGACGTCCCTCTTAGTTTACTGATAAACTGCTAATAGTAATGTGTAAAACTGTGTGTGAATAGTTTTCAAAGCATGAGCTAGTAAATATAAATAGAATTGGATGAAATGAAGTAATTTTAGACCCGAATAAACGAATGACATCCCTCTTAGTTTACTGATAATTTCTGATACTATGTGTAAAGCAATGCGTAAATAGTTCTCTAACCATGAGCTAATTAATATGAATAGAGTTGGATGAAATGAAGTAATTTTTAGTGTTGAAATGATGGTGACTGTTTAAAGCAACCCACATATGGAGAAAATGAAGTAATTTTAGTCTGAAGTTGTATGGAACAACCTTCCGCTTATGGTTTACTTAATGTAGCTGTTAAGACTGTTAACTTATCATAATAAAGCTTCAATAGCATCTGATAGTATGACTACAGTCGACAAAGTTTATAAACTTTAGTCGACTGATTGCTTGTGTAAAGATTTGAGCTTATGACCAACAATATTAAGCATTTGTTGTCCTGTATGTACTGGGCTGAAATTGAGGTAGAATGTACTTAAATTGATGGGACGAAGTGTCCGGACACTACTTCATAGTTTTTGAAGCTTCATAGTATGGATTTTATTTCCAATATTTGTTAAAACCATAGCACAATTAGTTTGTGATGAGCTATTGATTTTTGGGGATTTTACATGTTCATGCAGATGATTGATGATCAGCAGCTGGGATTTCTTGCCAATTTTCTAGGGGTTTTTATATTTGGACTGGTAATTGCTTACCATTACGTGATGGCCGATCCCAAATACGAGGGAAACTGAAACCATTAGACAGTTAAATTGTATACATGTTAGATAAGAACTTAGATTATGTTCGTAAACATGTTAGTTTTCTTTGCATAATTGAACTGCTTTGTTTTGGTCAATCTTCTATTATATACTAAATATTGATCTATGATCGATTTTCGTTAGATTTGAAGGATATTAACATTGTCTTTCAATGCATTTAGTGATGCTTTTGTCAAGATGGCGATTATACATGCATGGACTCGCATGATGTTTGCCTTGCAAGTATTCCTGTCGGTAACATCTCTATTCAACATGTTAAGCCAAGTTCTACTGATAGCACGTTGCTATTTGATGTTCAACATCTTATCATGTGACTTAAGGTGAGTCGATTATACGGACATGTTATTTGAAGGATGTGGAGGGTCAAAACTCTATAACATGTCCGTATGATTGGCTCACACCCTAAACCCTCCACATCCTTCAAATAACATGTCCGTATAATCGACTCACACCTTAAGTCACATGATAACATCATATCACTTGTGTTTTCATTCATTTCCTTTTATAGGAAAAACAAAGGCTCCCTCCTTTATAGTCCTTAGAATACTTGTAGCTTGAGATGTTGAAATGCTGATTTTTATTCATGATTACCATTAACATGCACCCACATGACATGTTCCTTGCAAGCCTTGCTATTATTAACATCTTCTAAAAGCATTGCTATTATTAACATCTTCAACAATTCTATCAACAAACAAAGCAATAAAGTTAGGATATACCATGTTCTCACTTGGCTTAGAGATACAACTAACAAGTGTTGGATGCAATAATAAGATTTATTGTAATTTTTTTAACAATCTCATTATAAGTTTTGATCATATTTATTTTTTTGACATAATTCTTAAAACTACTCATAATTTCTCTCTAACCTTTAAATAGAAGGATAATGTATTTTAGCGCATTTGAATCCACGATCTCTTGCATTGATAAAAATGTTCATGACAATCAAATTAAGATTTAATCGATAAAACATTAAATTTTTAAACAAAAAATTCAAATTTGAAAATTAGAGATAATATTGTTGACAAAGATAGCTATAAACTCTTAAATGATTAGTATTCATGTACCGTGGATAGAGAGAATTTCTTAATTGTACACACTGGAATAAAAATATCCAGAGTCTGAGTTGAAAAGCATAAGTGGTAGTAGCATCATTTCTGATGTATTACACTGCTTTGTCATTCGTTCGTCCCACTGGGAGGAGAAAAAAAGAGCAGGCATCCCTTTGCCCTGACAATATCGTATTGTTCTTTAGATGTGAAATGTCTGATTAAATAGTACATGATGAAGCATGATTTTATTCTGTTTGTCCTTTATGTCTTGGAGTATTACTTTATTAAAGAAAAAAAAAAACAGTGGGACCCGCTTTACCTTTTTTGCTTTCGTGATTATGCAACTACTGCAAGTATTCCTAGTGCCTTATTCTTTTAATTATCTATATACCATGGATTTCCTTTTTTAAATTCTTTGTATTTTGTTGATTTAGGATAAGCATAAACAACTTCAGTGGAGAAATTAGCTATCACTAATTGATACTTACATAAGTGTGTGCTTAACTGAACTAAATAAAAAAAATTGGATTGCATTTTACTTTAAAAAACAAGTAAATAGTTAAATTAAAAATTAAATTAGTCCTTTTCAGTTTAAATTTACATTTATATCTATTAAATTGATGTGGCTGACAATGGTGAATTTTGGAATTAAATTTTGGAGGTTTAGTAAAATTTTCAAAAATTAGGGGTCCAATTAAAATTTTAATTTTTTATGAGATTAATGAGATTTTTCAAATTTAAATGAACTTAGTTAAAATTTTCAAAAATAAAATAAAATGAAAGAATTTTTGAAGGTGTAATTAAAAATTTTTAAAAATTTTAAGGGAAAAATGAATTTTCCCAAAAAAAATCATAATTTCCCAAAATTTAAGGGGTTTGAGCTTTTTAAACGGTTCACTTTTAGTGGCTAACCAAATAATTGGACAATTATGTACGACGTGCCACATATACTTCAAGTTTAAGGGGCCTAAGCTCTTTAAACAGTCCATCTTTGATGGTTGAAAGAATAATTAAACAATTACATTTCACGTCAATGTACATGAATTAATTTTTTTAGATGCAATTTTAATAGAAAGATCAATTATTTTCTAATTCGATGTATAAAAATTATTTTATTTATTTTTAATAAAAATAAAATACAATCTAACTT
Source organism: Kokia cookei (assembly GCA_039519145.1). NCBI lineage: Eukaryota > Viridiplantae > Streptophyta > Magnoliopsida > Malvales > Malvaceae > Kokia > Kokia cookei. The sequence goes on along the minus strand of CM076907.1, from coordinate 2,439,937 downwards.
TTATTATAAAATAATAAATAATCGAATTTTATTCCCTATAAGAGTTACTATTATTAGTCTTGTAGAAGAAAATGGCCCACTTCATGAAAATGAATGGAACCCTCATAAATTTCACATCAATGGTGGAGTTTTCCTACGTGTTGAGGTGTCATTGGATCAATCAAAGTTAACATTTCAATTATCAATTCAATCCTAATGTTGGTTCATTACAATTCTATATAATTATTTAATTGTGTTGATTATAATTATATTTATAACTTTCATAAAAATATATAAATGAAATTTACAAAAGAGCGGTCTTAAACACTCATTTAGATTAATTACCATTTATTTTTAGTAATATCTTTTTGTTATATAAACCACGTTTAATAAGCTGAAAATACAATAACAAATAAAATAAATCATACAAATATCCACGTCATCACTGTAAAAATAAGCACAAATGCCAAATCAATTATCAGTTCATCAGATCAATATTTTTAAAAAAAAATTAGTGTATGATACACAGTAAGAAAAGCTAAAAACGCATTAAATTTTTTTTCACACATCCAAAAAAATTGTCCCCCCCTCTCTCTCTCTCTTTAAACCTAAAGATGGAAACGAGAACCGTTGATTATGAAACAGACGACCCGAAAACCCGAAAGCAACGACGACAACCCGATAAACAAAAACCCGGCGAAACCTAAAGCCACGGAGATATCCGATTGCACGCAAAACGAGTTTGAGTCCGTACACGTGGTCGTACCTCTTAGCGTTTTCGCCAACGCTGTTCCCGCGGAGTCCGCCGACAACAATAAATACGCAAATACCTAATCCAATATTTAAAAAATAATTTCAGCAAACCAAAAAGTTAATTCAAATTTAGGATTTTAATTTCGACTTTTTTTATAACAGGAACCTGATCGTGGCCGAAGTCGAACCAAACTTGGAGGATTTCGGGGAAGAGAGTGGAGCCGGTGGAGATCTCCCAAACGGAAACGCCCATTTCGAACAGTGAATATAGAGCAACGATGGCGTTCGCGGCGAAAACGAACCTGCGGTGAGATTTCGCGTTTTGAATTTTAAATTTCTTTAAAGCTTTTTTTGTTTATTTTTTTGAATTCAAATTGTGGAGGAAAAGAAAAAGGAAATTAAATGCTTTCTTTTAAGCTTTTTAAGTTTTCAGATTAAATTCGGTATAAATCAAGTAAAGAAAAGGCTAAGAGAAAACTAACCTGAAAGCGTCATAATCGAACCAATGAGGGGAACCGGAGCCACGAGAGTTAGTGACCATGAAAACGGAGGAAGCGAGGGAGAAAGTGAAAGCGGTGACTCGGAAGACAAGAATCAGTGAGTTGAAGCGTTTGAGTTTACGGAGCGTGACGGTGTTGTGGAAGTGAGGAGTAGGGATTCGGTTATGAGGGGAAGGGGTCTCGCCGTTGCGGAAACCCTGCGGCGACCGCATGATGATGATAAGTGTAGTTATTTAGTAATGGGAGGAAGGAAAAGGAAAGGGAAGAAGAGAGAGTCATGGGAGAAAGGGGGGAGGAATTGGGAGAGGAAGAAGGGAAGGGGAGTCACGAGGGAGGGAGGTGGGAGTCATGGGATAAGGGAGGAAATGAGAGGTTAAGTGTTGGAAGGAAAAGTAAAGAAAAAGAAGAGGGAAAAAAGTTTAAGAATAAAAAAGAAAAGAGGGTTTTTATTAAATTAAAAAAAAGTTTTCACTTCTTAATATTTAAATTTGTTCTAAAAATTGATGTTATAAAATATTATTAAATTATGTAAAAAGAATAACTATATTATTAATAAAATCTTTAGTTGAATTGGGTCACTATTAATTAGATATCAATTCAATTAAAAAATTATAAAAATGATCAATTGAGTATTAATTTGAATGATGTTAATATTGTTATCAGTGCATAAAAATTTATCTTACTGTTTAAAGGTTACGGAGGAATTACAAATAATTTTAGATATTTTACCAAAAAAATAAAGATAAAAAATCATAATATTACACTCATATAAAAAGAAAGTAAATAAAAATATGTATTTATTGATATTCATATTTTATCCCTGTAAAATGATATTCATATTTTAGCTATAATAGTAATGTAAATTGGATGATTAGTTAGGAAAAAAAAAAGTAAAGCAAAAGCTTTGTCAACTTTAGGTATGGTTACCTATAAACATATTGATAGAGGTCACATTCTTCACATTTCTTTTTATTTTTGCAATATTTATATATATTTTATTAAAACTTTAAATTTTTTTTTTTCAAGCCGTTTGTTTTTTATCTTTTATTTTGCCTAACAATGGTACTAATTTTCGAGTTGACTACCGTTGCTTTTTTCTCTTACTAATCATTTTTTTTTCATTCGCTCTATATGTTTTTTTTATTTTTAGTTTGCAGATTTATTTTATGAGTATATTTGTTGTTTTCATAAATTGTGATGGATAGATGACAATATTTTTTGTTCGTTAAAACTCCACCTGTCACCAGTAATTTTTCTTGAAAAGTGGGTGACTCTTCATCAACTTTTTAATTTATTTTTGTTTTGAGAGTATTTCATAATAATAAATAATTTCACGTTGATTTGTGTTCTTGTTGTTTTAAGTTTTATATATTTTTTTGTTTGATTTTTTATTGTTTAATAAGTCTTCAATCTTAGATGTTTTATATACTATTGTAGCACATTTTTTAGTCTTGCTTAATCTTAGTTTTACAAGTGATTTAGAGTTGATTTTGTTATCGTCGTTTTTAGTTTGGTGAATGCTCGATTCTTTTATCCATTTTTGCTCGTTGTTTTGGATCACTCGGGGCTGATTTTCTTATCATATTAAATGTTACTCACTCCAGATATGCCCTGCTTGAGTTGTGACAAAGTCAATTGTCAACGAGTCATAATATTTCTATTGACGCTGAAGTAAAGTCTTTGTTGTGTTGATGGAAATTGTTCTTCACCATTTACGACCAATATTTGTTATATTTTTTCTATTTAAAGATATGGTCCCATTCATTGGACGAAATCAATAAATTTACTTTTTAAAAAATTAATATATTATTTAATTTTAACTATTAAAAACTTCACTTGATTGGTAAATTATGTACGTAATAATCAAATTAAAAATGTTTTTAATGATTAATTATGGTGATAACAATTAATCTAGTTGTAAGTTGTAATTTTAAAAAATCACTTGATTGATGTTTCTTGAAGTTATTGAACTAATTAATTTTTTTTTTCGCACCACCTGCATTGATAGAAGCTCTCCTTCTTCGTTCTCTTTTACAATTTAATTTTTTTCATGAAACAACTATGAACATCATAAATTTACGAATTAAAATCCAAACAGCTTTCTTCTCCAATATCCAATATTGATCTTTAGACTGACTTGGATTCTAATGTATGTTCTTCTACTCATCAACAAGTATTAATCCACCGTATCAATCATTGAATTGTCACTTGAAACTCGCTAATAAGATTTTAAAAAAAAGTTCACAACCCAAAGACTGAAATGAAAACTTTTAAATAATTCAACGACCATTGATAATTTTTAAAAATTAAATAATCAGAACATAAATTTACTAATAATTTAATGACATTGATAATAATTTACTTCAAAATATTAAATAATTCCCAAATTCCTTTTTGGAAATAACTTCGGAAGAAAAGAGACAAGAGAATTAGGGGACAATTACTCTTACGGCAGCCCAACAGGAATAGTTATAGGTCGTTTTCAACCGCGTGTTTACATTAAATATGTCGACGGAGTGGGTTTAGTTTGGATTTTGTTCCCGGTGAATTTGATTTTCTGAGTTGTGAATCATGTAGGGTTTATTTTCATTCGAGTTTAGATTATTTCAAGTTATTTATTTGATAATTTTGATTTCAAGTAATTTTTTTGTTTGAATGATCGAGTCTGAGTTATTTTATATTTTAATTGAGTTTGAAATTTTTTATAATTAAATTGAGTTGAAGCAAATTTAGAATATAATTTCTGCTCACACTAGAAAACACATAAATAAATATTTAAAAATTTATTATCATCTTAATTGGATATTCAAATTGGTATTTAAAACACATTTGGATTGTCATTAAAGAGGTAACGGAGTTTAACGATAGATTAATCACTATGTAACAAAACGACAACGCAAGTGACTGAAACGTAACATTTCAAACATAAATAATTAAAATATAATCTGAGACGAGTAAAAATGATTATTTTATAATTTATCCAAAATTAAAACAGATTAACAATAAAATTCTCAAAATATTAGGGCTTAATTCATAAATTGCCGGTCGACTTTCTCATCTTAGTATCTAAATTTTTTATAACCAAAAAACTTTTAGATATGAAAATAAAAATGTATAGATTAAACCTTTTTCGATCTTATCAAATAATATATATGTATGTCACGGATGAATGAAAGAAAAAATTCAAATTAAAAATATGATATGAAAATAATCAATCAATTTATGTATTTAGAGTATGGTTATGGATTTGTGTAATCAATTAAGGGAAGCAATCAAAATTATGATGAAACAAAATCTATAGGCTATAGGACAAATATTCTCTTGTCTCCTCAAATAATTAATGATTAAAGAAAGGCTTAATTTTGTGTATCAATATATTGGTTGCCATTCAATGTGCAAAGCTATGCCCTAAGCTAGGGTTCTTCACCCTATAAGCATATGAACTTTGCTAAGATTCTCTCCTACACATTCCAGATTTGATTTAGGCAATTAAATCATGTTTTCTATTGTTTAGAGTGAAGGGTGGTCTCCCTTTATTCTCTCTTAAAGACATTTTGATTTGCCCTTTCACATGGGCACAAATAGCATATATGAAAGAAAAAATTAGAATTAAAACTCAAGGTTTATAATGATTATTATAATCAACATCGATAATAATAATAGAAATGATCACAAAGCAATAGAAATAAAAAATAAGAACACAAAGATTTTATGTGAAGAACTCTTATCGAGAAAAATTATGGACAGAGGAGGAGAAATTAACTATGTTAAAAAACGCACAGTACAAGAAGAGTTCGACTATATCTATTTAAGGGTCAAACAACCCTATTATAATTAATGTCTAATAGAAGAAGTATAATCCTATATGGATTCAACTTGTGCGGCATGGTTCATACCACGAGGACTTCGCCCTCCCATTCCCGGTGACAACCCCAATCTAGTTTGATGCTTAATGAGATTCGACTCTCAGTCTTTCACCCCACAAATCCTTCCTATTTTGTCACCTATTTTTTTTTTAATAAGTGACATGATTCAAGTCACACAACTCTAATAATAATTAAATTTGAAGCTTGTATTTTAATATCAGTACTTTTTTTATTTTATTTATGAATTTTTGTAAAAACAGTTTGGGGATAAAATTTATTTAGATTTAGCTTCTTTTTTTTTTTTTTAATTTTGTTTTAAGAATAAAAACTTTACGACAATATATTAAAAACAACGAGCTTTATATTATTTTATCCATTTAAGAAAAATATATGAAGCTGACCTGCTTTGGGCCTTTATTGAGAAAAAAAAAGCCACGTAAAGAATTAAAAGAAGAAAATAAAAAGATTGAAACCAGGGGCATTCGAGAATTGTACTCGGGACCTCTCGCACCCTAAGCGAGAATCATACCCGTAGACCAAATGCCCGGCCATCTATTTTTGCTTTATTTAAAAAATTTTAAGGATAAATATGACCAAAGAATATTTTGGGCTACCCGAGTAGTGTAAGGTACAGTGTATTCTTGTGAAAAAAATACAAAATATCCACGAATCTTAAATATGGATTATAAATTGGACATGAAAGATATAAAAAAAAAACAATATTTTGGGTTGATTTGGTTTTTTAAGTTGTTTTGTTTAGGGTCAATTTTGGCTTCAAATTATTTCGAATTCAAGTCATATTGAATTTAAGTCAGTTTCGTGAAAAATATTATGGAGGTCTCTGTATTAGGAGTCAGATTGCATTTTTCCCAATTTACTCAAAAAATGGATAAATTAGTCCTTATACATTAGATCAAAGAGTAAACTGATCATTTCTATTAAAAAATTCATCTATTTTCACTGTTAAAAACTAACATGTTTGATAGAATAACCGTGCCGTGTGTTCCTCAGTCTGACGCATTAGGACTATTTTTTAACAATAGAAATAGATGGAATTTTTAACAAAAATATCGATTTATTCTTTGACCTTATACACATAAACTAATTTACTCATTTTTAAATAAATATACTAAAATACAACCTAATTCTTAACAAAACCTTCCCTAATATTTTCAATACCGGTCTTGAATTCATATTAATTTAAAACCAAGTTGAAACCAACTTAAATTATTGATATTTTATATTAGAATTGAGTTAAATCAAGATAGAAAAACTTTCCCTCAAAATGAGTAACTTGTGAAGATCCAAAAAAAAGGGTTAAAGAGACAAAAGGCACAAGCCTAACAGGAAAAGTAAAAAGAATGAAACAAGAGCCAATCTACTTTAATTTGGGGATCCTCCTATAGCTAATTTATTAGATATGCTAGCAATCTACCGACTGAAACTAACTAAATTCCAGACAGACACATTAGTAAAATAATATTTTTTCGGCATAGAAACAGGAGTAAAAATGTTATAATTACAGACTTTGTCTCGTTAGAAAGGTCAATGAGACACAATTACATATCCAGGTTTTAAGTGTTCTTGTCCTTTCTCCCCCATCCAACATTCATACCAAAGTGGTTTTCCGCTGTTCATCTCTACTTTGCTTTTTCCTTTCGGCTATCAATGATAAGAGGAAAAGGGTTTTACTATTTAACACTGTTGCTTCTTGAGATAGCTGCAGTTGAATTGATTTTAGGTTGAATGTTTAATGAGGTGTAAAAGTTGGAGTTTGTTAGGTGATATAAATTTGTTTTAGTTGATTGTGGATTTTGTATTATCATTCCGTCGGGAAAAGCCTGCAAACTATCTTAGATTGACTCTGTTCAATCTGGTTGATATTGTCTCCGACGAGGAGGTTTTGTCTTCTTATCATGTCGAGAGCTTGATGCATAAAGAGGCGATGATGGTGAGTTTAAGTGACGGCATGTAATACTTCATATACTATAGGACATGAGTTCAAATCTCAAGAAGCAGAAATATGAGATTTTCTGGGCAGGTGAGCTGTTCTAGGCATATGAACGGGGGCGCAGACGGGGGCAGCGGCCTCGGCCCCCTTCAAAAAATGGTAAAATTGACTTGTATCCCTTCAAAATTTTAAAATAACAAGTTAGTGTAATAGTAAATTTGCACTTTGTTCCTTCCAAAAACTCATAATTCATCTTTGTCCCTAAAAGTAACTTTGTGGTCTCTTCAGACACTTTGTCATTGATTGACAACATCAACCCGTTAACAAATCTATCAATTCCCAACATACAATATTTCGTAAACTTTTTCTAACAAAATTTTAATTTTAATTTAATAAATCTCCCAACTTAAAACTCTAATATAATTAAGCCTCAATCTAAAACTAAATAATTGGAGATGAAAGCATGCTAGAAATTTGGTCACGGATTGTATAATGTTGAAGCATGCAGAAACATGTTTGATTTTTTTTTTTTTCCACACAGCAAATTTGGATATTACAATTTTCAAGTTGCAAAAAAAAGACAGAAATAATTTTTGGACGTTTCTTTTATAAGATTAAAAAAATCAACAATTAACTTTCCCATGTACCCAAAAAACCCCAGCTGTTATAATCAAACTTTAGGCAAGAAAGACAGAAAGGGGAGTAATTCATGTTACTGGATTAACATGCAATATCTTATATTGATTCCATATATTTATGTACATAGACATAAGTCTATATTTATTAAATTTGATTGGAACCCCAAAATCTAATCATGTCAAATCAAACTCAAATCTAACTTAATTTAGGTTATTTTTTGATTCGTTTTAGTGGGATTTGTAAGATTTTTAGTACAATTGCATCACCAATGAGAAATTTCCACCTCATCACATTAACCCTCTTAAAATAGAAAAAAAAAAAAATTATTTAGATATTTTAAAAATATAAAATTAGTAAAGATAAAATTACATTTTAATTTTTTAAGAATGATAAAATTTTGATTTAATCTTTTAAAATTATAAAAATATAATCTATTCAAATGATGATATTGCATTTTTCTATCATAAAAATTACAGTTTAATTTTGACCCCTTAAAAATTTTTTCTAATTTCGCCCCTACCGCATCATAACTAAAATTTTCCCGTTGGTACTTTCTAGTTTAGTGAGAAATTGAAATTGTGTTTAGTAGATTAACATTCAAATTTTTTTTGTACAATGATGAGTTGAACCCAAATTACTTTTAGAGTACATGAACGCTTGATCAATAGGTTACAACTTAGATTCTCTTATTTTCTTTTTCATTTGATAATCAATTAAATAAAATAAATTATAATTTCATAATATTATTATGTGGTACAAATAAATAAGTACGAACATATAAATTTCAAGGCAACTAATTGAGTATGAATAATTACCTCAATAATGAAAATAAAAACAAAAAAAATATTATGCACATTATTATTTATTAATGAAATTCTACCCTAACATATTTTTAAAAATTTTGCAAATATCAAATAACCCAACATTTTCATTATATACAATCATTTTCTATTCTAATTTCATTGATATCATTACGATTGAATTCAAACACATAGAATCATATACCACCACTAATTTTAATCTCATTGCTATCATATCACTAATCTCACCAAAATTAATCTCACTTTCCATATTAATAACCTAACTCGAACCAGACCAAGAATCATAATAAACAACTAAAACTCAACCGATAATTGGTTGTTTTTAAAAAATTGGAGAGGGTGGATAAATAGCACACAATCATATGGTTCCCCTCCATCAACTCAAGTCAACGTGAAACGCCAAGAAAAATCACACATCTCTGCTCTATAGCCTTGCTTTTTATATACATAATCCTAATATGTGACAAAAAGCATTGGATTCCCTTACACATTGAGCAATCCTTACCATGTTTTTCAAACTAAGTCATGATTAACATCCCAGTTTGCTCTCCATAAAATACCCCCCATGAACCAGCCCCCAAGTTGGAGCCAATTTTTACAGTATGAAGATCAAAATTCAAGTCATTTTAGCCTATCTCCTTGTTGCATTTCTACTTCTTCCATCTTCACAATCTCATTATTCTTCAATACCCATGCAAATTACAGGCAAGTTGTTCTTTTTCCTTTTCCACTTACAATCTCTCTTTGGACAATCTTCTAATTAACATTGTAATCTACATTATTTTACAGTTAACCGTGATATGAAGACCAGACCTCCTAAACCAAACAGGTTCTTGTTAGCTGCTTGGGTAAGCTTCTCTTTATCCCTACATCCATCTATCTATCTATCTATACACACACACCAACTCATTTGGCTCGAGTGCTAAGGTGCTCGATGCTCCTTAAGTCTTGCGGATGGGGAAAACTGCATTGATTTAATGATCCAACTCAGCTAAACTCCGAAATTCAATCAAGCTCTAATGTAACTATCGGATACCGGAAAATCTCTCAGGACCAATATTTGTGTGGGGGGATATAAGGTCGTTTAGAGCTTTGTTTGATTATGATGAAATGGCTGACATGGGATTATTTGTTTTGTTTGAATTTTGGTGTGAAAAATGAAGGAACATGGAACAAATGCGAATGGTAACATGAAGAAGGTTCCATCAGCACCAAATCCAAAAGGAAACCGGCATCCACCATCAAAGCCTTGAATATATATATGAAGTGGATTCAACTGTGTATCGTTTCTCTCTACTAAAACCTACTGCATGCATATACTAATATATATATATACAAGATGTTATGTGGTTCAAGTAGTTTCGGAAATTTGTGTGAATGCTTTTTTCCTTCTTCATTTGGTGCTTCTAATATGGGGTTTTAAATTAGAAAGCTTCCTCATGCCTTGTAGTTTTAATACGTGACACTGTTTGTTGGATTGAGTTATAAAGAAGTTAATTTTCGAATTTGAATCTTGTGACGGAGAAAATAATGTTGGAAAACTTCATTTTTCTTTAAAGATTTATGTCAATTTAATTTTTTTTTGATGAATTATGTCAATTTAATTTTAAATTCAATCAAAATTTGATACGATTATTAAATATAATTAAAATTTCAGACTCATATATATAGTGCAACATCTCATTAATAAGAATTTTCTTTTAAAGAGTTTAAAAATAAGTATGAATAATTTTATTTAGCATTAAAGAGTAACCTTTAAAAGGTGTTATATTGTATTTAATTGATAATATATAAAAAATTGAATCTATCACATATAATTAAATTTTTATACTGCATTTTGTCATATAATTTTTAAGATATTATATGGCATAATAATCACAAAAAAATGAAAAGTGTTGAGTTGTCAGTTCAATTGTTATTTGAGTTTCAATTAAGAAATTATTAAAAATTGAACAAGGAACAAGATAAATTGGTTAGACAGTTCGGATCCAATCTTACGTTTATTAGATCTTGCCAATGAATAATCCGTTATAATGATAAATTTAGTTTTCAATGTTTACATCATTTTGTCAATTTTTTTTTGAGTTAAATTTGACCATTAATCTTTAAAAATAGCCAAATAGTTTTCATTTAATGGAAATAATGACTAAAACATTAACTTTTTAATTATATTGGCATGATACCCTTCATGATAGTCCATATGTTTTTCATGCTAACATCAGGGGTGAAGCTAGAAAAATCATTTAGGGGGAGGGGAAATTAAATTTTAAAATTTAATAGCCTATATATTTATAATTTTTAAAGGATTAAATAGAATTTTTATCATTTTAGGGAGACAAAATGTAATTTTACCTTACTAATTTAAAATCTTAAATTTTCTAAAGGGTCTAAACGGATAATTTTTCATTTTAGGGGATCGAGACCCTGTCAGCCTTCTTAGATATGCCACTAGCTAACATGACGCTATTTTTTTTATACGTCACATCAACAAATAATTTAAAATTTATAAAAATATTAAAAAAATCAAAATTAAAAAAATAAAATAATTTTAAAAAATTAGCATGCAGTACGTAGATTGCCATGTTAAAAAATTTAACATTTTAGTCAATATTTTTGTTAAAAAAATTAATTGCTTCTTTTTTAAAGTTGTTGGTCAAATTTGACTCTTTTAAAAAAGTTTAGGATTAAATTTAGCTAAAAGAAAGATCAAATTGACAACAGATATAAACATTAAGGGAGAGATTTATTATTATGCCTTTAATTTATTATTCACTTAATCATTTTTAGAAAAAAGAGTGAATAAATATGAGTAATTTCAGCACATATTATTTCCATTTTTCATTTTGAAATTGAGGCTTCTTTATTTTAAAAAAAAAAAAGTTACATGTAGAAATACTATTTTCTAAAGGATTTTATCCAATACAAATAATTGGTAAAAAGCCCTCTTAGCCCCTCTTAATTTTGATATTAAATAAATTAGTCCTAAACAAAATGGAATAATTTAATCCCTGTTAACTTCGAAAGTGAGCAACTAAGACAATTCATCATGGTGTTTTCGTCTATTTTACATAAATTTAACCCGCAATATTTTTTGTAAATGTGGAGGCTAAATTTGTTGAATTTTTAAAAATCAAGACCAAATTAAGAAAACATGTAGAATCAACAGCTAAATTTGTTATTATACCAATCAAAATTACGCACAATTGACAAAACACATTAAGGCCGTGATTAATTATCTTTAATTATTTACTTTCAAAATTGACAGGAATTAAATTATTCTGATTTTTTGAGAGAAACTAATTTACTCAATTTTACAATTGAGAGAGATCGAAGAGGTCCTTTTACCCAAACAATTATAACTTTTAAGAAGTAAACAACTTTATTAAAGGATTGAACCCAAACTCTTACACAAATACTCTTGCCACGCAAGTAAACAACTAGCAATTTAAACATGGCATTGCTTTATTCATGTGGTAAACATGAGTAAGAGGTATCAAATGTTGATCAAAATCTCGACGCAATCTGGTTGCTTCAACAACTCAAAGACTTTGTTTGCGTCTTCCAGCTTAATCTCATGGCTCATAAGTTCATCAAGCTGGATTTCCTGTGCAGAAAAAAAAAAGTAAAACATTCAAGCGATCCATCCTTCACAACATCAACCATTAGCCAATCAACTGATATGATGCACACAACACACACAACTCACCCTGTTTTTACACTTTTCAAATATAATTGGAAGGTCGATTTTGGGTTTGAGCCCTCCAAAAATTGACCCCTTCATTGTTCTTCCAGGGATAAGCTCTAAGATGTTTATGTCTCCTGGTGCTCCTATCTGTATGATCTTTCCTGTTCCCTAACCATCATATCTTAATCCCCGATGTTAGTGTGCTTTTTTCATGGTTGAAAAATAGTATAATGTACGATTGTGATGTACCAGTTTTGTGGATTGAATGGCTTGATCGATGAGGGGTGTAACCCCTGTGCATTCGAAGCTATTATCAACGCCCATTCCACCTGTTAAATCCTTCACTAACTCCGCAATAGGTTTATCAGATTGCTCGGGGTTTATGAAATCCGTCATTCCAAATGCCTTCCCCTTTGCTTCTTTCATTGGTTTCTTGTCTATGCCAATTACTTTAATGGCACCTCGACTTTTGGCTCCCTTGATGGCCTGCACATCAAATCCATGCATAACATAAACGTATTAGGAGTCCGATTGTATTTTATCATTTTATCCATTTTATTCAAAGAATTAGGCAAACTAGTCCGTTTACGTTATATCAAATAGCGAAGTGGTCCTTATGTTAAAAAGTTCATCCATTTTTGCTAGTAAAAACTGATCCTTATATATCATCATGAGGTACATGTGACACATTATGTGTCACTGTCTGGTTATTCCGTCAATCATGCTCTTTGATTTAATGTACCGGAATTAATTTGTCTATTTTTCAATAAAAGATGCAATTTAACTCCTAATATGGAGGTCTCCATGATACTTTTACTTCGATGTATAAAATATTAACCCGAGTTAAATAAAAAGAAAAGGCTAGATACCCCCAAGTCAACAGGTCCAAGGCCAAAAACAGCTACAGATGAGGCATTTTGAAGCATGGGCTCCTTCCAAGCAGCCCCATATCCGGTTGAAAACCCACATGAAAGGAAGGTAGCATCGGGAAATGGAGTTTTTGGGTCAATCTTGAGAAGGAAGTTGAGGTTGATAACCATGTATTGGCACCATGTTGAGCATGACATTGCATGGTAGGCAGTTTGACCTCCGATGGTTATCCTTGAACTGCCATCCAGCATTAACCCATTGTAGCTTAGTGGGTATTTTAAGCATAAATTGGTCTTTTCAGACATACAATTCTCACACGTTTAACATTCTGCTACATAGGTCGGAATCACAAGGTCCCCTTCTCTTAGTCCTGTCACTCCGTCTCCAATGCTCTCCACCACCCTGCAACAATTGTTTTTTTTTTTTAATCAACATCATGGCATGCATCACATCATTTAGTGGACACTTTCATACACCATAACTAAAAGAAAAAATAATAATAATAAAGGGTAAACTACACCCAGGGTCACTACTTTATTAATAAGTTTATATTTTTGGTGTAATTTCAAAAAGTTATAAAATAGTTATTGAACTATTTGAAAGTTTTCATTTAAGTCATTAAAATAGTCTAAAATTTTTGTTTAATTTACTGGGTTGTTAATTTTTTTAAAAGTCCGACTTGCCAACTCCAAGCGGCAATTCAATAATCAATACAATGGATTAGTTCTCATCAACGAGTAGAACAATATACTTTAGATCCAAGTTAATTTGATGGTCAATGTCAGAGATTAGAGAAGAAAGAAAAGTGTTTAGATTTTAATTCTTAAATTCATGATGGTCAAATTTGTTTCATGAAAACAAATTGAATTATAAAAGAGAATGGGATGGAGAGTTTTCAATTGATACAGGCGATGCAAACAGAGATGGCCATACAATGGCAATTCAAATTGTTCAGTAATTTAAATAAAAACTTTGGATATTTTAGTGATCATTTTGTAACTTTTTGAAATTGAGTGGCTAAAATGTAAACTTACTAACAGTTTTGTGACTTTAAGTGTAGTTTACCCAAAAATAAATATGTATAGTATGTATGTAGAAAAACTTACCCCACACCTTCATGACCCATTACTCGAGGAAAAGCTGGCTGAAAGGATTGAAAAAAAATTAATTACAGAAGAAGGAGAAGGAGGAGGAAGAAGAAGAAGAAGAAGAAGAAGAAGAAGGAGAATGCTAACAATTGGGCATCCATTAGCAAACAAAAAATCAGTGTGACAAACACTGGCATATAGCATTTTAACTCGAACTTCATATGATTTTGGTGGTTCTACTTGTATCTCTTCAACCTTCAATGGCTCCCCTTTCCCCCAACTTACAATGCCTGCCACATTAATAAATATTTCAAACTAATTAATCAAAATTCCGACCAATTTTTGGGTGCTTTTGAAAACCCAACACACACATACACATACACATACGATGTAAGATGGATATTTGTTGATGAGGGTGTCAACAAGGGAAAAGGTTGGGACACGGATGTGGTGATCTAAAGGAAGGTTGGTTTACCTTAAAAGGCGAAAAAGATGGTGGAGGCATGCAAAATAAGAAGGTGGAGAACTCAAAGGAAAAGGCCGAGAACAATATATGGTGGAGGTTCTATGCTTGGAGATGCTGTCATCATTGCGGAATGCATGGGGAGATACACTTGATGAGACTTGTTCTGTCATTTTTTTTTTGAGTGGTTGTACATTATTGTTATGTTTAAATAGGGTTCGGTGACCTAAAAAATATGTTCACAATAAAAGAACGGGTGCCTTGAGGAACGGGTGACCTGCTCGTAGAGACGGTTAACAAGACATTTCTAAAAGAAGTGATTAGTTTGTTTATAGGGATGAAAGACTGGAATCTTTTTGGGGAGATCGAAAGGTTGGAAGGAAGTAAGTTTTCCAGTACGTTAATAGGGCGAAGGGTTACTTGTGATTGCTTCTCAGATGACTTAATATGCTGTCAAGTGTCCAAGATCAAAGAGGTATATATATATATATATATTCAATTCCAAATACGTATGTGTGTTTTATAATTTTATTTGCAAAATAAATACAAGTACTAGAGTTTTACCTTTGCATGTTATGACATGGTCGAAAGCAACAGCTATGGACTAAAGCAACTTAACAGTAGATATTAAGTATACTGTATACACTATATGTATATATATATATATAAAGTACTAACTCTAAAAATAAAATTACAAATAGTGATCCTTAATCATTTTTAAAATTTTTAAACTTTTTTCTTTGAACAAACTCAGTATAGGTTCTGATAATATCAGCTCATTTTGAGAGTATGTCTAGAATTAAGTATAGCCCTTTTATAACCCATAAATAAAAGGATAATACGTTTCAGAGCACTGAAACCTACATCTTCATGTATTGACAATAATACTCATGCCAATCGAACTAAAACTCAATCAACACTTCACATTTTTTTTGGTTGTTTTCACTTTTTTTTTAAAGTTTTAATTAAAATTAACTTCACATTTTTTGTTCTATTTCTATTTAGCGTTTCACAGTTTTTTTAAAGATTAAATTAAAATTAATATAATCATTAGCCTCACATTTTTCATGCTTTCCGGTTTTGAAATATTAAATTATTTCAAATTAATATACAATCTTCACTTTTTTTCACTTTTATTAATTAAAACTACTAAAACATTTTTTCTTTTTTTATACAAAACAGAAGTTTAAAATACATAAATGAATTTCTTGTTTATTTTGATATTCAAACCGTGACAAAATTCTATACAAAAACATAAAGGAGGCATATAGGATTGGTAAATCCATCCCATTATTGGCAAAAGAACTGTTTAATCTTAGGATACAAACACTTTTTCTTAGGATTTGGAGTTTAAGGCTTAGAGTATATGATAATTTTTTTCAAAACTAATGTTTTTGTTAGTGGTGGATGCTGTAACTAAGTTTTAGGGGGTTTGATTAAAATTTTTAAATCTTTTAGGAGCTTAATGAAAATTTCCAAAATTTTTGAGGATCCAATTAAAAGTTCTAAAAATTATGAAGGGCTTAATGATAATTTTTCAAATTTTTAGGAACCAAAGTCCCCTGTTGGATTGCAATTTTTTTTTTTTTTAAAATTATATACATTATGAGATTTATGATTTATCATAATTATATTTATGATTGATTTAATGGTTTTTGTATGTTTTTTGTCAATTCTTATTCTTTGTTCTGAAATTATAATTTTCTAAAAGTAAACAAATTTTAGTTATTATTATTCATTATTGAGTGTTTTAGTTGGTCAATAAATTATGAATATATATTATACATATCATAAATATCAATTAAATTATTATATTTGCATGTATCATTATTATATACGAGTATTGTTATTTAAAATTATGATAAATTAATTATTTGAATAGATTATACTTTTTTAGTATAAGTTCTTACGAATTATCTGCTGTGATGTAGATTATTCATGTATCTGAGTATGTTTTACTAGAATTCTATTAGGCATAATATTATAACTGGAAGTGGAAAACCTAAAAATGCAATGAAATATATTGACAACAGAATATAGTGTTGAAAGGAAATATATGAACTCCTATGTGAATCAATTTAAACGAACCTTTGGAGCCAAAATGATTACGAATGAGTCAATAGACTCTAGAAAAAAATTAAATGATCCGTAAATGGATTAATGATGTGTAATGAAATTTGGATTGAACGATATAATGTTAAGGTTATGGATATTTGTATTATGAATTGGTTTTGATCGTTAAAAAGGGATCATGATAGGTTTTAGTATATGTAATTGAACTTGACCATTCATATTGCCATGTTAGTTAAATTGGTTTCCCACTGGATACATGTACACTTTCATGAGAAGATAGATATGTAATTGTTTTGCAATATAAGAATATGTACAGTTAAACATTGAGATTATGTGCATCATGTCATATTGTTATGGTTACCTTATGTTTGTTGGGAAACGTAATCATATTGTAGTAAACATGTAATTAGTTTTTATGTATTTGAACGATGAATAAATAGATAAAGTTAATTTCACATTTCAATATTATATCTTTTTTGTTCCTATCTTTCATGTTTTGCATACATAGCGAAATTGTGACAAGCAAATATTAGCTCATTGATTGTCTAAGTTCAAACTTATGATAAGTGACACTGTAAGAACATTGACATTGCGAGAAAGACAACTTACTTCAGTAAATAATCTAAATGAATTTGTAATTCCGTAAAAGAATCAAAGTGAGCATTTCATTCAAATACTTAGAAGGATTATTATGTCGTTTACAAATCTAATTAGGGAGATGATTAGTCTTGACTACCGAAGCAGTTGACTTCACGGGTAGAGACATAGATGTACTTATCGGAAGAATGATACATTGGACTGGACTCAAGTTGAATTAGTTTTGAATTTGTTTGTGAATTGATTTACTTGTGACATTCATGGTATGATATACCTAAATCCCGAGTTAGTCATTGACCATGCATATGTAACTCATGTGTTTTGATATAAGTGGAGGTTTATGCTCTAAAGATGATCGAGCGATAGCCAATATGTTGGGTACATTACTTGCGGATGACATGACTTTACTAGAAACAATGAAATTTATAGTTCGATTAAAGAGTTAATAATATTCTCTCATTGGTATTGTGTGGATTGATAAATATGGAACGTGACTACGGGTTGCTTGTTCTCAAACGAGTAATTAATCACCGTCATTAGCTGAAAGTGATCATATTAATCATTAAGAAGACACAATGGTGACAATAAGATAAAATAAGATTGTATTGGGTGAACAAATTTAGCTCAAAGGAATCAAGTATATCATATGAAAATAACACACAGATGACGAACTCATTAGACAAAGTAGTTGGATGAATTGCTTTCGTAAAAAGTACACAATAAGAAGTTTTCGATCATGGTACTTCTTATGGACTGACTCTATGATTAAGTAAATTGTGAATTATCGGATTGATGCTTCTAGACATAATTGCAATTGCTCGAGCTTAATTGTATATGTCCGATTAGTCCCTTCGCTAGCTCAAGAAAATCTCGATCGAACTGCACTTGAATTAGAAGAAAATTCAACGACTTTTGAAATAATTTAATTGAGTCGATTTATTCGATGAAGAATTAAATTAAGCAGTTGAGAATTTGTTCAACTAGAGAATTTGATTAAATAATTTTCTTGAAAAATTAATTTGGAAAATCTTATTGATTTTTGGGAAAATTATTTTTTATCAAGTAAAATAAAATTAATTAAAATAAATATAATATTTTTGAAAATTAGATTTCAAGTCAGACAATTGACCCAATGGGTAAATGAACTTGAAAATTGGACCCGATATTAAAAATTAGACCCAATAACCAAAAATCGAGATTGAGATCGAGACCCAAAACTAGTTTAATCGAGCCTGTGTATGAAATTGGGCTTACAGTCCAATCAGTGGTTGGACTAGACTGGTCAAGTCATCACTTATCCGAACTAAATTGGAAGTAGTTGAATCGGATGTCACACTAGCCAGGCATGTGAATGCTTAGCCAATGGTGCCTTGGCCATGGTAGCAAATTGTTTGAACAGCCTGCTAGGGGTCTCGACCAACCCCATCTACAACATTGAGCCAGGCATGCAAACACTTAGCCGAGGGATGCTGCACTCCATGCGGCTCGTAATGCAAATGAATGGCCTAGGCAGGTACCTGTCGATCGGGAAAAAAGGGGAGGCTAGGCGTAAGGCTAGCTGTTCGAACGGTCAGCCCCATCCCAGTCACGACACCAACAGCCTCACGAGAAGGCGTCGACCCGACTAGGCCTATTCAGGGAAAAATGACAACAGTTCCGGGTGAGGGGGAAGCTGTATCGGCAATGGCACCAGTAGACACGACGATGACGAATCGATGGTCGAAAAATGATCGACGACGGTGGTTCTTCGATGGTAAAGCAGTGAAAACATTATACTCTTAATGGGACACTATCGAGTAACTTAATTTTAAATTAACTTTTTAAAAAATAATTTTATTTTAATAAATTTAATTTAATAGTTGTCTTGATAGTATTTTATTAATTTAATATTAATGTGAGTTAATTCAATCCCAATTGAACTCTCTTTAAACTCTCCCTAGATAAAGAGAGGTTAGACCATTATTCTCACACATTTGAATTCAAGAAAAGTTGTAGAAAGGAAATTCTCTGATGAAATTATTTCAAAAAAATTTTAGAGATTTTTTTATTTACATGAGTCCACACTTAGCAGACTTAAGCTTGAGGATAGCAGACAAGACCACTTGGTCAAAGCGTTCTTCCTAGACGAATAAAAATGATACGAATTTTGATTAAGTGTTTATTACTTTAGATAACAAAACCAAGTTCTTGGTTTGAATTTTTTTTATAACTCTAGTTTTCCCTTAAACCTATTTTCTGTTGTTTTTTTCCAAATCCAATCTTCCAACAATGTTATCTTGAATCATGGAAGTATCACTGAGTTTTATTGCCCAGTGTACGGTTTGTGTATTCCGTGCGCAGGTATAGGTATTCTCGAAGTCCATGAATGTGAACTCAACATCTAGTCAACAACAATCGACTCAACTTAAGTTTGTATAGCTCATTTCATTTGGTCAATGGCATGTACATAGGGATAGTTGGTCTCAAAGTATAAAAGGTTAAGATGATTGTATATAAGTTTTGTTTATATGAAATTGCTTTTGGTCATGCATTTAGTGATGTTTATAGTTTGATAATTATGTTTTGAGTATGTTTTGAAAGAATGGAATGGTTGATAGGGAAACAAGGACTTAGTGGTTTGCATGTGAAGTC
The DNA here is from genome assembly GCA_039519145.1 of Kokia cookei. Classification (NCBI taxonomy): domain Eukaryota; kingdom Viridiplantae; phylum Streptophyta; class Magnoliopsida; order Malvales; family Malvaceae; genus Kokia; species Kokia cookei. The sequence continues at coordinate 2,420,021 of CM076907.1, read as the reverse complement.
ATGACTTCACACCCTGAATGTCATGGCATCAAGTCATCTCTTCGTGACGTCCCTTACTTGAGGTCACGACTTCGGTTTTGTTTTATTTTGAAAACTTTACAAATTGATCCTCAGGTTGGGAAGTTTGACTACTGTCTTCAAAGTCGCAACACCAAGCACTAGAAGTCACGACATCCTCCTGATATGTTTTGAAAATATTGCAATTTGATCCTTATTCGACCCCGAGATGATATTGAGCTTTCGTAAATTCGTATTCAACACAGAAATGGTTATTTATTGTGTTTGATGCATGTAATATCCATATATGAATGTTTAATGATGGCTTTGGAATACAGTTGATCATAGTTGCTCTAACAACGTATATGAAATCCCATAACTCGAACCCAATGATCGAGTCGAGTATGAAATGTTACAAATATTATAAATATATATTATATTTATTCCTCCTTTATCAAGAACTTGAAATACATAAATATATTATATTATTAATACATTTATAAATTACGTATATGAAAAATGAAAATCGTCACTCTCAAGTAATATTATTATAAAGTAAAATTATGATTAAATTTAGATTTGTAATATAATAGGGAAAAAATATTCCTGTTGATTCAAAAGTTTTCAAAACTAATGCTTTTATATATAATATAGATAACGATAAATGGTGTTTAAATAATTTAAAATAATGATATATAAATTATAAAATAATGATATATATATATATAAATAAGATATTTTAACCATTTTCATTTTTAAACGCAAAATCCAAAAATCAAAAGCATTTAATTTTTGTTTGGATGGAAAGTACTTTTCAAAAATCAAGAGTTTTTCATTGCTTTTGTTGTGGAAATTTTTTTTTTTCACCGAAATGGAGAATGTATCCTAAAAATAATGATGAGGTGTGTATTTGAATTTAAACGTAATTATAATAATGGTTTAAATGAAAAATAATTATTAAAAAATAAAAATTATAAATAAATTTATGAAAAAAATATATATATATATATTAAAATTATAATTAAAAATATTATATTATATTATATTTGTACTAAAGTAAAATAACATAAAGGGATAAAATGAGAATTACAACTCTTATTAAAACTCCAATTGGAAAATTGAACCGTTACCTCCATTTGAAAAATTGAGGTCCAATTGAGATGTGAGCCAAATTTTGGCTTAAAAGTCCAATCCAACATCGAGTCAATCAATACACATAGAGCCAATTTTTGCTCCAAAAATGTCATAGAACCAATATACGTTTTAATTTATTTATATTATATAAATTTTAATATAAATATGAAACTAAGTCGCATCATCTGAATAATTTTATTTGAACACTTAGATGCCGGTCAATTTTGACATGCAATACACATTTTTTTTTATCATGCAATACATATTTGATTCATAAAACCCATCAATTGTTCAAAAACTTTTCCTTTTACATAGTTTTTAAATACAATATTTTCTACGTGGTTGAAAAACAAAATTGCATTTCAACCTCATACATATTATAAAATAAATTAAAGTTTAATAATAAATTTGGTCACTAACGTTTATATTTTGTCAAAATGATTTTAATTTTATTTTTTAATCTTTTCTAGTCATTAACCTTTTTCTTTTTCAAATGGCTTTTTCTAACAAATTTCATTAAAGTACCGTTAAAAAAAAATTAACAGTGATGACGTGAAATATTTTTAGTGAGGTGTAATTTATTGTTTAGGTAATACAATAAAATAATTACATGTGAAAAATAATAAAATAAATAAATCATACATGAAATTAAAAAAATAACTCTTAATTTAAAGAAAAATAGACGTAATTATCTAAAAAAAAAATCAAAATGAATGCATATGTTTGTTTATTGAGAGGTTCCAAAACGATAATTAATAAATCTATTGAATGTGTGCATTCATTTTGAAACTTTTTTAGATAATTAATTTTCTTTAAATTAAGAGTTTTTTTTAAGTTCATGAATTATTTATTTATTTTATTATTTTTTTCATTTAATTATTTTATTTGGTTATCTAAGTAATAAATTACATCTCTTAACAATACGTTCATCAAATCTGTTAAAAAAAGCAATTTGAAAAAAAAAAAGAAAAAAAGGTTGATAGCCAAAAAAAGCTAAAAAATACAATTAGAGCAATTTTGACAAAACATGTAAACGTTAATGGGCAAAATTATCATTAACCCAAAAATTAATATATACAGAAATATCTTAATTTGAAAAATACTGTCACTTATTATTTTTTTTCATGAGTATTTTATGGTTGAAAAAGAAAATTACATTTCAACCACATACATATTATAGGAAGGGTTAATATATACAAAAGTATCTGAATTTAGCAACTTATATCTATTTGATACTTGAACTTTTTTTGGACCTATGTAACAACCCTAAATTGAAATCAAGGACTAGATTGCGATTTAGTGAAACATAGGGACTAAATTGGAATTTTGAGAAATTAGGGGATTAATTTGAACTGATTAAAATTTTGTGATCAAATTGGGATTTTAGGACTAAATTGGTAAAGTGGATAAAGTTGGGGCCTCAAATGAAAATCCTGATTATCTAGAGCACCTTGAGCAATTAACCCATTTTATTGGGTATTTAAATCTCTTTTCCATCTTTGGTCAAACCCTTCACCTCCCATTTTAATTTCCTTTCTTTTTATCTCAACCTAAAATCTTCTCAACCTCCTCTTGTTGTCTTGCGAACAAAACCCTCCCTTCAAGGTCCCCTCGTTGATTGTCATTTGTGAGAATGGCATGAAAGCCGCTCGGGTTCCGCCTCTCCTCTGTTTGCATCGTCGTTCGATCGTCGTTCGATCGTCGTTCTTGACGAGGGTAAGTCTATATTCGTGTTAGGGCCGATCTTCTGGTTCCTTTTTGTGACATTTTCGGCGAGCACGCGCCGTCTCGTTGAGATCTCGGTGAATGGCGCTGTCATGGGGGGTTTTGTAAACCCTAAAACCCTGTTGCAACATGTGTGAGAAGTGGGCCTTTAAAGCAACTCAAGACCCAAAACCCAATCCAAAGACCCAACCTTAGCCAAAACCTTGAACTCAAATGTGCAAGCCCAATTTTCATGACTCAAATTTGTGACCCAATACCCATGTTTTTGACCCATTTCCCATTACCCATTGATCGACTCGACTTGTTGACCCAACCCGACCCATTAACCGTTGAACGTTGACCATTGACTGTTGGCTTTTGATCCTTGACCATTGACCGTTGACTTTTTCAACCAAATTTGACTTGACATTTTTCTATGTACTAATTTCAAATTCACAGTTCGTTTCGTCAAATTCGAACCCGGAAGCCCCATTTTACTATTTACAAATTATTATACTTAGTAATTTCTAAGAAAGTTGAATAAGAGATTTGACTTGAGTTATTTTATGTTTTGGTGATCATGACTCTAAAGTCGACGAGTTAATGTAAATAGGAACGAAGTCAGGAAAAAATTTTGGGGACCGAAATTAAATTGTCTATATATTTATAACTTTTAAATGATTAAATCAATTTTTTATCATTTTTAAGAAGCTAAAATACAATTTTACCTTTATTAATTTAAAATTTTTAAAAATTTAAAGGGCCAAAATAATAAAATAACCATTTTAAGGGGGGTCGGAGCCTTTACCAGCCCCTTAAATTTGCCTATGAATGTAAGGTTAAGATTAAAACCATCTTTTTAGTTATCTTGCTTTTTTTTCCTCATGTTTTCATATCTATTTCGCTTGTTTAAATTAGATATGTTTATGGGACAGGCCACTAGATTAGATTTGAAGGTATGTCCAAAAAATAATAAAGTTTGAAAAAAATATGAGACTTGAAAAATAGATTTGAATAAAATTTAAGGTTCGTTTTTTATATGGATTAAGCTTTCAGTCAAATTTTTTGCTCAAGTTCAGCCCGACCTAAATATATGATTTTATAAAAAATATTTATTAATTATATATGTTAAATAATAATTATATATTTATATTTATATTATGTCACTAACTAAATAACAATTAAACCCATTTTTTTTAGCTTGGGCGAAAATAAACCCATTTTTTTTAGCTTGGGCCGAGCCTATATTTGAAAATGTTTTATTTTCAATAGAGGTGTTCATGGGTTGAGTTAGGTTCGGGTCAAGCCTAAGCATAATATTAACATAATTTATAATTATCCAAACACAGCCCGACCCGAAATCTGGACCTAAAATTTTGCCAAAACTCGCCCATATTTGCAAAAGACTAACTCAAGCCCATTTTAAGCCGGTTCATATTAGTTTTTAATTTTTTTTAAAATATCTATTTTATTTTATTTTAATATTTAATAAATTTATAAATTTTTTATTTATTGAAAATTTTTATATAGTCATCTTAATTTTTTTTTTTTAATGTTTACATTAGAATAGTATTATATATTTAGTACAAGTTAATTTTTTAATGTGTTTTAATTTACATAATATATAAAAATAATATATTATAAAGTAAGGATAAATACCAAAACTATACATCAACTATGGTTTAATGTGCAATTGTATACATGAATTTTGATTTTGTGCAATTTTATATATGAAATTTCGATTTGATCCAATTATTGTAATTTATTAACACAATTATTGATATATCATCATTTTATGTTTATATATTGCATACATAAATAATTATATTTATCCAATATAAAAATAAATTGATATATTTATTTATTTAAATGTGTATGATTAAATCAAAATTAAAGTTTTAAGTATATATTTGAACCACAATTAAAGTTTCACATGCATAGTTATACCAAATTAAAATTCATGTATATAATTGTACATTAAATCAAAGTTAATGTATAATTTTGAGATTTATCCCTATAAAATATTATAAACTTAAAACGAGTCAAGTACGGCTGATTCGAGCCTTGAATGTTTAAGTCCGAACTCGACCTATATTTTAAACGGATCTAATTTTTTTCCCAAATCCTCCCAATTTTTGAACGGATCTTTATGCTTGAGCGAGTAATCCGACCTATGAACAGATTTAATTTTCTGTGATCCAAATAAACACTTACAAAAATTAGATGACTAATTATGCAAATTACATAAAAAAATAATGAAACAGAAAAGGAAATTTCGAGAACCTGAAGCGAGAGATATCAGGTTCGAAACGGTAGAGTGAAATCTAATGGCAATAAATTCGGTGATTCCAACTTTCTAGAACTCTTAGACCAAATCAGATAATCATGTTTATAAATTCCCTCTTCTATCTCACTCTTTCTCCTCCCATTCAAAAATCGAAAAAAAAGAAAAGAAAATCGTTCAAAGTAATCAATGTCAATGGCTGCAAAAGGAGAAGGACCCGCTATCGGAATTGATCTAGGCACGACCTACTCCTGCGTCGGAGTATGGCAACATGACCGAGTCGAAATCATCGCCAACGACCAAGGCAACAGAACGACGCCGTCTTACGTCGCTTTTACCGATTCCGAGCGTTTAATCGGCGACGCTGCTAAAAATCAAGTCGCCATGAACCCTATCAACACCGTCTTTGGTAATTGTCTAATTTCTGATACTTAAAATCAATAAATTTTAATTGGTCAAATTTAATAAAAGGTCCTTGTACTTTACGTTTTCTAACAAATTTATTGATCTTTATAATTTGGCTTTTTTTTAAAAAAGTAACTTAAATGTTTTTTTTTAAATATTTGTTTTTATTTTTTATCCCTTTGACAATGCACACACAGTTACTCGAACCGAAACTCTTAATATGAACAATATTTTTTTTCATTGTAATCACTCGTAATTTATACACAAATACTCGAATTCAAGATTCCTAAAAGATCAATACTGTCGTTGTGTTAGACAACACCAATAAATATGATAGAAATCGAGTAATTTACATACATGATAATTACTCATATATTTTGATTAATTATGAAAATTACTTGCTTAAAAATCATGTATGTAAATTACTCTATTTCTATCATGTTTATAGGTTTTGTTTGACACATTGACAATATTAATCTTTTATCAGTGAACAATGATTACAATATAAAAAAAAAAATTAGTGGAATGAATTGAAAATGTCCCAATAAATCAATGATGGTTGGTACTGTTAGTGTGTCATGTCAAGTGATACCAACAAACATTTTAAAAATCAGATCATTTACATACATAAATTTTAAGTTGAATTATTTTTATAATTAATTAAAAAAATTGAGTTACTTTTAGAAAAACCTTGTAATTTGATATTTTTAAATCGATTGATGTGTTGTTTATAATAATAAAATTAAGTATTGATTATGAATTGGGTTTCAGTTTCAAATCTTGTGATTAAATTTTTAAACTTTATTATGATTATTATTTAAAAAGGGTAAAAATATCTATATAAAAATATAATTTAATTTGTTTATGAAGAATATTTTAATAATTTTATAATCAAATTGATTTTAAAAATTAGGTTAAATTATTTGACAAAATTATTGGAAATAGTTGCTTTTAGGACTGAATATTTCAAAAAGCAAAAAAATTATGGAAGGATTAAAGACTAAATTTGTTAAAATCGTATAGAGCTGGGACCTTTTATGGAATTTGACCAATTTATACAATGATATAAATTTGTTGACTGAAACATCTGACTGTTGTTACTGGTGATTAAACAGATGCTAAGAGGCTAATTGGGCGAAGATTCACTGATTCATCGGTTCAAAGCGATATAAAGCTTTGGCCGTACAAGGTGATAGCCGGCTCCGGCGATAAACCGATGATCATCGTTAGTTACAAAGGCGAAGAGAAGCAATTCTCCGCCGAGGAAATCTCTTCCATGGTGTTAATCAAAATGCGTGAAATCGCCGAAGCTTACCTCGGTTCCACAATCAAGAACGCCGTCGTCACCGTCCCTGCTTATTTCAACGATTCCCAAAGGCAAGCCACCAAGGATGCCGGTGTAATCGCCGGTCTCAATGTCATGCGTATCATCAACGAACCAACCGCCGCCGCCATTGCTTACGGCCTCGACAAGAAAGCAAGCAGCGTCGGCGAAAAAAACGTACTGATCTTCGATTTAGGTGGCGGCACCTTCGATGTTTCGTTGCTTACGATCGAAGAAGGGATTTTCGAAGTCAAAGCCACCGCCGGCGATACTCATTTAGGCGGCGAGGATTTTGATAATCGAATGGTGAATCATTTCGTTCAAGAATTTAAAAGGAAGAACAAGAAGGACATTAGTGGAAACCCAAGAGCTTTGAGAAGATTGAGAACTGCTTGTGAAAGAGCTAAAAGGACACTTTCGTCTACAGCTCAAACCACCATTGAAATCGATTCCTTATTCGAAGGAATCGATTTTTATTCTACGATAACTCGAGCTCGATTCGAAGAACTCAATATGGATTTATTCAGAAAATGTATGGAACCTGTTGAGAAATGTTTGAGAGATGCTAAAATGGATAAAAGTAATGTCCATGATGTTGTTCTTGTTGGTGGTTCAACTAGGATCCCTAAAGTACAATCCTTGTTACAAGATTTCTTCAATGGGAAAGAGCTCTGTAAAAGTATTAACCCCGATGAGGCCGTCGCGTACGGCGCAGCGGTTCAAGCCGCGATTTTAAGCGGCGAAGGGAACGAAAAGGTTCAAGACCTATTACTCCTCGATGTCACACCGCTGTCACTCGGTTTGGAAACCGCGGGCGGGGTTATGACAGTTCTGATCCCACGAAACACGACGATCCCGACGAAGAAAGAACAAGTTTTTTCGACGTATTCGGATAATCAACCGGGCGTGTTGATTCAAGTTTACGAAGGTGAACGAGCAAGGACTCGAGACAACAACTTGTTAGGCAAATTCGAACTTTCGGGTATTCCGCCAGCACCGAGGGGAGTCCCGCAAATCACCGTGTGTTTCGATATCGACGCGAATGGCATCTTAAACGTATCGGCAGAAGACAAAACGACCGGACAAAAGAACAAGATCACGATCACTAACGATAAAGGTCGATTATCCAAGGAAGAGATCGAAAAAATGGTGCAAGAGGCCGAGAAATATAAATCGGAAGACGAAGAACATAAGAAGAAAGTTGAGGCGAAAAATGCATTAGAGAATTATGCTTATAACATGAGGAACACCATTAAAGATGAAAAGATTGGTTCAAAGCTTTCACCTGATGATAAAAAGAAAATTGAGGACGCCATTGATGCTGCTATTAATTGGCTTGATAATAATCAATTGTCTGAAGCTGATGAATTTGAAGATAAAACGAAAGAGCTTGAGAGTCTTTGTAATCCCATTATTGCTAAGATGTACCAAGGCGGAGGTGGACCCGAAATGGGTGGTGCTGCTGGCATAGCTGATGATGTTCCGCCGTCTCGTGGTGGCGGTGGTGCTGGTCCCAAAATTGAAGAAGTTGATTAAGCTTTTTGGTTAATCTATTTTTTTCAGATTTTATTTTTTCGGATTTTGTGCTCTTTTATTTTAATTTTCTTTTTGATGAATGCAATTTCCAATTTTTGTGTCTTGGTTGGAAAAATTGCAGTATTAAGTTGTTAGTTATATTAAATTCTTAACAATAAAATGGTATGCTTTATTTTCTTTTTCTCAAATTTTAACATATATTTTATTTCGTCACTCGAACTCGAATCGTGATGTTTTAACACTGTTTTTTAAGAGCAATGTGTTTATCGATTTCATTATAGCGGTTTTTTTAAAATTATAATAATTCATTTTCTAATTAATTGTCGAGATTGAAGGTGAAAGAATCAATTTAATGTTAGTTTAAAATAAAAACATTTAATTTTAATTGATAAATAAAAATTGAAATAATAATTTAAAGGTTGAAAAAAAATCTTATTTTCAATTTTTTATATTTATATTTTAATATCATTATATTATAAAAACATATAAAATTTGGTTGCTCGTAAATTGAAGTATTCTTTTATAAAAATAAATATATATATTTTACCATTCCATCTTGATCAATAAAATTTTATTTTATTCTAATGTTTTCAAGTCTTACAAAATTAAAATTGGTTAAGGTTTTTTTAAGTCAATTTTTTTGTTTGGTGAGTTAATTTATTTTTAAATTTTAGATTTAATCGTGTTATTTATAATTTACTATGGTTTAAATAGTTTGAAATTTTCTCTTAGAAATATCATTGTCAAGAAAAAAATTCATGAATTAAAAATGAAATAAAATAAGTTTCATTTGTCTGGAAAAAATTATTATTTTAATTGAATTAATTGATTAAAAGTGTTCATGGCCGAGTTTGAGCTCGGATCAATATATATATATATATATATTGAATAATCTCATTATAAGTTCTGATCATATCTGTTTTTTTTACACAATGCTTAAAATTACCCATAATCTCTCCCCAATTCATAAATAGGAGAATAATGCTTTTTAACGTATTCGAATCCACATCCTCCTACATTGACTTAAATATGATATTAATATTATTTATGTTTGCTCAAATTTAGCCTGGTTCGAAATATGAGCTTAAAATTTTTTCTAAGCCCACAAATGTTTATAAATGATTAATCTAAGTCCATTTTAGGTCCATCCATATATATTTTTTGAAATTTCTAAAATATTTATAATATTTTAATAATTTAATATTTTAATTTATTAAAATTTTATATATATACAACTTATCATTTTTTAATATTTATATTAGAGTATTATATATTACTATAGATTTAGTTTTTTGTGTTATAAATTATATAATACATAAAAATAACATGGTATAATATATTATAAACATAGATTAGGAGTTGGGTTGGATGAGACTCAAGCCTTGAATGTTCGAGCCTAAATCCGATAATATTTTAAATGAGCCTCATTTTTTTTGTTCAAACTTAATTTATGAGTCAAATATTATTTTTCAAACCTTCCCAAATTTTAAGCAAACCTTTAGGTTTAGATAGATATCTTGATCCATTAACATGACTACAACTTATGAAAATATAAAAGTGATTAAATCTATGTCAAATTAAAATATATAAACTTAATTATAAATTTGAGCAGATATCAAAATTAAATTTGACATTTTCCTCCTAAATAAGGTTTTATATAAAGTCAAAATTGATTATTTAATAGTATACCTTTCACTAATCTTTATAATATTTTTCATAGTACAATGTTAATCTTTGCAATCATCGACCAAAGCAATGCGTACCTCAAATAAATTCTTTCTATCAAAATCTCTACAACATTTTCTTGCTTCTCCCATGAGAGACCACGACGCTTTCGATCTCCAAAATGCTAAATTATCCATCATTCTTGTTGGTTTCGGATCGGCGGCCTTAGTCATAACAATCTATCATTGCATCACCATGCGATGGTGCCGCCAATTCCATAATAACCGAGGCCAAACATCACAACAAACACAACACGATCATCAACATCATCTTCACCATCAACAACAACGTGTGTACGAACATGAAATGTTGGAGATTGTGAGATTTGAGAATTCAACGGCCGAACTCATCCCTGCCCATAAGTACCAAAAGGGCACGGGTATGGTCGACGACGACAGGATGTGCGCAGTGTGTTTGTCACAATTCGAAGAAGGTGAAGAGTTGAAGACGTTACCAGAATGTTTGCATTCTTACCATGCACCATGTATAGATATGTGGCTTTATTCGCATTCGAGTTGTCCTATGTGTCGTATCGATGCCGCACCATCGTCACAAATATCTCACCTTCGATCAGATTCAAGTTTTGTGCGTTTAGATATAAATAGGTATGTTGCTTAATATTGTACAACCTTGGATATTGTGATCACTTAAAAGGTTGATTATGTTTTTCTTACAATTGCAGCACTCAATGTGCAAATTGTGTATAATATTTCAATATGATACAGTTTCATCCAAATTATGATTTTGATTTTTTTTTTATTATGTTCAAGTTTGGAATTTTGTTCTCGTAATATAATTTGATCATTTTATTTGTAATGTTATTAGGTAGTTCAAATAATTAACAAGATGGTAGCAAGGGTAGACAAAGGTCTTGACACCTCGAAAATGGCAACATTATAGCTTGATCCTTTCAGAAATTGTAAGGGTTTTTGTTTACTCAACAATTATAAAACTGTAAGTTAATACAATGAAAAATTACATTTTGAACCTCATAAAAATTTATATTTTAAATCTAACCTCTCCAATATGAATTTTAGGACTTCACTCTTGTATTCCAGTGAAAATATTGAATCGAATTTTTTTAATATCATTCTTCTAACTTATTATACTAACATGATTTTTTTATTAGATGGATGTTTTTAATAAAAAAAATTCACCTTAGCATTTTTAACTAGTTAATATTATTGATTATTTGGATTGACTAATAATATTTAAAAGTAGAATAACTCAATTGTACAATTTTTATGGAAAAAATTATGCCAAATTATAGGGATTAAATCACTAATTTGATTATAACAGAGTGACTAAAGCAGAATTTTACCAAATTAAACATCCAATTAAGCATAAAATGCGAAGAAAATTGGGGAAGAGGGGTAAATTGGCAAAAATGGAGGTAAAAATAATTCTAAAAAATAAAAAAAATTTGATTATTTGATATATACTTAGGAAAATATCTTATTATCTTTTACCGGTTGAAATTAGTGTTAAAAATGGTTCCAATGTCACGAACTCTTGATTGATCATTTTAAAGATTGATATTGGATTTTATGATCTCGACATGCATATAAGAATTCAACATAAAATAAAATATTCGAATTATTAAATATTATAAAATTGATTTTACATATTTGCTCAACCATTTATATTTTTAATGAAACGGTAGTTAAATTTAACAATATAATTGTATTTATTATGCATATAAAATTTCATGTCAATTCGACATATCATAAAATTATTTTTAAAAAAAGTTTCTCGTGAAATTAAATATCCTAAACTTGACACTTGGCAATCTCTCTACTTCGACTTACAAGATACACAGTAGCCGGAGCCATATAAAAATCTATTAAGAAAAAGATGTTATGGAATCTGACCAAAACGTCAAGCAACAACCCGATTAAAACACACTAAAGAAAAATCCAAAGCCTTTGGATCTAGAATTATAGGCTCATGTCAAGCATCTTATTATTTTTTTAATATTTACATTATAGTATTATATATTGTTATAGATTTTGTTTTTTGTGTGTATATATATACAGCATGATATGATATATTATAAAAATAGAAAAGGAGCTGGGTCAAATTAGGCTCGAACCTTGAATGTTTAAACTTAAGCCCGACCAATATTTTAAACAGACCTAATTTTTTTGTTTAAACCCGTTTTTCGAGTCTAATATTATTTCCCAATCCTTCTTAAATTTTGTGCAAGCCTTTGGGCTTGAATAGGTATCTTAGCTCATTAACATGTCTACAAGCGATGAAAATTTAAAAGTGACTAAATCTATGTCAAATTAAAATATATAGACTAATCATAAATTTGAGCATAGTAAAGGGACCAAAATCAGATTTGACATTTTTCTCCTAAATTCTCAGTCTCTAAATAATTGGGCTTGGGGTTTAGCATGCGGCTGCATGGACCTCAAATAAGCTTTTATATAAAGTCAAAATTGATTATTTATAGTGTACCTTTCACTAATGTTTACAATATTCTTCGTAATACAATGTTAATCTTTGCAATCATCGACCAAAACAATGCCTACCTCAAATAAATTCTTTCTATCCAAATCTCTACAACATTTCCCCAATTCTCCCATGGGAGACCACGATGCTTTCAATCTCCAAAATGTCAGATTATACGTTATTCTAGTCGGTTTCGGATCGGTAATCTTAATCATAACAATCTACTATTGCATCGCCATGGGATGGTGCCACCAATTGCGTAATAATCGAGGCCAAACATCACAACAAACACAACACAATCATCACCATCATCATCTTCACCATCAACAACAACGTGTGTACGGACATGAAATGTTGGAGATTGTGAGCTCTGAGAATTCAACGGCCGAACTCATCCCTGCCCATAAGTACCAAAAGTGCACGGGTTTGATCGATGACGACGGGATGTGCGCGGTGTGTTTGTCACAATTCAAAGAAGGCGAAGAGTTGAGGACGTTACCGGAATGTTTGCATTCTTACCATGCATCGTGTATAGATATGTGGCTTTATTCGCATTCGAGTTGTCCTATGTGCCGTACCGATACCACGCCATCACCGCAAATATCTCACCTTCGATCGAATTCGAGTTTTGTGCGTTTGGATATTGATAGGTATGTTGCTTAATATTGTGAACACTCGGTTGATTGTGTTTATCTAACCATTGCAACACTCAATATGCAAATAAAGTATTATATTTCAACATGGTACCATTTTATATACACTAAACTTAATGATTGTGCTGACCCAAATTATGATTTTGATTTTTTTTATTATGTTCAAGTTTGAAATTTTGTTCTCGTAATGTAATTTGATTATTTTATTTTTGTAATGTTATTAGGTAGTTCAGACAATTAACAGGATGATAAGAGATAGACAAAGATCTTGACACCCCGAAAATAGCAAAATTGTAATTTAATCTTTTCAAAAATTGTAAAGTTTTTTTTTTCAACTATTATAAAGTTGCAAGTTAATATAATGAAAAATTATATTTTGAACCTTTAAAAATTGAAATTTTAGATCTAACCTCTTCAATATAAATTTTATGACTTCACTTTTATATTCCGATTAAAATATTGAAGTGAATTTTTTTAATAACATCCGTTCTAACTTATTATTCTAACATAAAATAGGAAATTCGAATTATTAAATATTATAAAATTGATTTTACATATTAGCTCATCTTTTTAGGTGATTTATATTTTAATAAAATCGGTAGTTGAATTTAGTAATATAATTGTATTTATTATGCATGTAAATTTTTATGCCAATTCGATATATCATTAAAAATATTACTTTTTTTATAAAAGAAGTTTCTCATGAAAAATAGATATTTTATTTCGTAAATTAAATATCCTAGAGTTGACACTAAGCAATCTTTCTACTTCGACCTGCAAGATACAAAGTTCTGGAAGTCATATAAAAACACTATAAAGAAAAGAAGCTACAGGATCTGACCCGATTAAAACCCACAAAAGAAAAATTCAAAGCCTTGGATCTAGAATTAAAGCATCTTATCATTCCTTTTAATATTTACATTATAGTATTATATATTATTATAGATTTAGTTTTTTTGTGTTATAAATTATACAATACATAAAAAATAACATGATATAAAATATTATAAGTATAAAAAAAGAGTTGGATCGAATCAAAATCGAGCCTTGAATGTTCAAGTCTAAGCCCGACCAATATTTTAAACGGGCTTAATTTTTTACTCAAGCTTATTTTTTGAGCCTAACATTATTTCCCAAATCTTCCCAAATTTTAGATAGACTTTTGGGTTTGAATAGGTATCTCAACCCATTAACATGTCTATAATTAATGGAAATATAAAAATGAGTCAATCTATGTCAAAAGAAAATATATATAGACTCAATTATAAATTTGAGCATAATGGAGGGACCAAAATCAAATTTGACATTTTTCTCCTAAATTATGAGTCTCTAAATTATTGGGCTTGGGGTTTAGCATGTGGCTGCATGGGCCTCAATAAGCTTTTATAAAGTCAAAATTGATTACTTAATAATGTACCTTTCACTAATCTTTATGATATTCTTCATGGTACAATGTTAATCTTTGCAATCATCTACCAAAGCAATGCCTACCTCAAATAAATTCTATCAAAATCTCTACAACATTTCCCCACTTCTCCCATGGGAGACCACGACGCTTTCAATCTCCAAAATGCCATTTTCCGCCATTGTAATCGGTTTCGGATCCGTGTTCATAATCATGACAATCTACCATTGCATCGCCAATGGATGGTGCGACGAATCTCGTAATAACCAAAGCCAAACATCACAACAAACACAACACCATCATCATCATCACCATTATCTTTACCATCAACAACAACGCGTGTACGAACATGAAATGTTGGAGATTGAGAGCTTTGAGAATTCGATGGCCGTACTCATCTCTGCCCATAAGTACAAAAAGGGCACGGGTATGGTCAACGACGACGAGATGTGCATGGTGTGTTTGTCACAATTTGAAGAAGGTGAAGAGTTGAGGACGTTACCTGAATGTTTGCATTCTTACCATGCACCATGTATAGATATGTGGCTTTATTCGCATTTGAATTGTCCTATGTGCCGTACTGTTACCAATATTTCACCCTCTGTCGGATTCAGACTTTATGCATTTGGATATAGAAAGTATGTTGCTTAATATTCTACAATCCTAAATATTGTGATCACTTAAAAAGTTGATTGTGTGTATCTAACCATTGCAACACTCGATGTGCAAATAATTTATGATATTTCAATATGATACTGTTTTATATACACTAAACTTAGTGATTATGCTGACCCATTTTATTGTTTTACTTTTTTTTGGAAAGGTTTGTATAAAATTTTGATTTTTTTTAAAAAAAATATGAAATTTGATTTTTTTTTTTAAATTCACTTATTTTGACAACAATGGTTTTTTTTTTTATTAAAGAAATCAGTCTAACATATGTTTAAGTCTATCAAAATTTCTTGAATCAAACACAAAATTAATCTCAATAATTACATAATTTTTCTTAAGAATTGAGGGAAAAAAAAGCTAAATTGGGTCAAATTATGATTTTAATATTTTTATTATGTTCAAGTTTAGAAATTTTTTTTTCGTAACATAATTTGAACATTTTATTTTTTAATGTTGTTAGGAAGTTTAAATAATTAATAGGATTATAGTAGGGGCAGACAAAGGCCTTCAAAATCCCGAAAATGGTAAAATTGTAGCTTTATCTTTTTAGAAATTGTTAAGTTTTTTTTTTTTTCGTAAGCTAATACAACAAAAAAATACATTTTTTATTAGATGGATGTTTTTAATAAAAAATCACCTTAGCATTTTTAATTAGAATAGTTAATAAAATTTCATGTTAATATTTTTAATCAAACTAATTAATATTATTAATTATTTAGATGAATTAATGATATTTTTTTGATAAATAAATAAGAGTTTAGACATAAGCTAAAAGTACAATAATATTATTTTCCATCAACTATTGTACGCATAACGCGTTGGACATCTTCTCTAATAAATCTCTCACATATACCAGTGGATCCACATGAATAATCAATTGTTCCATTCCACTTCTAGCCTCTTTGTCGATGTGATCTACCACTTTTTTACTGTCCCTCAAAATATGTCGGAGTTTCATGTCCCAGTCTTTAGAACACTAATCATGTATTAGCCTAATTTCATTGCAATTGTTGCTCGTTGCTAACCCATTATGTAAAACGTCAATTATCAAAACATTATCACTCTCAAGCTCGACTTGACAGAAACCCCGTGCCCGAACTAACTTTAATCCTTCAAGCATTGTCCAAGATTCAACTTGAAATATATGAGACATACTTATCATCATCTCGAAACCCCCATCCATCCTCCATTATACCCTTTCATCACTCCACTTATAGCTGTTGTCGGTCTAGTCGTTGACACCAAACCATCCACATTCACCTTAACTCATAGACTTGCATGCTCAATGTTCAGTTGCTCCTTGGATATACAAAGACCTCGTCCAAGCTTCGGCCAATGCTATAAGATTATGGCTATTGCCACTAGCCTGATTGAATATCAAGCCATTTCGACTCCCCCAAAAGGACAAACTAACAATAGGAAAAAAAAAAAAAAAAAGCCCATTCACCATTCTAGAACTCTAGTTTACATCCATTCCTAATATTCCAAATAATCCAACGAACAAGAGATAAATTAAAGAAAACATTCCAACGACTCCTTGGTACCAGTGATTTCCAAACTGTTTGAGCAAACCCACAATCCCTAACAACGTGCATCGTAGATTCTACATCCAAACCACATCGATCACAGTAAGGAAATATAGTCATACATTGCCTTGTTTGTTCCTCGTTTGTCAAGAGTCTGCGACGAGCAAGTGGCCAGAAGAACACTTGCACCTTTTGCAGTGCCAATACTCTCTATGTGAACTCATCGCTTGCAACCCTATTTGGCGAATCTTGAAGAGGTTCTTGCCCAAATGTAATGTTGCCGAAGTATGCCCGATGTAATCGCATAGTATTTGAGTTGGGAGAAGGTTTTTTGATATCCCTAATTCAAAATATCAAAATATTGCTTTTTCAATAGATGTCTAACAATTGATTTTTACATTAAATAAATAATTCAACATTTTGAATTTACTTAAAACTTGGTAGAATTGATGTAAGTGAATTAAATATGACACATAGTGAAAGTCAGAGAATATAAATCATATAAAAGATTGTACAAGTGTGTAAATATATGTTTAATTGTCGTTTAAAAGTTCGATTTCACATTTAATGGTTGGGTCATGATACTAATTAATATTTTGAATATTAATAAATGAAAATGGAATCAATTGGACCCTAACTCGTTTTACATTAATATATATCGCGTAATAAATTTAATCCTTAACATTTATTCTTTTTTGTTATTTTTAACTTTAATTTCTTTTTTATCACCTCAACCTCGATTTTTAAAAAATAGATAAATTGTCTTTTTTGGTTAAAAAAGTTAACTAAACCAATAAAATTTTACCGACATTAACATGACAACTCACATGATAATCCAGGCACACTTCATAAAAAATAAAAGATTATAAAAATATTTTACAAAATTCAACAAATTTCAAATAAATTCATAATGTTTTTATTAACTTTTTCCCTATATAGTTAAATCCAAAAAAGTAAATAAATGAATAAATAAATTAGGAGGTTTGATTCATAAAATTTAATAAAAAAGAATCTTTTTGACTAGATTTGTTTCACTTAAATTCTTTGGTGGAATGAATATGATGCTACTTTTTAACTAATCTTTGTCCTTAATTAGGGGAAAAATCTTAGCAAACATTGCGACCTAAAAAGGTTAATTTCTTTCTTTTTCTTTTAATCTTTTTATTACTTTATATAAATAATTTCTTTTATTGTACCAAATCATAGTAAAAATCCCAATATCCACACACACAAAAGAATTATGAATTGATTTTTGAAATGAGTGTTTTATACACTCAATTTTTTAAAACCATGAATAAAATTAATGAACTAGAATTTAAATTTTAAATATAATATAATAAATATTAATTAATTTTAAAGACTATTATTATGATTTTCACCTATAAAAAATGGTTGTCTATCACTGTATTTAAACAAATACCTATAAAGTATTAAGAATTATAATTTCACTGTTTTTTTATATACCTCTTAGCAATAAATAATTATCTCCCTCGTTTATTCTTTCCTTTTTTTTAACAATCTCATTATAAGTTTTGATAGTCTCTGCTCTTTTTGACACAATGCCTAAAACTACTTATAATCCCTTCTCAACCCTTAAATAGAAGGATAATGCACTTCTAACACACTCGAATCCACGTCTTTCCACCAATCAAATTAAGACTCAATCGATTCTTTATTTTTTTAGAATATTAATCAATATCTACTTGTACTAACTAAGATGTTATTAAAAAACTGATAATTATGAATTATTACATATAAATATTAAATGCCAGTTAAACAAGTATTTTTATAATTTTATTTTTTTTCTTGGATTTCAGAATCATCCCATGTGAAATTTGCGGAAAACCATGAAGGAAGACAGAAATTCCCGTATCAACTTTTTACCTCCCTTTTTTTAAAATAAAAAATAAAATAAAAGATATTAAAAATAAATGGTTTGTGTATGGGGAAAGTGAGATCAAAATCTGATTTTTCACTTGGCTTCTTTTGAAACTTGTGCTTTTAAAATATGAGCTACCAACACACACACACACACATACTTGTTCCATGCTTTTTTTCTTCAATTTGATAATTGAATTTATGTAGTTTTTGTAAGTTTTAGGGATGAAATTGAATTATAAAATAATAAAGGTAAAAAAAAATAATTTTTTTTATGTATTAATTTATAATTTTATTATTTTTAGAGCATTAAATAATTTTTGAGATCAAAATATAATTTTATCATATATTAATTTATAATTGCATCAATTATAAGAAGGCACGGGAGCATATATTTGGAAACTTTGAGTTGTGGGATAGTTCTTTGAGTTCCAAAATACTTCCTTTCTTAGTTATATTTAACGTGGGTCTCATTTTTTAAATTAAATTTTAAATATGATTTTCTTGTCATTAATAATAATTTTTTGGAATATAGTGATGTGATTACATGATAGTATCTGTTCATATTTTTTAACCTTTGGACAATACATACATACTTTGCATACACAGGTGCTTGAACCCGAATCTCCTAAAATAAACATCATCATTTTTTTTCATTGAAACCACTTGTTAAATTCTTAATAATAATATTTTAAATAATAAGCAATTTTAAACATCATGCATTAAATTATAATTAAAATTTAAAATTAAAATCTCTAACATAAATCACAAAATAATATAATTGTATGTAACAATCATATATATATGATATCATTACATTATATAAAATAAAGTACAAAAGTATATATCAGAACATTGAGTTTTGCGATAGTTGTTTGAGTTCCAAAATAATTATTTAATTATTAACTTATAATTATGCGACCCATTATTAACTTAATTTAATTACATTATATAACATTTTAATTTAATTTAATTACCATATTATATACTTCATTATTAATCACATCGTATAATAATTTAATTTACATTGATTTAGGAACCAAATATAAATATAACATTTATTTTTTATCGAATTTATCGGGCAAAAACGAGAAAAAAGTAGTCTTATTTTATTTTTTCTGTTTATTATATATATATATATATATATGATAGTATACATGCCATATTATATAAAATAGAATGATTTTAGTAACAACTAGTTCTAAATCAATTCTAAGACATTTGTTACCTATTACATGTTGACATATTAACATGATTTAATTTCGTAATTAAATTATTAAAAAATTAAAAAAAAAGTTAAATAGATTCATAAAAATAATTAAGTGCATTTTAATTAATAGATACAATTGGTTTGTGCATCACGTATATATACAAAATAAGATTTAAACTTAAAACACTATAATTTTCAATATTTTTATTTTACTATTTCGACAAAATACTCTTTTAATTTTTGTATTGATATTTTTGTAAATATAATTATTACATAATTTTATTTTTTTCATAATTTAATATATAATAAAATTGAGGAAATAATTAATTTGAATTCCAGGTAACTAGGTAATTTATTAACCGATAATAAATTCAATCCAGTTCCTTTTTACCAAATAACCCTTCTAAAATAAATAAATAGAATCCTAAAGAATAAGTTCAGAAAGGGGTAGTAAAGTAAAAAGGAAGAAATGGAAGGCCAATGAGGCGTTACTGTCCTTTATATTGTGAAGCCATGTGAGGATCCCTCGAAGCCAGCGACCTCTCAACCATATAATTACAAATGAATTTTGCTCATCTCTCTTCTTTTATCTTTTCCCTTGTGGCCCATTTTATCTTTTTTTAATTTTAATTTTTATATTTTTTTGTTTTTCATTTTTGTAAAAAATATATTACACAGATTCTAAATTCTAATGGGAGGATATAAATTTGGTGGCATAACACATCTAATTAAAGTTAGACACCCATAAACGTAAAGCTAACATTACAAATATATTCAAAAAAAAAAAAACACTTATTTTGGTAAAAGAAAATCACAATATTCAAATAAAAAACCTATTAAAATTATAATATATTTTTCGAATAACTTGTTTCTTAAAAATATTGTAGTTATCTACAAAAGTACGTACGTGGTTCAGAGGTTCATGTGGTTTTTATTTTTTATTTTTTTTTCCTACTTTATTGTTTTTTTAATAAAAATATTGTTTTTCTTAAAAAAAAGTAAATTATAAAAATAATCATTTTTGTTTATCTCAAATTACATTTTAATCATTTATGTTTGAAATGTTACGTTTTAATCACTTACATTATCGTTTTGTTATAAAGTAATCACTTTACCGTTAAATTCCATTTTAAATGTCAAACTAGGATGATAATAATTTTTTTAATTAAAATGAAAAAAAAAATTAAAAGGAAAAAAAGATAAACAATTTTTTTAATTCAAAGTTTAATTAATTTAAATTTTTTAATTAATTAAAAACCTATTCTTATCTCAATTGAAAATTCAAGTTGGCATTTAAAACTCATTTGAACTGCTATGTAAGATTGCCGTTAAGAAGGTAACAAAACTTGGAGGTAACAAAACTTAACAACAGAATGATAACTTTGTAACAAAACGATAACATAGCTGATTAAAATATAATATTTTAAATATAAATAATTAAAATATGATCTAAATCAAACAAAAATAATTATTTTTTTTATCCTAAAAAAAAGTTCTTCTTTCTTCATAATCATCTTAATGATTAAAATAGTGTGATTTTCAGTGAAAAGAGATAACCTTTTAGATTAAATTAATTAAATTATTTTATTTTTAACAAAAGGGTTTTAGAATTTAGAGCAAACAGTATTATTTTTGCAGGTAAAAAGCTGAAGGCTATGTTTCTATTCCAATGCTTTTGATGCCAAAAAAAGAAAAGTTAAAAAATTGAAAGCTTTGATATCATTTAACTCACTTTGTGGGCAGTGATGTTTCATCTTTCTGGTCAAAGTTCATATCTTTAACTTCTTATTGCATTCTGGGTTTTTTGTTTCTTTATTTTTTCTGGGTTTTCTTTCATTTGTTGGATTAATGAACGGGTTTTTTTTGGGTTTGATTTTGTGATGTGAAAAATGAAATCTTTGAGCAGTGTAGGGCTTGGTTTAAGCATAGTGTTTTGTTGCCTTTTTTTAGCTTTGATTATTGAGTTATATTACTTGTTATGGTGGAAGAAGAGATTAACAAGCACAAGGGATATTGAAAATGAATACAACAATCCAGCAAGTGAGCTCTTTTATATGTTTTGTTGGAAGAAAACAGCTTTGAATCCCCAAGAAATCAGTTTCCAAGATCAACAACAAGACCAAGATTTGTTCTTCAAGCCCTTTGATGATGATGAACATGATGAGGATGGTGATGAGGATGTGATAGGTCCAAGAAGGTTGTTATTCACAATCATTGAAGAAACAAAAGAAGATTTAGAATCAGAAGAAGCTAAATCCAAGAAAGGGAGGAGTTTAAGTGATGTATTGTTGAATGTTGAAACACCATTTTTAACCCCACTTGCTTCACCACCATTTTTAACACCTCCACTTACACCATTAGAAGCTTCATGTTATAGTCACCATGGATTCAACAACCCTTTGTTTGAATCAACTTCATTTGCAGATTTCAATACTTCAATGATGCCACCATCATCATCACCTCCCCCAAAGTTCAAGTTCTTACAAGAAGCTGAAGAGAAACTTCGCAGGAAGATGACATTCATGGGACAAGTTCATAACAATGGTGGCGGTGATAATGATATGAACAGTCATCTTTCTCCTACATTGAAGCATCTTAAAGATGAAGAAGATGGGTCATTTATCACTATCATTGTTGATAAGAACAAAGAAAACAGGGTTTGAAAAATGACAATCAAAGGTAACTTTTCCTCTTAGTTTTTCTTCTTCTTCTTCAACAGCAATGGCTATTTCCATTTAAATTAACAATATTTTTAGAGTTACCAACCAAAATTTAAAACTAAAAATTCCCAAATTTTTTAGTTGGAGGGGGATTAGTGGGGTTTTTTGTTTTTATTTCAATCTCCATTATCTCCTTAGCTGTTTGGTACTTTGTAATCATTTCTATGAATGAATTCATTTTACTGATGTTCTTTATTCAGATTTGCATTGTAAATTTTTTTTGGATGTTCATCATTATTATTAGTTTTTTTTAACAAAATTTGTATTTAAAATTGTCAATGTGGAGTAATTTAGAGAATTAACGGGAGAATCAAACAATTACAAGTGACACAGTGTTCTTAATTTTAATATATAAATAATAAATTTTATTGATAGAAACGTATGAAATTTTTAATAAAAATATTAATTTATTTCTAATTTAATATATAAAAATTAATTTACTCAATTTTTAAATAAAAAATAAAATATAATTTAATTCTTAATATAATAACTTTTATTACTTTGAGAAACATTGCTGTTAATGGTGGGAAGGTGATATTCTTCAGTTTGATGATTATTTGTTTATTGTTTACTCCATTAAAAAAAATGGGTACATAGTGTGATAATGACCATCTGATAAAAAAAAATTGAAAAATGTAAATGAAAGTGGGCATATAGATTGAATAAAAATTAGACCGGAATTTAAACTGATTAATTTTGATTTATTGGTTTAGTCCCTTGTTAATTAAAATATATTATTTTTAAAATTATGTAAATATTAAATATAATAATTAACTAATACATATTCGGCCTAATGCATTGTTTTTCAATATATAAAAAAAAGTTAAAAATTAAAGTTACTGACTTCTCTGAAATTTAAGATATTTTGGATTGAATTGGACATACCATCAATTCCCAATTGAACTGACCAGTTTCCATTTCTCAACTAGTTTTTTATTGGGTCAAAATTGGATTTTGATAAATGCTCGATATAAACATATACATCAAAACATATAATTTTATTTTATTTTTACATTTTGGAAAACCATATCATAATCCACAACAAAATATATCAAACACGAATATCATACATCGATTGGACTGGAGTTAAAGTTCAGCTGACACTAGATCTGAATTACCCTAAGTCAAAAAAAGAAATACAAATATCATATATGAAAAGAAAAAATAAGGTTAGGCTGTTTCCTAAAGGACAAAGCAATGAAATTGCCCGTGAATGTACCATGTAAGTGGGCAACAGTGACAAAAAAGCAAACCCACCTTCAAATATCATTACCAATTTGACATCCCACCTTTTCTTTTTACCCCCAATTCCTCGTCATAATCATCAATTCATGCTCTCTTTTTTATTTTTATTTTTTTGGTTCTTTTCTTCTTTTTCCATCAAAGCCCTTCAATATGTTCTTAATGACAATACAAGCTGATACGACCCATACATTTCATCACTTTGCCCTCCATTTAAAAAATAAATAGATTAATTCCTGTTCATTAAATCAAAAAGCAAACCGATTTTTTTTATTAAAAATTTCATCTATTTCTATTGTTAAAAACTAATGACTGACAAAATAATATGACAATTACATGCCACAAGCGCCTATTTTTAATAGTAAAAATTGACGAAATTTTTAATAAAAAAACCAGCTTACTCTTTCTTTCAAGAGTATAACGAGTGGTTTACTCATTTTTTGAATAAAAGAAACAAAATACAATCTAACAGCTAATAAAAAGACCTCAATGATACTTTTACCCCAATACATACCAATAGGCACTGGTGAGGATGTCTTTTCACCACATCGAGGGTTCGATGTGGTGAGAATGACTTCTCACGGCACTAAAGCCTTTGTCATTGGCTTTTTATGGTAAGAAGGTTGGAAAATTGGACAGATAACAAATGATTAGTGCAGTGATGCAACACTTTGATTTGTCTAGAAAAGAAAATGAAATTGCACTCACAACTAATGTGAAATATGAATGAAAGCAATGACACCAAAAGGTTCAACCTAAGAGATTAAAGCCGTGGATGAGAGATGCATATGTCACAATACGGGCTATGATAAAGGATGAGCAATGTGATCAAATATCGAACTAATCAGGGATGACTTTATTATACAACGTTACAATTTGAATATGTCCTTTACATATTGAATGTTGTCAAAATAACTACCAAATTCAAGTTTGCTTAACCACATATAGCTTCACTCCATGGATACATACCAATAGGTTTTAGAATTGAAAAACGAGAAAAGATGACATGAACTATCAAGTCCAATATGTAAACGTTGTGTTTAATATCAAAGGTGCAATGGAATTCAAGGTACATGTTGCAAACACAATGAAGTGAAAAATAAAAATGGTGCTAAATTTTACCTATGGCAGTAAGATCAGTCATCCCAAGCTCAGCACATAGTGGATTCAAGCCAGGCTCTTCCAAAAGGCTGAACGCAGTATATCCGTAGTAGGCATGATATATATCAGGTAGGACCCCGGGATACTTGCTGAAACCTCCGAACTGATACAAATAAGATTAGAAAAACGAATATAATTGACAGTCTGATCGATAAAAATCTTGAGAGAGAGAAGGGTTATTATATCAATATCGATTCAGATTGCCTTGATACCACGCAAGCAGTTTCTTGCCTTCTATAGATCATGAGGCTATCCCATTACTTCAAATTTAAATGCAAATGACATGTTTAACAAGTAAACAACCCATGAAATGATATTTAGATGAGGGATCTTTTGAATGCATGCTAAATTTCGATCAAGTGCCAAGATGTAGTATCAGCACCTCAGACTGACAAGTCAGCAAAAATCTGTGTAGAGCAATCTTGTCAATGAATTTGTAGCCCCCTAAGATCCTCAAGACTGCCCCAATCCTACACAAGAATATTATTTCATCACAATAAAGGCTGTTTATACCATGAAACAAATAAATGTTTTGCTTATGCTTACCAAAATGCATAGCATGTATCACTAGGTTTATTGGCTCTGCCTTGAAATCCACCATCAATGGCCTGCCTCTATTGAGCGAACAAAGGAAAAGAGAGAGGATGAGTTCATTCTTAGGGCAAAAAGGCAGTACGTTACTTAACACGCAATCAAATCAAGTTTTGCTCTGCTATTAGCACTTTTAAGCTCTTATAATGACCTTTTCGGGGTCCATTGTCAACTTCTTTATATTAAGCTAAAACCTAATCTTCCTGGCATGGTAAATGATATACTAAATGATATAGAAGTAAACCTGCATACACCAATCCAGCAATAACGGCAAATTTATGATGGAAGATGTTGCAGTTTTTGACAGAAGATCATCTTCAATGTACCCCATTAACCGAAGAGATGCCACAGCACAATACGTACCACCTCCTGCATCAATAAGATTTTATGTTGTTGGTATTATCATTGCACCGAACAGAATCACGAACTAAAGAAATATAGACTGGAGCTGTTTCATAAAGAATCTTTTCTTTCTAAAATATAAACCCACCAGCAAATAATACTCAGCAATATGATAATTTGATAAAAGTAGTTTGAGGGGAAAAATTAACTGGCATCAGTTAAGTATGAAAACTCGTGCTCAGCAGACTTTGTTTAAAAATCAATGACAACTACGAGCAACAAAACAGTGATCACCCCTGCTCTAGATACACAAAGTTGACAAAACATAAACCAGTAATTAGATGAGATATTACTTAACTCACCATGTGATTCTAAACCAGGCATCAAGCCAAAACCACCGTCATAAGACTGAAAGAACAAAATCATGTCTACTTCAGTATATAAGGCATAACATATGCAGGACATAAAGATAAAATTAAAGCTTTGATACTTGAGCAGTTCAATGCAGGCACACCTGGCATTTTAAAATGTATTCCTTGGCTTTCTCCCTATCCATGCCACTCCAATCCTCCAGCATAAAACAGATAGCAGCTGATACATCAATTAGCTAAACCAAGATTTCATTATGGAGAATTTGAAATGATATATATCAAATTGTAACTGGGTAATGCTTTCAGTTCTTACCAGCACAATATACAAATCGAAGATCTGTCTCAGCACCAACATCCACTGGCATAAAACTGAAAGATTTAAAAAAAAAAAAAAATCAGTTTCATGCATCGGTGTACAAGATCCATCACATAGAAATTCGAAAGGAAGAAGAAACAACAAATTGGTTTAAATGACATGTTTTCCTTTCCGTTCCTATACTTTGGTCATGCACAATAAAATTGTCAAGAAATACTGATTGTCTTTGTAAACAATATGCATAGATGGACTTTAACAAAAATAATCAATTAATAGAAATCACTATGAAGCATCAAAAGCAGATTTTTTGTCATAGTATTTGAGAAAAATACATTAAAGCATACCTTCCATCAGGCTGTTGAAGATTCCTCAATGATATCAATATTGATTCTTTGTCTATGGTCCAGAGATTAAAGCCAACTGTCTTTAGTATGGCTAGGGCGCAATACGTGCTTGCCAAGTGACCAGCATTACAAGCTGAAACCTATGTGCAGAAATCAGAATAAAAGATTAAACCAAACAATCAAAACAATAATAACAAAACGGCAATACAGTGATTATTCTTATACCCTGTTTGCATCTGGAGGGAACTGTGAAGTTCTAGAACCATGAAATCCATAAAATTGACCTACACGAAAATCAGATTTCCTTTTAGGAAATATTTTCCTTCTATATATCAAAAGCACAATGGAGCATCAAAACAAAACAAAAATAAAACAATATTTTTAAGCAAATGGCCAAACCATTTTTCAATTCGGCTCGACTTCTCGGGTGAGCTTGAAATGATAAAACCCAATCAGCAACTCTGCCCTTATCAACCTAAAACATAGGCAAACCAGAATCAACAAATACTTCAAAAAGTTCCTTCTTTTCAAGTACATCTAATTAAGCGGTTCAATTTTATAATCAAATTGTCTTAAGAAAGAGGATTCTTTTACTTACTAATTCACTAGAAAAGATGATTAACATAAGAAAATTAATATAAAAAATTCTAAAACTATTAATACTTTTGTTGAATGTATAAAAGAAGCTAATTCGCTATTGCAATCAATCAAAATTTTAGTAAACTAAAAATTAAAATTTTACAAAGTAAAATGAATGATTAAATGAATTCAAATTTAGCTATTTTAACTTCAAATCAGAATTTCTACCAAATTCTTAACCTAAAATTTCTAAAACAACAAATTCTAAATACAGAACAAGTAAAAGCTTACGCGATCTAAGGCTCGGAGGAGGTGAAGGCCAGATATAGTGAAAAACGCAAGAGTGAGGCGATTGATCTCCTGCGATTGATAGTGATGGGGCATCAAATTGTACATCATCTCCAAGAACGCCACGTGGCGATCTATGTCGAAGTACGGCAGCGGTGGCGATATCGATGACGGCGACGGCGTTCCTTCTTCGTCTTCTTCTTCTTCTTCTTCTTCTTCTTCACCGATGTCAAAATCCAATGGGTTCCACTCCGTCGTCGCCATTTCCTTTCCGCTTTTGCGATTTTCTTTTTGAAAAAAAATTCAGTTTTTTCTTTCAGTTCTTACTTAATAAGAGTACTTTGACTCTTTAGTTCTCTTTAACCTTCTTTTTCCATTAAAAAATATTTTCCTTTGGCTAAGAGTATATTTTTAATTTGGTTAAATTGCACCAACAGTCCATCAACTTTGATACGAGAAATAAAACAATTACATAATTTATATTTCAGTCACTCAACTTTAAAAATGTGACAAAACAGTTATTTTTCACGTTTTTCATCATAAACGTTGCGGAACAGTGACATGACAGTTGACGACGTCGATGGAGTGTGAAAAATGTCCAGCTGGTCGATTACATTTAACACAATAGTCACTCAACTTTGAAAATGTGACAAAACAATCACTAATGCTAATGGTTTGTTAAATATTGAATATAGAAACTATTTTGTCACATTTTCAAAGTTGATGACTGTTATGTTAAATGTAACCGACCAACTGAACATTTTCCACACTTCACTGACGTCGTCACTGTTCCATGACGTTTGTGATGAAAAACGTGAAAAATGATTGTTTTGTCACGTTTTCAAAATTGAGTGACTGAAATGTAAATCAGGTGACTATTTATTTCCCCATTTCAAAGTTGAGTGACTGTTAGTGTAATTTACCCTTTTAATTTCAAGAGATTAAATTTACGTCGAAATATAATTATTTAAAATTTATTCTCTCTACTTTTATTTTAATTATTAACATTTTTAACATTTTCATGCCATCTTCGTAATACTTTAAAAGAATAATGTTCACTTGGAATAGTGGTTGATGTTTTTCTTATCATAAGCATGATTGTTGGAATTGAATTAAATTGGTGAGTCAAATTTATTGGATCGAAAATCAACTAGTAAATCATTTTGGACAAAGGGGTTTAATCGGTTTTTGAGCAAATCGTTTTCAATTGGGACAAAAAACTAGTTGAGCTGGTAATTCAACTGATTTTATAATATATTTACTTTTTAATAATTTATTTAATTAAAATTGGACCGACGATCTAACCGAAAATTTTGACCTAAGTAGTTCAATCACTAATTTAGTTCCAAACCTTATTATTGTATTTCTAAGTAAATTATTTTAAAGATTTTATACAGACTATTGAAAACATAAATATACTTGTAACAAATTGTTTGTTAAAAACGATATTTTAAAATTTTTTCGTTGAGTTGATGTTCGATTGATTTGTGTCATCCAACTTAAACAAGAATTTTATATATAATACGGGTTGACTCTTCAAAAAATGAAATTACAAAATATTTCTTTTGTCATATTATAAAAATAAGGGATAATGTCATATTTGGCACCTGTACATTTATAAAATATTTAATGTGGTACTTAAACTTCTAAAATATTTATGTAGTACCTAAACTTTCAATTTGTGTTTTGTTATGGTACTTGATGTTAATACCATTAGTGAATTGCTAAACTAGTCAATAAAAAATTGACTTAAAGAATTTTTTCTCAAATCATCAAGTCCGTATGAATAATATGACATCATGTGAAAACTAAATAAAATAAAAAAATTAAATTAAATTGAAAAACAAATAACTATACATATGATTAAAAAAAGAAGAAGTAAATACTAAATTTGTAAGTTTAAATAATAATTTTTATTATTCATGAAAGTATAAATTTAGTATTTATTTCTTAACCTTTGTTTTTTAATTTAATTTTTTATATAACTTTTCACATAATATTATATTATCCAGGTTGACATCATGATTTGGGAAAAATTGAACGTGTTGAATTTTCATTGGTAGGTCTAGTGATTCGTTAACAATGTTGGAATTACGAGAAATCGACATCGAACTGTGTCTTTGTTCTAGGCAACTAATCCATAGTGTGGAGAAATGTCAAACATAATTGCATTGTTGATTCCACTATAGAAGTCGAATATGTGGTTACTTCTAATGCAACAAAAGAAGCAATATGACTTTAGAAATTCCGTCTAGATCTCAAAGTCATTTCTAGTAAGGAAAAATTGACACACTATATTGTGACAACAGTGTGACAATAGTTAAAACCATAGAAATCAGAAATTGCAAGAGGACAAAACACATTGATAGAAAGTATCACATCATAAGGGAGACAATAACAGACAGATTAATGGATACAGTTAAGGTCATATCAAAAGACAACCTTGAGGATCTGTTGGTGGCTAGGAGTTTTGAGAAACATGTAGACGACATCGAAATGCTCATCTACTTCACTATGAAAAGTGGGATACTGTTGGGATCTATTGTCTTTAGTATAGTATTTTCATCTATATGTACTAGTATTTTTCGAACAAACTGCTTTAATAAAAATATTCATTAATTTCATTAATATCTTTGTATATTGTTCTCTACGATTTTTTGCATGCAAAATAAAATGAAAGCAAATATTGACTCATTAATTATCTAGCATTTAACTAATACTAAATGGTATTAAGTGATTGGATCGTAACTTAGAAAGATATATGTTTAAGAGATAGGCTCAATCATTTTAAAATGTCATTTTAACATCAAACCGAGAAAAGTTATTTGCTTGATAAGGGTTAACTGTCAGGCTATTTTTGTAGTTAATTTACAACTACAAAAGAATTAAAAGGTTTGGGGCTGTTTTTCAATCTTTATAATTAGATCTCTATAACCGACTTATCGATTGGAGAAGAAAATCCATTGTCTGGGATTAATTTGAAGCTGGAGTCAAAATCACGCCTTAAGACTAAAGTTTTCATTTATTTGCTTTATTTAGATTTAATTTTGTTTTACTTATTCTTATTTTGTTTTTTATTTAATTTTTATTATTTGTTTTATTTTAGATTAAATCCCCTTTTTTTTTAATTTTGTAAATTCATCTAATCCCAGTCAAAAGAGATTGTAAGATTAATCAGTTTAGTCTATATGAGATCGACTCTATTCATTATAGTACAAATTTAATTTAATTCCAGTTTAGGTGTAAGAATTTATTTTTGATGGATTCAACACTCATTAGCCCTTAATCTAGTTGAAAATGAGCAAATTGATTAAAAAACTAATATGACATCTATAAAGTCTAATTGCGGAGATACCTTTTCTTACGCATCGAAGCAAATGACTTTTAGAATATAGAGACATATATGTGATTGATTAGACTGACAATACATCATCTAAGACCCAAGTGAAATAGAACCTAAATCCATTTATGGATTTATTCACTTGTGATGTTAATAGTGTGACATGCATTAATCTTGAGTGGATGATGAATTATAAATGTGTGACTCGTATTATTTGATATAAGTGAAAATCTGAATTTAAATAAATAAGAAATTGGAAGTTGATAGATTAATATATATGACTTTTGCAGTATGTAGTATCATTCCACAACAGGTGAACGGCTAAAGACAACTCTACAACATGTTGAACATTATAAGAAATTAAATACGCCCAGCAGATTCAAAACTTAAAAGCTTAGAATTAAAGCAGGTGAAGAACTAAAGGCAGCTCCACCACTGGCATTTGATGCAGAAAATACTCACTATACGAGGCTTTCAAAATTTCCAGTTCTGCTATTTAAGTCTCTGCATCAGCACCCGACCCGTAATACATATTCATAGAATAGCAAAAGCAACTGCGTTTAGCTCAAAGTGGTGAGGCCAGTTCAGCAGCCACATTGCTTACAGGTAAAGTATTGGTGCAAAGCCTTCAATTATTGAGTAGCAAAATTTGAAAGCAGAGTATGATAAGTATGCTGCATCAAGTGCCAGTCGTCAAGTCGGCTTTCGCCGTTCACATCTAATTCAAGGGTCAATGTCAATTTTATCGTCTAATTAATTTCGCGGCGCATGAAATGCCGGTGGTCAAGTCGGCTTTCCCGTTCACATCTAATTCTAAGCTTTTTAGTTTTGAATCTATTGGATGTTAAATGTTTATTCGTGAATTGCAACATAATAAACATGGTTCTTGGCAACAAAGCTGTCCCATTGACAAGTGTGTTTACATAATTAACAGCAGGAAAAAGAAAAAAGAAGACACCGATGTGCAAAATGGATTTTTATTTATTTATTATAAATTAATTCTTAAAATATGGACATAAATATGGATTTTTTTACACGATCAACTGAGGCGAGATTAAATTTTATTTTTTGGGTGGAAATAAAGTATATATTTTTATTAGAGTTAGATGCAAATTTTTTATTTAATAATTATTATGTTTGTATCCATTTAAAATATCGCAAATACTATTCTGTCTATATTAATTTTTAAAAAAATAAATAAAAAAGAATTAAACATCAAAATTTTCAATTTTATGGGACCTCCTAACTATCAAGTTTTACAAATCTATCCGGATGAAGGGTGAATGTCAAATTTATCGTGTAGATTCCATTCATAAATCCGCGCCTGCGAAATCACATTTTTTTTTGGTATGGATTTCAACACCTTAAGTCAATCGACGCTGTTGCTACCAACTGGGAAGCCACCCTGAAACTGAAATTATTACCTCACCGCGTTTTTTAGTCAATCCATTTATTCATCTTTTCTTTTTGTTTTTCCAAAAATATTCGGAGCAAAAATGACTATCCCTACTTCTTTTGAAATATTTATAGTGATATTGCTATTCAGAGCAATTATTCATATGGCTTTTAACTGACAATACAAAAAGCGATGGTTCAATTCCTGTTATTATTGTTTTGGAAAAATGAGAATGAAATTACCCACAACTAGAGAAAAAAATCAAATTAGTTGGGCCCATATATTGGAAAATTGAGAATCATATTTGTGTATAAAGCTTAAGGTTTTGGTTCATCCAAATGCTCAAGGTAGCAGCTGAGTGGATTTGGGATCATGGATCTTAAACTGTTATTCATATACACACCCACGGCTGCTGGCAGCGAGGAGAGACTTGCTCTCTTACAACTCCATTCTCTTTTCAATTACACCAACTGGATAGCCGAGACAGGTTCCAATTGTTGTCAGTGGGAAAACGTTGAATGCCACAATACCAGTGGACGAGTGAAAGGACTCTCTCTTATTTACAAACATCCATGGAACTCCAGAGATCCATCTTGGTATCTCGATGCCTCTTTATTCCTCCCTTTCAAAGAATTGAAGAGTCTTGATTTATCCACGAATAACATAGCAGATTTTATTGATAACAAAGGTTTGTTGCTTTACATCTCTATGATCAATTAATCTCTGCGGATGGAAATTGAGTTGAAGTCAGTGAATTTTCTTCATTCAATATTTTATAGTTTGTTCCTTTTGATTTTATAAATAAAGGCACTAACGACCAGAAAAATGTTTGTTGCAGTACCTTTACCAACTGCCTTCAGCAATTTGGAAATCCTTGAGTTATATGGGAATGATTTCCGTGACAGTATTTTATCAAGTGAGCTTTCATCTCTCAAATATTTTAATTGGTTTTGAGTAAATTCATTTCGGGTAGTTTATTTTCGGTTTCAAAATTTTCTGACTTTTTATTTATTTATTTTGGAGTTGCTTTATTTAAAATAATTTTTAATTCAAGTCAATTGAATTTGAACAAATCATATTAGATTTAAGATATTCAATTTTTTTATTTTTTATATTATTTGTTTCAATTGATTTTAAAGCATATAATATTTCTTATTCACCAATATATATATAATTTTTCTCACTTTTAATTTTTAAATTTTTTTCTCAAATAAGGACCTAATATTTTCAGTCGTCATCGAATTAGTCCTTTGGGCATTAAAAATTTTAATATCACGAGTTTGAGTGGAAATCATATTTGGATTTTTGGTTTGTATCTATTCTGACTTATGTCCTACCATGAGTTTTATATATATTTATTTTAATATGTCTTGCAGATATTTTAGTTATTAGTCCGAATATCAAGACAAATGATAATAAAATGAATAGAACAATAATTAATTAATATAAAAAATAAAATTATCCTTTTTATTTTAAAATCATTTAATAAATAAACTTTAGGGCTTATTCTATTTTTCATAAAACCGGAATAATTGAATTTTTATTTATTTAAACATATATTTCATTGCTCTTGAATAGAAGTGAAGAGTCTGCCAAACTTGAAGGTCCTGGATTTAAGCTACAATTGGATCCAAAGTCTCCAGCATTTACAAGGTATAAATTGAATATTTTTGTTAATAAATTATTACTGCACCAGATTAGATTAAAGCATTGGGAGAAATTATACATTCTTCGTAAACTTAAATTTTAATTTTTTTTTTATTTTTTAGGTTTCAAAATTCAGGTATAATTGTTAGCATGGTTCAATATTTTCTTAACTTCAAGTTTATTATAATACCATTTTTTAGTTACATCACTACTAAGTAGAGGTGATCAAAACTCGACTTGACTCGAAAAAATCGATTTTTTAAAATTTAGAGTTAATCAAATCAAGTTATTCGAATTATTCTATTTTTTCAACTCAACTCGAATAAGTAATTTGAGTTTCAATTTCGAGCTTAGTTGAAATTTTCAAGTCGAATAACTTAAATAATTCAAATAACTCAATTAAGAGATTGGTGTAAATATCCATTAGCTTATTGTCAATTTTGAAAATGAGCAAATTGATCTTTTATAACAAAAATTACAAAATAATCAAAATAAATTTTAAAATTCAAAATATTTTTAAAATTTTAAAAAAATTAAAAATTCTAAATAATGTATATAAAAAAAAGTTAAAATTTTAAAATAATAAAATTTTACCTAAATAAGTAAATTAATGATTCAATTTTATCATATTAAAATTTTTTTTGCTTTAAAAGAGTTTTCAAATATATATGGTTTCAATTTTATATGCTCTAACATAAAATTAGTTATATTGTAACAAGAATTTAGTTTAACTCGAACAATTTCACTAGATTTTATTTGAAAAAAATTCAAATCGAGTTAGGATAATAAAATGAGACTAGTCAACTCGAAATTTTTTCACTCGATTTCACTTGATTCTATTGGAAGCTCACCCTACTACCAAGTGATTTTTTTATTATTTTAAAATGTCACACCAAAAAATTAAACAAAAAAAATTGTGTTAACAATTAGATTTGAATTTTCAAATTCAAAAAGTAAAAGAACTAAATTTCTTGAAATTAAAATACAAGAACTAAGTTTCAAATTTAGGAAGAGTATAGGAACTTATAGCATATTTTAACCAATATTTTTGTAAGAAGTTATATAAAACAAATTTTCCGTGAAAGAATATCACAAATTTTCTACAGGTATGAATTTGGAAGAGCTTGACTTGAGTTGGAATAGGTTGAAGAACAGTGATCTGACATATATTAAGGGGCCAAGTCTAAAGTCCTTAAAGATTGGAGGAAACCTACTGCAAGGATCAATGGATATTGGAGGTATGTATAATTAATTTCATTGACCAATAAGTTGAGCGAGGCTATACGTAATTAAGTTTTTTTAATAATTTTGGGAAATGAATTAAAAAACATTTCTGTATTTATTTCTTTTATATGTGCAGGGCTTAGAAAAAGATAAATAGTTAAAAAAATTTATGTAACGATGATTCAAATTATATTTTTGTGATGATTATTTAAGTGGATTGATAAATCAAATATTGAATTGATTTGGATAGTGTTGACTAATTTGACGAAGCTGAAGAAGTTGGATATGAGTGACGATGCAATCGAGAGTTTTCAATATCCTCATGGTATGTGTTTGGTATATTTTACTCTATCAAACTTTGTGCATATACATACAAATGATTTTAAGATTCTCTTAATAAAAACTCTACTTATCTAAATGCTTTGTAGATAGAAAAATACAATTTAAATTCGATTAATTTAGAAAAGCTTGATTTGAGTTACAATTCCTTCCATAATACCTTATTGGCACAGCTCTCAGGGCTTTCTGATTTGAAGTTTTTGAGTGTAGGGTATACTTGCATTAATTAACTTTAAATATATATTTAATGATTTTTAAACAAATCAAACTATGAGTCACTGCATCATTTTAAAAAATATATTTTATAAAAGAAAATTTCATTTGAAAGTTAATGGCTTTGGCTTAATTGCAAAATTAAATCTCTAGTTTAAGTTTTATTCTGTGTAAATCATGTTTTGATTTTTTATTTGTATTTATTTTAGTTTATGTCTTAGATCTTGTATATATTTATTTTGATGTCTTGTAGATATTTTAGTTATGAGTCTGAATATAAAGATAGATGATAATAAAAATGAATAGAATAATAATTAATTAATAAAAACTAAAATTATCCTTTTATTTAAAATCATTTAATAAATAAACATTAGGGCTTATTGTATTTTTCATAAAACTCGGGGGAATAATTGACTTTTTATTTATTTAAACATATATTTGATTGCTCTTGAATAGAGGTGAAGAGTCTGCTAAACTTGAAGGTCTTGGATTTAAGTTTCAATAGAATCGACAGTCTCCAGCATTTACGAGGTACAAACCAAGTTCTCGAGTTAGTAATAAATTCTTGTATTCTTTGTCAATTTGAAATTTAATCATTTTATTTTTTAAATTTCAAAATTTAGTCTAATTGTTAATATGTTTGTTATAAAGTCAGTTTTTTTTAGTTACATTACTACCAAGTGATTTTTTTTTTTTAAAATGTCACAACAACAGGTTTAACAAAAAAATTTGTGTTAACAATTGAACCTAAATTTTCAAATTTGAAAAGTAAAAGGACTAAATTTCTTGCAAATAAAGTACAAGAATAAAATTTTAAATTTATGAAGAGTATAGGGACCTATAGCGTATTTAAACCAATATTTTTGTTTGAAGTTATATAAACCAAATTTTCCGTGAAAGAATATCACAAATTTTCTACAAGGATGAATTTGGAAGAGCTTAACTTGAGTGGGAATAGGTTGAAGAACATTGATATTGGAGGTATGTACAATTAATTTCATAAACCAATAAGTTAAACTATACGTAAGGAAGTTTTGCAATAATTACTGCTAAATGAATTTGTAGTCTAATATATGATCAGGATTGATATTTTGGGAAATGAATTAAAAAATATTTCTGTATTTGAATGGCTTTTTATAAAAAAAAATAAAAATAACACCAAATTAATAGCCCACAATTTGGAATTTAATAGCAAATTAAATTAAATTTTATTTTATTTTTTGAAATTTTATTTAAGTGGACTGACAAATCAAATATTGAATTGATCTGAATAGTGTTGACTAATTTGACAAAGTTGAAGAAGTTGGATACGAGTGGCAATGAAATTGAGAGCCTTCAATATTCTCACGGTATGTCTTATATATTTTACTCTATCAAACTTGGTACATATACATACAAATAATTTTAATATTCCCTTGGTAATAAATCTACTTATCTAAATACTTTGCCGATGGTGAAAGACAACTTAAGTTGATCAATTTAGAAAAGCTTAATTTGAGCTTCAATTCCTTCAATAATACCTTATTGCCACAACTCGGAGGGCTTTCCAATTTGAAATCTTTGAGTATAGGGAATAACCTGATTAAAGGATCAATAAATATTATTGAAGGTATAATTGCATTAATCAACTTTAAATGTATATATTTAATGATTCTTAAATAAATCAAACTACTTTCTATTTGCAAATCTTTACAGAATTAGATGGTTTGATCAATTTAGAGGAATTAGTGTTGGATGGTTCACATCTCAACAACAGCATTCTTCAAAGCATTGGTGTATTGGATTCTCTCAAAGCCTTGTCTTTGAGTGACTGTGGACTGACCGGAAAACTACCTACCCAAGGTATATTAACTATGATTTAATTATTTAAGCGAGACTAAATTGTTTCCTATCATTGATTTTGGAGCTGAGTCCTTATTATTTAATTGAGTTCACAAAGTTGCTGTTTTTGATTATCCTAAAAAATAAGGTCGAAAATTGGAATAACTAGCATGAGTTTGTTTTGCAGGATGGTGTGACCTACGAAAGCTTCAGGTGTTGGTTCTTAGTGAAAATGCACTTGAGGGAGAACTTCCTTCATGTTTGGCTAACGTATCATCTCTTTATCATTTGGATGTTTTCGGTAATCAGTTCATTGGAAATGGTGTCTCCATTGCTCTAGCCAATCTCACAGTGCTTAGATTCGTTTCTCTTTCACGAAACCTATTTGAAGTTCCATCTTTTTTCATGTCATTTGCCAACCACTCACATCTCAAAGCCCTCTTCGGAGATCAAAATAAGTTAGTCAAAGAGCCTACCATTCAAATTTGGGTTCCAAAGTTCCAATTAAAAGTTTTTCGTTTGTCAAATTGTACAACAAAGGAACCCCACAATGAAGTTCCCAAATTCCTCTATTACCAATATGACCTAAGAATTATTAATCTTTCATATAATAATTTTGGAAGAAAGGCTCCTTTGTGGTTGTTAGAGAACAATGCAAGAATGGGAGCATTTATAATGAAAGGAAATTCTTTTATCTCCCGCAATCTCCAGTT
Organism: Kokia cookei; assembly: GCA_039519145.1. Taxonomy (NCBI): domain Eukaryota; kingdom Viridiplantae; phylum Streptophyta; class Magnoliopsida; order Malvales; family Malvaceae; genus Kokia; species Kokia cookei. Next base: position 2,381,464 of record CM076907.1, on the reverse strand, counting down.
CTCTTCACATCCAAATCCATACATGTTCGTTTTTGATCTATCTGAAAATAAAATACAAGGTCAAATTCCGACAAACATTTGTTCAGTTTTCCCACAACTAAGGAGGTTAAACTTATCTAGCAATATCCTTGACGGTAATATTCCTCCTTGTTCGGGTAGTTCGAACACTTGGTACGATGGGTTACATTTAGATCTATCACATAATCAGTTATCAGGAGGAATACCGGAAAAGTTGGCTAAAAGTGACTCATTAGTGTTCCTTAGACTATCGAATAATCGTCTGAGTGGGAGGTTACCTAGTATTGATATCACAACTGTCCTTCTATCTCCCCTTATGGTTATGGATTTAAGTAATGACAGATTGTCTGGCGAGCTCCCAAGATGGATATCGAATCTATCAGAATTGAAGGCATTGGCTTTATCCAACAATCAACTTGTGGGCTCCATTCCGAGGGATTTGTGCCATCTAGATCGCCTCCAAATTTTGGACCTTTCCCAAAACAATTTTTCTGGCCCCATACCATCTTGCTCCGGTGCACAATCTATCAAACATCTCCATTTGAATAGAAATAGATTAAGTGGCACCTTGGGACATGCATTCTTTAACTGCTCCTCTTTGGTGACTTCAGACATCAGTGAAAACCAGTTGACCGGTGAAATTTCAAATTGGGTTGGTACTCTTTCGGCTTTGCGTATTCTCCTTCTCAAGGCCAATTTTTTTATTGGAGAAATTCCTATTGAGTTATGCAAATTGCTTTCTTTACGCATCATTGTTCTTTCTCAAAACAATTTTTCTGGTCCAATACCTGTTTGTTTGAGTAATTTAACTTTGGAGTCAAATGATGAAAAATCTTCAACAATAGAGTATGTGGGAATTATTTCTGAATTCACTGCAGATGCTAATTATATTGAACCGACCGAATTTGAATGGATTACTAGAAGAGGATTTCTTGAAGTCGCTGTACCTTTGGCTTTTGTGACTCCAATTGATGAAAAGGTGGATTATACGACAAAGAGAGTTTCTTACATATACACGGGAAACATTCTTGAGTATATGTCTGGAATTGATTTATCATGTAATAAGTTAACTGGTGAAATTCCCCTTGAGATTGGAAATTTGAGTGAAATCCGTTCATTAAACTTGTCGCACAACAATTTGATTGGACATATACCATCAACGTTCTCAAGGCTTGATAATATTGAGAGTTTGGACCTTTCTTACAACAAGCTAAGTGGAATAATCCCTACTGAATTGATGGAGTTGTATACCTTGGAAGTTTTTAATGTGTCATACAACAACTTGTCAGGGAGTATTCCATCTCAGAAAGCTCAGTTTGCGACTTTCGATGAAAGCAGTTACATGGCCAATCCTTTTCTCTGCGGACGTCCCCTGCCTAAAGATTGCAACGAGCCTAATTCACCCCCGACAACAGCACCAAATGGCTCAAGCGATGAAGAAGAAAGTGGTTTGATGGACACGTATGTTTTCCAGGTGACCTTCTTTGTTTCTTATGTAATTGTGTTATTGGTTATTGCTGCCATCCTGTATATCAATCCATATTGGCGACGAGCATGGTTTTATTTCGTTGAACACTGCATCAACACTTGCCGATACTTGATAGAGGACAGTCTTCTATGATTTTCCATCTTAAAAAGAAGCAAGTAGCCTTGTGCTTTGATGGTTTACATTTGGATGTATTCAGTTTTCATGCTTTTCTATTATTCGAAGTTTGTTTGGGTTATGTATGCTTTGAACTTTATAAAGCTGGACTGTAATATTTATGTTGTCTAATAATTAAGATTTTATTAAGAGAAAAGCATATGTAGTTTTATGATTTCCAGCACCCAAATAGCATAAAGTTAAAATTAACATATTGTAGCATGCATGCATGCATGCTTCCTTTACATAAAATGGAACATCATACATCTTTAGCAAAAATACTTATACAAATGATATTAACAATTCAACCATCAAATTGTTAGAAAAATAAATAATAAAGATTGAAACAAGAGAAAAATAAATTTAGTAAAATGTGATGACTTTGAGGTGCATAGATCGTTTTCCTTAAGAATTTTATATGCTTTCAAGATACAACAAAACCTTCAACACTTCAAACACAACAGCAAAAATGACTAATAAAAAAAAACGTTTATATAGGTATCCAATGGTGCATCTTTTTTATGAGATATCTTTTCATATAGATATATCTTTTAATAAGATATCCTTTTATGGGGTTGTGTTGTTTTATAAGTAACTTTATATAAAGTTATGTATTTACATGATAACTTTACGTACAAGAATTATGTCTTTACAACATAATTATTTGATCAAAAATTATAAATTATTGGACTTTTCTACGTAATAAAATATTATTACTACCAAGATTATAAATTTTTTAGAATTAGAACTTATTGACAAAATTTGTAAATTTTGATGATTAAACTTATTGGCTTTTTAGGATTCAAACTAAAATAGCAAATTTTGTAAAAATTAAGGGCTAAATATGTTGATTTTATTTTTTTTAACATTTAGAATCAAATTGATAGAATGTTTGAATATTGGAGAGTTAAATTTGTTATTAGAAAAAAAAGGCCACATTAAACTTCTATTACAATTAATGAGAAGGGACTAAATGCTTTTTCAATTCTACCTTAAGCATGATTGTTGGAAATCGGATTAGTTGGACTAAGAATTGATCGATATACTAATCTAAACAAAGGAGTTTAATTGGTTTTTGAGCAAATTGTTTCGAATCGGTTGAACTCGGACAAAAACATTGGTTGAACTAGTGTTTGAACAGGTTGAACTGGTTTTAATTTTTTTTAAACTTTTATCAAATTTTATAATTTATTTAATTGAAACCGAACCAATAGTTGGACCGAAAACTAGTGGCCCAACCGAGTTGACCGCTAATCTAATTTTGAAATGCACAACTTTAAGGTGTAAAGTTGAAACTTTAATGTCACGTTTGGTTGGGAGGAATGGAATAACCATTCCCTCCTTATTCTTGGGTGAAGGCTGATGTTGTTGTTTGGTTCACCTTCTTTTCATTCGACTGGATTACTTAAAGGTTCCTATTCTCTCAAATGCATATAGGGATTAAGTGAGAGATGATGTTTCGTTTTTTCTTATGGAAAAATCACATACTAGAAGTGAATTATAGGGAGTCAATTGTAACCACCATATTGATCTCTTCCCTTTTAATTTTATTATTTTGATTTTGCTGCTGGAGACGACAAAAATAAACATAACTAATAGAGAAGATAACTCAAAATTTGATGAACATGTGATCTCTTTCAGGATGGGATTTGTTGGGATTGTATATGCGAAGACTACAATTTTCTTCTATTCGGTAATTGCTCTATCACTACATCAGTGATTTCCCTTTGAATTCTTCTCTTGATTTGAGCTTCCGTTTTTTTGGTAAGTTTAATTTTTTTCAGTGACCAAAATGAAAATTTATTGAAATTGGTTGACTAATTGTGTAGTTTAGCCAAAAATGAGTAAGAATAATATATTATATTCCTTAAAAACCCTTCTCACGTCCATAAACCCCTTCTCTACAAAAGGGCTCGCTCCTCCTAAAAACCCACTAACACATTTTAGTTTATTTCCCGCCGCCCTTTTGCATGCAGAACAGCCCAGTTTTAAAAAAGAGTAATTTGGTCGAGCACCTGGTGTTCAATGAAAGGCAGCAACAAAGCTACTGTTTTAACTCTTGCTGAGAAATGCAAGGTTTGATATTTTCCACCATTTTTTTCGAGCTACAAGTTTATTGCTTTTCTCTAACTTTGCAATTACATATTTTTACCTGTTATTTTCTAATGTTGCAGAATATATTGGTTTCAAATTGGCAAGGTTATCTTAATACCATCAAAACTGATGCCCAAGGAAGGTACCCTTTTCATATCTCTTTACGAATATTGCTTTTATTGCTTTCCCTTTCATTTAATTCAATTGGGTATGTTTTGGATTTTGTTTTGGTTTTCGGGTTTTATCTATCAATGCCTTCAGCTTTATGAAATCGTTGAAAATCCCAAAATGTTAGAAGAAAACAGGGGAGTTTTAGTGGAAATAGTTGATGTTAGCTGTTTCCTGTTATTTATGTAATATGAACTCGATATATGATTTCTAGCACAATGATATTTAGTTGAAGTAATATAGTATTTGTTTTTATGACATGAATTTGTTGGTAAAATGGAAAAGTGGAGCTGGGAATCAAATTTGTTATAATGTTTGATTGCTTTTAATGATTTTTTTACAGCAAAGAGAATATCTACACGTCGAAGGTTAAGTACATTATAAAGAAGGGGAATCCTCTTATCTGGGTACCAGAACATGAATTGCACAATGTGGTATGTTTCTTTTACTGCTATGGCTCTACTTTCTTTGTTTCACAATTTTTTCTTAATATTCAAGTATCTTGTGGTCTCTATAATATATGTTATCGGATTTCGATGTGAATATGAGATAAGGGTATATGTCCAACACGAGTATCTTCAATTTTTTTCCATGTTTTTGGAAGGCCGTATTCTTATACCCTTATACGAAAATTTGTGGGACATGGATGTCCGACATGAATTCTTTAGGAAAATGAAGAGTCGGAGCAGCATTGGGCGCCGTTTAGGCAGGATACGAATTGAATAGCTCATAATCTTGTATTCTTCCTTTTGGTGAAATATTTGGAATAACTTCGTGTCAAATAATGAACAGTTTAAGCATACATGTCTTTTTCGTTAAATGTTAGCTTGTTTACCTATTTGTATAAAGTTTAAATTCCTTTCTGAAAACACTTACGAATGTAAAGCCTTTTCTTTTAGATTACATTCGTTATTAGAACTTTGAGAAAATGAATGTTCACCATGTCAATTGAATTCTTAGTTATCTCATTTTTTTCCTTTTTATACACAGAACACTATAATTGATGAACGTGGTTCACTTTCTGTAGCCAGCCCCTACCCGGGGCCTCTTGGAAAATTACTCAAATCAATGAACAAGGTTGGTATCTTATTGAACTGCACGATTTGTCTTTTGGTAGTGTAGACCTTGACATTTGTGTTGTGCAAGTATTTTGGATGTGATGCAATGGTTTAATTTGCTATACTCCTATGTCGCAGTTTCCAGTTCGAGTCGCTCTAACCGGGGATGTTGTGCCTGTCAAAGATAAAAAGGTAACTATATTTTGAAAGCAATCTTGTTGTACAGATATGAGTAATATGCCCATGATTAGGCTGCCGCAAATCACCACACTACAAGAATGCAACCGTGTCTGCATGTATATGCTTTTAAGGGGTAAAATAAGATTAACCGTCGTTTGTGGAAATCTTCATGTTTTTAATTTATGTCAAGAGCAACAAGGTATGCTGGTCAAATCAACTATATTTTTCCCGGTTCAAGTAACTAAGTACACTATGTTCCTTGGCATATAATATGAAAGCAACCCAGATAAGATTTTATGTCGAAAAATTAGCTTAAAACTGAATATTTGCAAAAAAATGTAGATTATTAATCATTTTGTCTAAATATATTAACGGATTCTAATTGATTAAATGATTAGCATAGCACCGGTTACTTGATATTTTAACACTATCATGTTTGTTCCACTAATTTGTTGGTACTCTTTCTGGAAAAATAAAAAGTTTATTTGGGAGAAATAATCTTGGTAAATCTAGATTGAATGTCAGTTTTTAAGAATCTTACAATCATTGTCAACTTTATTTCTCTTTTTCATTGTATAGGCTGAATCAGCCGCAAACTACCTTAAAGAAATGATGCTCTCTGAGGAGAAAGCATTAAAAGAATTTAGTTATACGGTTTCGGGTGTATTAAGTTCTTCTAATCACTTTTCGACAACTCGAAGTGAAAACCTCAAGGAGCTGATCGATGGGGGTGAAAAGTATGTGATTTATAAGTTCAATCTAAGGTATAAACTTCCACACAAATTGTTAAATTTATAAGTGTAATTGTAGATAATTACCATCATATGAACCCCGGTGGCAGTGATGCTCAATTTTGTCCCTGCTGAATGTTGAAAGATTGTTGTTATACCATATCCCGAAATAAAGTTCTTAAATTAAATTGTCCATAGCTTGTCTTTTGCTTAATAATAGTGGTGGTGAAAGAACCATGGAAAGCTTGTACTAGGAGTCAGATTGCTTTTTGCCTCCTCTATTCATAAAATGTGCAAATTAATTCTTGTACTTTAGACTAAAGAGCAAACTGGTCTTTTTGTTAAAAAATTATCCATTTTTACTGTTAAAAACTGATCCTTGTACGTCAAAATGCATGCCACGTGTAACTATCTGGATGTTTCATCTGCCATGGCAGTTTTTAACTGTAGAAATGGATGAAATTTTGACAAAAAGTACCAATTTGCTCTTTATTTTATTGTATAGGGATTAATTTGCCCATTTTTTACTAAAAGGGGAAAATGCAATCTGACTCCTTGTACAAGGACCTCCATGATACTTTTACATAATAGTGGTCGGTTAAGTGCTTTATTAAAGAGGATCCAGTAGGGATCCCCTGTCATTTAATGTAACCTTAATATTATGGTGACTTCAATATGATATAATACTATAGTCTTTTCACCTATAGATTCAGAAAATATGACAAGAAAGAGGTTTACTTCGAGAGAGAGGGAAAATAAAAGTGATCTAATATGCAAACTTCATTTGACATGAAATATCTTGTATACAGCTCTTGTATGTTTGTTGATGGTAATGGAGGAACTCTTGAAGTAGACTTTGAAGATATGGAAAAATGTAAAGCAAGTTTGCTAGGTAAGACATCATTGTCAAGAAAAAAAAATCGACTGCTCTATTTTACAGATAGTAGTGGCATGAATTACGATCTTGACATTACCGATTCATTTTCTTTCTTTATAGCTCCTTATTCAGCTAAGCTAATCGATGGTATTAATCAAAGTGAAGCACGGCGCAGAGGACTGATCCTTTTCTGTTTCATATACTTGAACGTAAATGCGAGAGTAAGGTTTCCTATCCTTTTTCAATTTCAAGTACTTTCTGTGTGTTATATAGAGTTAAGTCTGTGAATTCTGCCATGAAGAGTCGCATATCCTTGCATGTAGTCTCGGACTAATTGTTCATGTTGTTTGATAACCAACTAATCTTTCTTTCTAGGATGCATACATGCTGTCTGTTGATCGTAAGGGGTTCGACATCCTAGGAAAGGTTCGTAGTAAAGTTACCGGGGATGAAATTGACGAATACCAATGGAAGCAATTCAGGATCACATTCAAAGAAGAGGCTCGGGACATCGAATCCTTTTGTCAGCAACTTGTGGAAATGGAAGAAGATGCCATCAAAAAGGTTTCTAGCTATAGTGGTCTGGGATAAATTTAATCCAGTCAGTTTTGGTTCATTTTGTATGCATAAACACTAAAATGAACAACACTAACACTCGAATCCGTTAAAATTTTCATGTATTTGGAGGGTTTTTAAAAGAATCGTGCCTCGTATCCGTATATTCTACCTGGTCCATATAGCCATTGCAATTGAAATAAAAAAAAGCATATTGTGTGAATGAGCTGGAGGTTTAGGACCACAAATTTTGAGCCAGAGATATGTTTTCTTTTCTTTCTTTTTTTTGGTTTGCTTTTCAGCTTTTATGAGTGACAATGTCTCTTAACAATTTTATCTATAAAACATTATCAGATTCTTTTTTATCTTTTTCCTCTAATTTTAGGGGTACAGAGTACATTTACATTACCATGACTTTAAAGGTGAATACCACCCTTTCCCATACCATTTTGTTCCCACTTCTTCAACTCTCTTCTCTCTCTTGTATATCAGTTCACCGGTTTGGTTGATTTAGTTAAAAATCAAAGAGAAAAAATCAATTTAAACGATTAATTTCATACTTTAATTGACTAATCGATTGATTTAGGTTTTAATTGGTCTAATCAAATTGACTTAACATTGACTAAAAATTATTTTATATTAATATTTATATAATATAACATGATTATGAAATTATAGGTTGTATTATAAATATAATCAATTAATTTAATGATATAAGAGGATGTCACAAATTGATTTCTTGTAATATTATATATATATATATATAAATCTAAAACAAATTGGTTGAAGATTGAAATGCCTGAATTGTAGTTGTCAAACTCTAAGGGTCAATTTCGCAACAAACTAATACATGGGCAGTGGACACAACTTGATATTCTTAGATCCAGTGGACCATACTGCTTGATGCGACACCCCTTCACAATCTCATGCTCTTGGGAATAATTTATGTCCTTATTGTCCAAATTCTTTGTTTTTTTTTTAAATATAAATGAGAATGAAAATTAAGAAAGAATTGTTGAAAATCAAATTTTATTTCTTAAAAAATTGATATAAATTCTGAATTATTTTGAATTTTATATATAATTGATTGATTTTAAGTTGATTGCTTAATGTAGATATCGAAATTTAAATTTTATTTTGTTGTTATTTATTTTTTTTCCTGAATTTTTCACCTAATAAGATTTTTTATATGAGTGTGATATGTCAATTAAATTTTAATCAGATTAAATATTTTATACTCACGTATTTTTATGTTGGATGTTTAATATATGGTATTAGAGCTCAAGTTCTCTTTTAATTGTTGTTATTGCTTGTTTCTTCTATTTGTTATCCTTTTGCAAGTTTGTCACATTGTTTTTAACTACTCGTGATGGGACTTATTAAACTGGTGGCATTTGGATTAATCATTCTGAAAATTGGGTTTTTTTTTACAATTGATTTTAAGTTGGATGTTCATCATGATACTAAAGTCCAAATTTTATTTATGTACTAAGGTTTTATTTCACTTTGCTCTTTCTATTAAAAAATATGGGTAAATTAATCTTTATACATTAGATCAAAGATCAAATTGGTCATTCTCTTAAAAATTTCATCCATTTCCCTTGTTAAAAAAATGGTCCTTGCATGCAAAAATAAGGCACATATGTCATGTCATGTGTAACTATTTAACTATTCTGTTAGCAACACCGGTTTTCAACAGTAGAAATAGATTAAATTTTTAATAAAAATGATTAGTTTGCTCTTTGACATAACATACAACAATTAATTTACCCATTTTTTAATAAAATAAATAAAATACAATCCGACTCTTAATATAAAAACCTCTACGATACTTCCTCTTCAAGTTTTTTTATACGATAAACTTTTTTTTTCATACCTATATTGAGATGAATTAAAATACTATCAACCCAACTCTTATAATGGCACAAAATAAAGAAGTGAGGTCATTGTCATTCAATAAAAAGAAGCTAACAAATTGTTGCAAGGCAAATTTGAAGTTGAATCAGTCCAGCTAATTTTGGGATATATAAAAAGAGATATTTCATGGAATTAAGAGTGGATGGTTGAATTGAAATGTAAGTACATGTGTACATATATATAGCTTCATACAGAATATTTATATAATACATAGTCGGTTGAAAGGGATAATCATATCTTATCGTCAACCTCCATTAATTTGCAAAGGTCACTTCGTACATATATAAATATTTATGTCAAATTAAACGTGCTCAGTTTTCATTTTCAGTCATTTCAATTTTGCATGCAAATAATGTACGCATTCGTGCTACAAACTCTTCTATTTCATTTTATTTTTCATTTTTTTTTTGACTAACTCAATCACAAAAATATTATATATATATATATATATATATATTATTTAGACCCCAAATTTTTTAAAAAATTATCAAACCCTAAAAAGTTTTGAAATTTTAATTAATCCTTGTAAAAATTTCAAAAATTTTGATTAAACTTTTAAAACTTAATACTGCTTGGATATGAGGTTGAAATTTCATTTTTTTTTTTCTACACAGGGTAAAATGTAGACAAAATAATATAGAAATTATAAAAAAAAAAAAAAAAAAAAGGACATTTTTGGATCTAGCTATATAGACAACAGGTTTGTATATTTAATGGCCTCGAAAAATATAACTTATATATATTGAAAATGACCATATATGTTATGTTTGCTGGATTTGATTATATGAGTTTTCAATTTTGGAGACTAAAGTATCCATTATCAATTTTAGGGTGCAGGCCAGGGGCTCTACTTGTACACCTCCCTTGGTCTCTGTTTGTAGCTGTTATTGTTAATAATATCATCCTTAAAATTCGAAATAATATTTATAATTAAAAATATAATATATTTTATCATTGCATTCAATATTTATTCACGTTAAATATTAATATTTTGTTTAAGTATAATTTAAGAATTAAAATTTATGGGAATAAAAACTTTTTTACCCAAAATAAATATTTATGTAAAAAAAAGCCTTTGAATGCATTGATGAAAAGGGTCCTTAATTTTTGACCACCCACTTGAGGGGCCATAAAGATGCATGATTGGCTATTGCAGGAAACTGTTCATAATTTCAAGTAGAAAAAGCTTTTGTAGGGACCCCATCCCATGCAACCAACCAAGCTTTTTTTTTTTTTTTTTTTTCCTTTTTCACCCAAAAATTAAAAAAAATTCCAAAAACATTTAAATAAACCATTTTTATTGTGGAATGAAATATCTAATCATATAAAAATTAGTCATTATTAAATCCTGTGGGTTGGTCTGATTATCAAAAGTGCGTATTGTTCTAGGTGTGGTTTGAGTTTGAGTGGCTCCAGTTGCGTTGTTGTTAGTTTTGCCCTCCCCTTATAATTCACAAAAAAAAAATTAATCATTATTTTTTCTTAGCAATAAAATTTTATTAAAGAATAAAAAGCGTATATTCAATAAAAAAATTCATTAATTAATTACAAAACCTATATAATTATCACATAAATACAAGTAAACTTCAATTTTTTTAATGAATTACAATATAAGTGTAAAGTCCTAACAGTAACGTGATTAGTGCGACTAGAACTAAGATTAACCCACAATGTTCAACTTTAATTTTTTTTTTTTAATTTTAGTTGTAAAACAATGATTATGTTCATTATTAATATTTGATTGTTGCATTATATACATAAGGATGATTATTGGGATATTTTAGTTTTCAAGTATTAATTTTCTTTTTATTTTTTACAATATTTATTCCATCTAATAAATTCAACTCAATTTAAGCCTAATTAGATCTAGATTAACTTAATCCATACTTCAAGTAGTAAAATATATTTTCAAATCTAATGTGTTGGATCTAAGATAATAAATTAATTTATTATTCAAATTTGACTCTATTTAAATTAATTGATGAATGATTTTAATTAATTTTATTATCGAGTAGAGGTAACCATGGCTATGATTGAATTTATGTTCATTTCATATTATGACATCAACACCATATATAATTATTTACACTTGACTCAACACAAAATTTTCTTGTATATGTTCATATTTGTAAACAACTAAACCTAAATCCTTTTACGTCCATACATATTTTTTATTTTCTTTAAATATGTTATATTTAATACTTACTATTACTACTATATAGTTTTTTCTTTATTAAAATTTTAATTTTCATATAATTCAAATTACATAATATATATATATATTATAAATCTTTACAATATATTATTTATTTATACAAAAGTCCGTTAACAAGGGCGTAAATAAAAGGGGTAGACGGCGACTTCGGTCTCTAAAAAGGATAAGTATGCCTTTTAATTCTTTTGAAATTTATAAAATTACAAGTTAATATAATAGTAAATTGAACTTTGTACTTTGTTGATATACAATATCAATGGAGGCTAAGATGGAAGAGGTCTTCATCTCGAAAACAGAGTCGAAGCCCCTTCAAAATGAAGTGTCTAGATTACTTGAATCATGGGTATTTCATATTGAATTTCGGATCGAATTATTATATATTTTATTATAATTGTATAGCACACTTGAATTTTTACAAAAAAATTATAATTCATCTTTGACTCTTTAAAAATAAGTTTCTAACTTCGTCCCTTGTCGTAGATGTTGAGATTAAAAATCAAGGATCCAAATTTCATCATCATCAAAGACAACAAAAGGGATGATGAATATAAATGTTATGTGTACTCCATGAAAGTTTCAACGAAAATTTCGGCCTCATGTTTCATATGTGGGGGACCCCTTGGAGCCCTGTGGGGGTTGAGAGACCAGCTTTATTTTTATTTTTATTTTTTAAATAATAATATTAAAAAAGATACCATATATTATTCTAAGGTAAGGTTGTAGGACCCAAAGACAAGAACCTTACAAGAAGGTGTTGTGGGACCCACAAAATCTGACGTGGCAAAACCAAACAAAAACAAATTGAAAATCAACCCGACAGCGCGCATCTGATAAAGACCAATCTCCTCATCCCACTCACGGCGGCTTCCTCGTTTTTATTACATTCCTCCTTACGTTTTTTTAGTTAAATATACCCACTATTCATCACAATTATATTGAGAAAGGAGTTGATGAGTGGGGTCGAACTGAGTTGAGTTGAATCGAGTCGGATTCGATTACATTAATGTATAATATTATATATAATTGTTTAAGTTTAATTTGTTTTAAATTTTATTTTATATTTATTTGTATTTATAAATGATTAACTTAAATATATTTAGAATTATTTTATTTTTTTAATTTTTATAATATTAAATATAATTAGTAATTAACAAAAAAAATACGCATTCGGTTTAATGATATTATCTTCTCTGATTATTTATTTTATGACTGTATTAACAACCACCACGAAGGCGACATCCAATGGGGAATTTTCTATTTCAGTCCAATGCCTAAGATATTACTTTGAAATAGCTGGGAAAGTTCAGGTATGATTCTTTAGGTGATAACCATGGCGTACAACTCATGAATAAGAATATATTTGGTTATATCATATACGTAGGGTTAAAAAATTATGTGAAAATTATATTTATAAAAATTATGCAAAAAATAAATGAAATTTGGTAAAAGTTTCAGGAGGCCCTTGAACTAAGAGTTAGATTGCATATTGCCCTCTCTACTCAAAAAAATAAAAAATAAAAATTAGTCCCTATACGTTAGATCAAAAAGTAAATTGATCATTTTTTAAAAAAATTTCATCTATTTCTACTGTTAAAAAATGGCATGACTGACTATTTTCTAAAGTTTTTCTGGGCTTAAATTATTTTTTTACGTAATAATATTTGTTGCTTTGAAAAAAAATAGCTTTTAGTTATTAACTATTAAGTTTTTTTTTATACAATGCTTAGAATTATTCATAATCCGTTCTCAACACTTAAATAGAAGAATAATGTGCTTCAACACACTCAAACTCATATCTTCCTACATTGACAGCAATACTAACACCAATTGAACAATCGAGTTTCTTTGTTTTCTCGTAGAGTGGCCTTCCAAATAACAAATATTCTTCTTGCCTTTTCTACCATGTAGAATAAAGCGATTTCCCTTTCGCACTTTGCATGTCTTCTCTATTCGCACATATTCATACTCATGCAATATCATCTCTTCCAAATAAATAATGTTGAGGTTGGAAACAAGTACATACTTTACATTCGAAACATCATAGATTTTACCATTATGGAGTTTTAGACGAACTCTTTCCATGCATTCAACTTTGAACTCCTGTCCCCCCCCCCCCCATTGATGCAACCAAAATCTCTATACTTTTGTAAAATAGTAAACATGGCTTGATCCTAACATGGGATTTACATTCTTTTTCAGCAACTTTGGACTCTTCAAATCTTCTTGCATCCATGGACATTTGAATGTGCCATATTGTTCATAGTAGTAGCACTTCACATTACCATACTCTCTCCCTCTAGACATTTCTCGTTGTCCACTTTTATCATGGGAAGTGTTACTTCATCTTCAATATCTTTCCATGGTTATTGCATTTGCATTCTTGTTAGTGTGATCCCCTCCATAAATCCTTTGGTCTTTCTTATTTAATAAATTATACTTAATTGCAAGAGTAAGAGCTAATTTAATTGTTTTTGCGGCTTTCCTCTTTATAGATTGCCACTCGCCTTTTTTAACCCCATCAAGTTATGTTTCATCTAAAGCGGCATCAAGACCTTGTTTCACTAAAAGATCTTGTACGATACTCGACAACAAATTGAAATTGTTTTTCCCATCAAAAGACAAGAATTTAAACTTCATTGCACTATCCATTCTCAATAATTGCTGATGTGATAACTTTGATGGATTCATCCTTCCTTTCTTCTTGACAGTATTTTCTCTCTTAATTTCTAAGCTCTAATACCAGTTATTAGAATAACGTAATAATTTCACAATAAGCATCCAAGAAAAAACGAATAAAAATAACCAACAATACAAATTTAATATAGTTAAACCCCTTTAAAAGATTTCTATATAACTTTTTTTTTTTGGAATATATAAATTTCTCTCTTCTTCTTTTTAAGTCTAAAGGATAAAATTTACTCTCATAAACATAAAGAACTCCTAATTCCTAATATTTCTCATATATTGTTATTCTAATTTATTAAGTAAACTTAGTTACTAAGTAATATCCATTGAATAGAATTATATTGCAATGTAAATCGAATGCCAATTAGAGTTTGCGTAAATATTAAACAAAAGTTCAATTAGAATTTACTCTACATTTTTCACAGACTTTTACAATTGCATGTGAGTTGGTGTCATCCATTAATCGAGTTTCAATTCAGTTAAAGAAAGTATTTTAATTTCCCGAGCATTTAATATAAATTTTATCACTCAACCAAAATTTTATTTTGATATTTTTATGCATTTTAATTTTATAATACAAACTTTATTATCTCAATCAATTATATTTATTAACTTGACACTAACTCAAGATTTATGACAAAACAATTTAATTATATTTCATACTAAATTTTTAGTAAATTTTATCTCAACCAAAAAAATCTTATCACACGCACGTATTCATAATCTCATGTGTTTTTTTTTTATTTAAATTTTGTTTTAAATACAATATTTTTACATGCATACGTGCGTGTGATAAAATTTTTAATTTATTTAATTATTTTTCTCTCACTATGTCATAATTTAAAATTTATATCTACCAAACAATTTAATTATATTTCATACTAAATTTTTAGTAATACATAATCATTAATTTAATTCTATTTCATTTATATGCATAAATTTAATTCTATTTTATTTATAAGAATTAATTTAATTTTATTATTCTAAAATTAAAAAACTATTAAAATTATAAAAAAATTTAAGAAAAAAAATATGATTTTCAATTTTAAAAATATCCAATTTGTAAAATAAAATAAAAAATATATATTTAAATTTTTTATATCTTTTGTTAAAATAAAAATAAAAATATTTATAAATATCCATACTTTTTTTTAATCACTACCTTTTTACCCACCAAATAAATCTTCCTCATACTTATTTTTAATAACATTTTTATTATTTTTCACACACAAAAGTGGGTAAGAAATACAAATATCCCTTATTTCTAAATATAAATATAAATCTAATTGAACAAACAATTAATTTTAAATTCAACCGATCATATTAATTGAGACTTAATTCGATTGGTATGGGTATTGTTGTCAATATAGAAGGACGTGAGTTTGAATGCGTTGAAATGCATTATCATCTATTTATGGGTCGAAAGGGACTATAAATAATTCTAAGCATTGTGTAAAAAAAATTCAACTGATCGTTTCAGTTTAATATTTTATTTCGAAAAATCCCAATAATTTGTCAAAATTACTCAAATAACAATTTTTTTAAAAAAAAAAACATCCATTATGCTAGGCAACATTTGGTGATATAATTTGGAGATGTCGATTGAGATAGTAGCTTAGGATTTTGTTTAATTTTGTGACATTCATTATATTTTCAAAACAGCTGCCATCCTACTAATTTTTTGAAAATGATTTCAATTACATGAAAGGAATTTTTTAAGTATTTATATCCATAAGATTTTCATTTAATGCAATGAATAATTACTTTCAACCAAAAATTTAAATGATAGCAAGACAAATTCAATAAGCAAAAAGGTACAAGCAAGTCTCATCCAAATTAATTCTCCCATGAAGTATTTTTCCTTTGTATTTTTCTAAAAAAGGGTACATTAATTGGTTTTTTAATTCAATCTAGTATGAAATTGATTTGGCTTTTGAAAAATAAAATAAAAAGAGAAATGTTCTTTCTTAATTTTGTCCTAAAAAGTTTGACCTTGTAAGTTCTAGCAACACTTTTTTTTTAAATTAAAAATATTGTTTGTTTTTTAGTTTAATTAAAGAATTGGTAAATAAACTTTCTTAAATTGAATGGTTCAAAATTGCTAGCCCTAATTTTTTATTTCATTTGGTTGCTTTTCACATCATCCTCCTAACTCCTTTTTTGACTTAAATCTAAAATGAAATCTGTATTGACTTAAAAAGAAATCAAAGTCATGCAGAAATAGTAACAGTGTAAAGAAATATGATTGTTGGGTGATTATGAAAAAAGTGACAAGAATATGTTGAATGTATCACTATGGGATTTGCTTTAATCCCTCGCTATACGTACAGTATTTTCATTTCCTTTCACATACCTTTCCTTCCTTCTCATCTATCTTCAGAATAAACAAAGTTTATGGTATTTTTATTCAGGTCTGGATATATTTTTATTTTCGATTCAATTAGATTGAGTCTCATCATTTAATAACGAATATTGGGTTGAGTTGTAAAGAGTTCGATATCCCCTAAATAAGGTATCAAAATTTGACTACAAATTTAATGATGATCCAACCAGATTATCAAATACAAAAAAATCTCGAACCAAAACAGAAAAAAAATTCACCATTCCATTTTTTTTTTTTTAAAACATTTGAGTAATGGGGAATGTTTAGCTTAACCTACAAGACTAAAATTGTATACATGAAGAGACACCAAAGGAGGACCAGAGTGAAAGTAAAAAATAAAAAGAAAATACATGCAAAAAACAAAAACAAAATAAAAATATTGAAGGGACAAAACCAAGAAACAAAGGTACATTCGACTGTGGCACATCCACCCATAAGCCTCCCCCACCAAGACCACCTTTTTTTTTCCTTTTCCTTTTATTTCCCCATAAAATTCTATTATTATATTCAAATGAGTGGTGTTATTATCTTATTATTACTAATTTTTCATCTAGGGTTTCCTCTTCCTCTCAAAGCATGCATGGCCACACTAATATCGTTTTCGGGCACTGTAATAATAAAAAACTTAACCTTGCTTACTAAGATTTTCCCTTTCTTTTTCCATTTTTTAATTTCAAACCCTAAAAAAATTTAATAAAACAAAAGAGAAGAGTGGGATGAAAGAGAAACTCAAAGGGGGAAAAAAACCAAAATATAAATAAACAAACAATCCCATAAGCTTTCCTTTTATCTTTCTTCTTTTTTCTCTTTTCTCTCTGCAAACTCTCCATTGTTCTTTTGATGTGATTCTCCACCATATCTCTAAAAAAGATTGAAAGCTTAAGCTCAATACACCATGGTTTTCTCTTCTGTTTCATATCTTGATCCCCCTAATTGGCAACAGGTAAAAACCCAGGTTTTCTTTTCTTTTCTTGGCTAGCTTCTTCAAGAAAAAGATAAATAATATTCTTACCCCTTTTTTGATCTTAACTTGAATATACCATTTATTTTGATCTTCTTCTTTCTTATGTATATTGTTTTTCTCTCTTTGTTGGGAATTTTGTAGACACCAAGTCATCATCATCAGCAAGTTGGGGTTATCACTACTGAGAGTCATCATCATAATTCTCAGCTTCCACCACCACCGCCGCCGCCGGCAGTACCGGGTGTTGGTGGTGGTGGTATTAGGCCTGGTTCGATGACGGAACGAGCTAGGCTAGCTAAAATACCACAACCTGAATCAGCTCTAAAGTGTCCTCGTTGTGAATCAACCAACACTAAGTTTTGTTACTTCAACAATTACAGCCTTTCTCAGCCTCGTCACTTTTGTAAGACTTGTAGACGGTACTGGACTAGTGGCGGAGCTTTAAGGAACGTACCGGTCGGCGGTGGTTGCCGGAGAAACAAAAGAAGCAAAGGAAATAATAGATCAAAGTCTCCATCAGTAGGTACCGAACGGCAACATGGTTCAAGTTCATCTTCAAGTACACTTGTTTCTAATAGTTGCACTGATATATTAACCCACATGAACCCACCAGCACCGCCTCAATTACCTCTATTGCCACCCTTACACCATCTCGGCAACTACAATTCCGGCGATATCGGGCTGAATTTCGCAGGAATTCCACCACAAGTGGCGGTGACAGGCTGTGGAACGAGTGCTAGTGACATGGATTTTCAAGGTTCAACTGGATTAGTGGAGCAATGGAGATCACTTCAACAAGTTCAACAATTTCCATTTTTGACTAGCTTGGAACAATCCCAAACTGGGTTATATGCATTTGAAAGTGATGGTGTGGAACCACCACCAAGTTATGCCGGTCATCATCAATTTCGGTCTAAGCCATTAGAGAGTGCTATTACACAGCTTGCGAGTGTTAAAATGGAAGACTCTCACCAAGGATTGAATTTATCAAGGAATTTTTTGGGAATTTCAGGCAATGATCATCAATACTGGGGCACTGCCACTGCTGGCAACTCATGGACTGACCTTTCTGGTTCCACTTCTTCTTCCTCAAACCATGCTTTATTTATATATATGTATAAAGTCTTCTCTAAAAACCCAATCTAATACTTGGTTTTTTTGGTTAAACTATTTGCAGGTTACATCAAGGAGAAATCAAGTCATAGATAAAGGGTTTTCAATGAAGAAAAAGCTCTAACTTTTTGAATGAAGGAATGGGAGACTCAAAACAAGAGTTTTTAGAAAAATTAATGGTAGATATTTCCTACTCTTGAAAAAAATTATTTGTTGTGTTTCTATGTATTAATATTGTGATGATCTCTAAGGAAATTAAGTAGGGTTTTAATCTATATATATATATATATATATATATGTAATTCATGGAGAGAAAAGGGTTTGGGGCATCTGACTTTGAAGAAATTAAGATAGATTATTGTCAATTTGTCATAGTTGATGATGAAAAAAAAAAAACCAATGCTTTGGTCTATTATGTAAAAAAAAAAAACTATTGCCACCTCTTTCTTCTTTTGCTTGAGAAAATCATTTTGCCGAAATTGAGAAAAATTTCTTTTGAAATTTCACCAGTGACTGGAGTTTGAAGTACTTTGTAGCACAGCTGAAAGTGAGCTTCAATCCCTATCATGCAATGGGACAATAATTTCATATTTTTTTTTCACTTCTTTTGCTTACACATTATGGACTTGATGACATATGAACATCTTTTTATAATCATGTCGTGTTTATTGCTATTGGAGATAGAACCGAAAAATACATTTAAGTAAATGTTGTTTCAGTCTGTAAGATTGATTGAATTCATTTACTGCTATAGTGATCACTGATCATCAGAATCTCGGTTTTCCCTTTTATCATCTTTCTGGGCAATTTCAAATTCCTAAAATGTTTGCTTTGCCTTACATTTTTTAGGGTTTTTAACCTGAGGTTAGTTAATTTTCACCCTCCTCAATAACCCAAAAATAATATTAAATAATTATTTTGTCTTCAATGCATTTAATACTGTTTGTACATCCCCATATTACCATGCTTCAGAAAAAAAAAAAAGGATAATGGTGATTTTAAAATTAGAAATAAATAAAATTAAAATATATATTTATAATTATGGGGAATTTTATCAAACAATAAGAATCTATATTTCAAATTTTTGTTTTTGCTTTTTTGTATTTTCTTTTTGGTACTGAACTGAGAGTTTGGAAAAGAGAAAGTTTTAAAAAAAATGAAAAACGCCAAAATCTCACTCAAAACCATGCAAAGATAAATACATATAGGATTCTCCAATTTTGTCAGCAATTTTTTTTTCTAACGTAAGACCAAAATCCAACAGTACAAATCAAGTCAAAAGTATATAATATAGCTAGAAATTAATATATAATAATTAAAAAAACTGAATTATCGTTTACAAAAAGAAAAAAATTATATATTTCAAAAGACTTTTTTTCTTTTCTTTTTTTGAAGTATAAGAGAATGACAAAACCCTAACAGCAATATAATTAGCGTAATTCGAATCCAAATCACATTTAAGGCATTGAATACCCTAATTATTAAGTCAATACATGGGGTTCGGAGACTTTTCCCTTAAGCTTTATTACTAGAACAATGTCATTAATATAGTTTTACTTCAATAGGTGACAACATTTTTAGAATTAGATCAATGATTGAATCGATCAAATCATCGATTTTAAGTTTGATTGGTTTAATCGGTTTGTATAATTCAATTGAATAAATTAGTTAAAAATAACAAATTCAAAAAATAGAAAAAACCGATTCAAATAATTTTTAATTTGATTTAACTAGTTCAATCTCTTATTTCGAATTGATATCCTAACCAATTCTTGAACGACCCGACCTGACCAACCTATCCAATCTGATTTTGAAATCAAATTAATCTAAGTTTATTTGAATTGACCTATGAAAAAACTAGAGTTTTTAGTAAACCGACAGATAAAAGCGTTTTTAGTGTTAAAAAAAGTTAGATTAAAATGGTTATATCAAGTTTATGAAATAACTTTTTGAAAGTTAAGAGATTAAAATGTTATACTATTAAATTAAATATATGTTTTACTATTTATTTCATATTTAATTATTTGTAATATAATATTTAATTTAATGCTTAATGCATGATTTTTATTTTATTTATTCCAAGAACGTATGAATCTTTCGATGCCATTAATAATTTTAAAATTAAACGTTTTTGTTTAGGGTATTTCCTAGTAATATTGTATAAAAGAATGGAATCTGTGTTTTGGATCTGCTTTTGCAATAACCAAGGCTGCTTACTAACATGGAATAAAGTCATCTCTCCCAAAAAAGCAAATCTCTTTCTTTCTTTTAAGAGTCACAGTTTTAATTCGAATTTTTTTCTTCAAATTTAATTGAGATTTAATATAATTATAAATTTTAAAAATCGATAATATATTTTTTTAAAAATTTGAAAATTCTTATTTTTAGCTTGGTAATTAAATATAATATCGAGATGGTATGAATATATGTATGTATAGGCGTGAGGACAGGTTTCTCTCTCTGTTTCCAATGGCAGCTTTCACTTTTGAAACATCCTTGTTATATATTTCTTTTGCTTTTGAATTGGGGTTAGCTTTGCCATGAGATTCCAATCCAAGTGATTCTGATTTGTGTATGGGGTTCAGTCCATCACGTTCTTCCACATGTGCTCAATCATACATTTCACACTTTGATTCTTTCTCACCACTTCTACTATTTCTCCATTGATTCCATTCCTTAATTATTATTGGCTATTTGACAAAGGGGGTTTGACCTCAATATTTCAACATTTGCTTGAAATTTTTTTGAAGAATTATTTAGAATCTTTGTCGTGTACCTATGCTCTTCAAATTCCTTAAGAAAACTGTTGAAGTTGAATCATATTTTTATAAGAAGCAAAGGAGGCTCAAGATGGTGATTTTGGTCATCACATTTTTTTGGGTCATTAAAATTTGGGTGAGTGAGAAAAATGACAACCTCGAGAATGTGTTAATAGTCTTTGCATGTACCTTATAAGTATTTGTAATGTGATTTACAAGGTGATTGTGAAAATAATCGCTCGACGGTTAAAATTAATTTTCAGTGTCATTATAACACCATTCGAAAATGTATTCATAGGA
The DNA here is from genome assembly GCA_039519145.1 of Kokia cookei. Classification (NCBI taxonomy): domain Eukaryota; kingdom Viridiplantae; phylum Streptophyta; class Magnoliopsida; order Malvales; family Malvaceae; genus Kokia; species Kokia cookei. The sequence goes on along the minus strand of CM076907.1, from coordinate 2,359,805 downwards.
GGTAGAGAAACGGTGATAATATTATTTTTGGCTTGAAAATGATCCGTATGAGCCTTAAAACATGACCTGAACAAAGTCTATGATGTTGAGCTGAAGATTTTTAAAGGCAGTCATTAAATTAACCAGATTCGAGGAGAGTTGGGTGAACTTATTTATGATATATATCTCTTCAGTGTCCTATAATGTTCTTATCAATAAAGCTTTGACTAATAAAATTCATCCTAAAAAAGGGTTTGAGATAAGGTGTCCCGTTTCACTTTATCTTTTTGTTCTTTGCCAGAACGTACTTTCTCTTATGATCAACAAGGCGAAAATTGAAAAGAGAATACATGGCATTAAAATTAGCAGGAGGAGCATTCCCATCTCTCACCTCCACTTTGTGGGCGATAACTATCTCTTCTTTAAAGCTAACAAAGAATCATGTTTTGAGATCAAAAGAATACTCGACCGATTCTACAAATATTCAAGATTACAAATAAATTTTGGCAGATCTAAGGTGTTACCTAGCAACAATTGCCACCCGAAATTCAAGAGGATGTTCAAGAGTATATCGTAGGTACAAACCACGACGAAAGGAAATAAGTGTCTAGGAATTGAGATTGGTTTTCAGAACAATAAAAACAATTTCTTCCAAAAATTTAGTGTCTACAATTAGACATTAAACCAAAACTCATGTATAATTTTGAGATTTATCTCTTTTTTATATAACTTTTGACATCCTTAATAGAATCATTCTCCTTGAAATGAGTATAATGGAGGTAAAAGATCCTCTCATACTTTTCAATTTAATCCTCCAAACTTTTCAATTAGTATCCTTTAATAAAAGAAAGTACAAACCCACAAATCTTGAACTCCACATTATTTAGTTTCCTATTGCATAAAAATCCTATTTTTATTGTTTTTTTTAATAATTTTGTTATAGATTTTGATAAAAAAAATTTTATGCAATGTTTAGAATTATTCATAATCCTTTTCTAACTCATAAATATAAGGATAATACTTTTCAGTGCAGTCAAACTCACGTCTTATTGCATTGACAATACTACCTATACCAATCAAAATAAAACTCAATCGAAAAATAACTTTTAATTTAATGATTAAGTTTGAAAATAACATCACTGTTCGAGAGTAAAAAAACAGCAACATGATCTTGTAAAATATATATTATATCCTATTGCTTAAAAAATATATATTTATTAAAATCAATAAAAGGAAACAAAGTAATGACAACCTTTTTGAATCACTTTCAACGAAAAGATTTAAATTAAAGCGTGTCAATCTTAGAGATTTAATTTATCTCGTAACATTTGTTTAAATGTTAAAGACTGAATTTGTTGAAATTTTTTTAGAATTAAGGTTAATCTGATAAAATATGTAAATATTGAAGGCTAATTTTGTCACTATACCAATTAAAATTATGTACAATTGACGAAAGACATTAATGTCGCAATTAATTGTTCTTAAATGCTCACTTTTTGAAATTGACAGAATTAAATTGTTTCATTTTTTTAAAAGTGACCAATTTATTCAATTTTAAAATTGAGAAAAACTGAAATGATTTTTTATCATCTTTTTACGATGAAAAAAGATGGGATAAAAATATATGCTCATAATGTTATTATTTTATATGCATTATTAACAATTGTTCAATCAACAACATGCAAATTAGGAAGAAGATATAGTTGATTAAAGTTTGTTAATGCGTAATGGATTTGATTCCACGTACATTCGACATGCAATCAATCAAATATGCAAATATTGGAAGCTTGCGCAACTAAGCACTAACTTTTCTTTGCAATATTGCTTTTACAATTTTTTTTAACAATTTTGACTAAAATAGTTCAAACCCAACATTTTAAACCTCATCGATCCTTATTCAATCTAGAGTTTATTTTTAGGGTTTAGTCTTAAAATTTTAAAACAAAAAATTATAATAATAATGAAAAAAAAAAGGAACTATATTTGATTGTAAAGGAATGTTTTTGGTCATCATAGGCACACATCAAAAGTGGAAATCAGTTTGGTGAAGCAATAAATAATCTGATTCGATTATCCGTCTCGAAATATTCATGATTTAAGTAATTTCAAGTACTTCATTTGAAGGGTTAGGATTCTGTTTTCTGAAGAAGAGCACTATCCTCTTCATCTTTACCGTCGACCTTGACCTCCGTTGATACCATGTATCAACAACAATATATTTCTAACATTAATATATATTATAATTAAACTTACATTTAAATAATTTGGATTAAATTAGATTAAGCTTAATTTACAAAATTGAATGAATAATCCGATATCTTATTATGGAATCTTACTTATCAACTTTATATTTATGCCAAAAAGAATTACTATATGTACTTATTGGAATGTGATGTCATACATAAAGGTAATTAAAAGGTATATTAGCCTTTCTAGCTTTGGACATCAAAAAATTATAAGGGAATGTTTTGAAACTTTGAAATTACTATGGCTTTGTTAGCATTTAAATTCATATTTAATAATAAAAAAACCTCTCCTTTTGTTTTAATTATCCTTAAAGAAAGGCAATTTATCTTTTTGTCTACCTCAAATTTTGATTTATTTTTTGTTAATTAGTTCGAAATTTAATAAGAGCCAACCCTTTTGAGAAACCAATTTTAGAAAGGAACTTAAGCATTGGAAATTAAAAGGGAGGAAATCCTATCTTATGTTAGCTTTTGCTTTTTGGAATGAAATTAATTTTGTCATTTATGTACTATAGCCAAAACCCTTTGTTTTTTTTTTTTTGGTAAATAGCCAAAACCCTTTATTATTGACTATGAGATTATCTTAAAAGTTTGTTGAAATAAAACGGAATAAGGAACAATTCGATTAATATGCATATTATTGTCAATGTAAGAGAATGTGGGTTTGAGTGCGTTGAAGCTTATTATCCTCCTATTTATAGGTTGGAGAGGGGTTATGAGGAAGCGCATCATAATATTGTTTAGTTGCAGTGGCAAGACATATTACACTCTCAAGGCGAGATGCATGTTCAAACTTTGAAGATGACATTATTAGGAGAGATATCCACAAAACACTAAATATAAAACCATGAAACGAACATGAACGATATTGAAAAATTTTAACAAATTTTGTGAAAAGGGAACACCATATAAATCAACAAACAGAGAAGTTAAAAAGGATACTAACAATGAAAGAAAAAACTTCATCCTTAAGTAAATTCTCTGGCCTTTAACAAAAAGCTCCTCTCAATATAATATAGATTTGAGTACACAACATTGATTCTACTAAGCAAACAAATTTAATTAGGATATCTTATGTAGCTACAAGGTGATAATCTTTGACCAAAAGATTTGTGCCAATAGACTGCCAAATTTGTGGCCCTCTTTGCTCTCTCATCTTTCAAAGTGGAGTTTGATTGAACCAAAATTTGGTCCCAAAAGTACATGAAGTTTTCTATATATAAATATGTTAACCATGTTTAATATAATTTATAGTTAAAGAAGTAAAGTTATTATTAAATAATTTATGTTAAAGTTATGTTGTATCATTACTATTACAACAATTAAGAGGATGCGAGTAGAGGTGTTCATGACTCGAGTCGGGTTTAAATATAATATCAACATACTTTATCTTTGTTTAAGCTCGGTTTAGCTTGAAATTTAAACCTAAAATTTTGCATAAACTCGTTCATATTTATAAAAGATTGATACAAATCCGTTTTAAACCCCTCTATATTATTTATTTAAAGAATGATAAATTATGTAGGATATTGGAATGTATAAAGATATTATAGCGACATGCAAAGGGGTCCCCAACAAATTTAATATGACATCAAAATAAAATTCTAGTGACACCATATAAAAACATGATGGTCCCTACTTAATCATTTCCCTTTTTTTAATTTTACAAATTGAGTCATGTCTTTCACTTTAGTCTTAAAGTTGATTAGATCAGCCTTTAAATTTGTACAAATTATCATTCAAAACATAATTATTTTGTCCTTGCAATCAACCCCCAAGAGATTGATTTTGAGGCATATAAATCTAAACTCAAAAAGGTTTCTTTCTCCCTATTTCCATTTTACTTGTCGGTTAAGAATTTTATGCTGCTAATTTAAACAATGGTGGTGTAAAAAGTTAACAGTGTAGAATTTTGAATTTGGATGGATGGCGTGGTGCGATGCGTTTAGTTTATTTTTTTTACGTTATAATATCTAATCTCACCATCACCACTGTTTTTACACTAATCGTAAATAAACGCATCGCGTAACCAAATCTACTCTAAATTTTAATCATTGCTCAAAGCTAATTGTCGAAACCATCCCTTTTTGAAAAACTACGAGTTTCGAAAATTATTTTAAAATCGAAAAATAATGGGAGTCGCCACCAATCCTTTACTCGGTGTGATTGGATCACCACAAGACGTTTTTTAAAAAACCGTTTTGAAAACACGTAGGTCTTCGAAATCCAGAAAAACAAGTTCGGGAGTCGGTTACGTATGAGGAAGGATTAGTACCCTCATACGCCCAAAATTGGTACCATATTGATTATTTTCGGGTCTTAATTTGTAACATTTAAAAGTTCGAATAAAGTTCAAAATACGATCCTTGAATGCATGAGTTAAGTTTAAAAGAAATTGAGTTTGTTTGGAAATCCCACTATTTCAAAGTGATAGAGGAAGAAAGTTACATCCAGTGAGTTAAGACACGACATTTCAAGATCCAGAAATAATGAGCTTTCCTTTGTAAAACTTTTTTTAAAAATTTCTACGAAGAGGATATTCGATTATCTTGATTTGTAGAAAGATTGCACCTAGTAAGTTAAGGCGCAATATTTCAGAATCAAAGATAAGGAAACATTGCCTCAATTAAGGATATTCGATCGTTTTGATTTGAAGAAAAATTGCACCTAGTGAATTAAGGCACAAATTTTCGAAACTCGAAATAAAAGAATATTACCTCGATTTTTAAAGCTTTTATAAAAAACAATTTTGAAAACAAGCATGCGAGTTAATTATGAATAAGCAGTTAATAATGAATATTAAATAACGCGAATTAAGATAAATAAGAAGACAAAATGACGAAAAACAAAAAAAAATGTAGAATATGAGTGCATAATGGATAAAATAAACACATATATTGATGATGAAAAAAAAGGACGGGATCGGGTTTGAAAATGAGACTTTTCGGATACCCGAGGGTAAAATGGTAATTTTAGGAAAATTAGGGGTTTAAAAATGGAATTTTTAGATATTCGGGGGCAAAATTGGAATTTTTGGAAATTTCGGGATCAAAAAATGGCATTTTTGGAAGTTCGGGGGTAAAAATGGAATTTTTGGAAGTTTTGGGGTTAAAAATGGGATTTTTAGAAGTCAGAGGGTAAAAATGGGATTTTTGGAAGTTTCGGGATGAAAAATAGGATTTTTGGAAGTTCGGGGGTAAAATGATAATTTTTGGAAGTTTTGGGGTTAAAATGGGTTTTTTGAAAGTTTTAGGGTCAAAAATAGAATTTTTGGAAGTTTGGGGGTAAAAATGGAATTTTTAGAAGTTTTGAGGTCAAAAATGAGATTTTTGAAAGTTCGGGGGTAAAATGGAATTTTTGGACAGTTTAGGGACCTCCAAGGTAATAAAACCAAAAACAAGTGACACGTGGTAGCCCCTCAGGCATCTTGAAGTCAGAGGATTATTTTGAAAACCATGGAAAAATTTTGGGGCAATTTTGTAATTAAAGCGAACCTGTTTTAAAGATTAAATTAAAACAAATTAAAAATAAAAGGGATCGTTTGCATAAATAAGCCAAAATCATGACACGTGGTAGCTCCTGGTGCTTTTAAAAGGTCGAGGGGCTAAATTGAAAAACCATGAAAATTATTTGGCCAATTTAAAATTAATTAAAAGTGTAAAAAGGACCTGATTGAAAATTTTAGAAAAAGCGGAAGGATCGAACGCATAAATAACCCCTCCTTTGAAAACACGCGGATCCTAAGTCGGGTCGGGTCGGATTTCGGGAATAACTCAAAACGGCGCCGTTTTGAGGGCCTATAAATAACCTTTTTCAGAAAAAAAAAATCATTTCTTTTAGCCCTTTCAAAAAAAAACCAAACCCTTCAAAAAAAAAATCCTCTCCCACCTCTTTTACCGGCCATGCTCTGGTCGGTCGATTTATCACCGTCCGTCGCGCGTAGGGTCACACACGCGTCGCCGATCCCTGCGCGTGGTCATCGCGTGTAACCACTTGGAGTCTTTCGGTGCACGCGCCGTTGCCTTCACGTCCACGCGCCATCCTAGCCGCCTAGGTTGCACCACACGCGTCTCCGCACATGGCTTTCCCAGGTAAAGTACCCTCTTTTCTTTCCTTTTTTTCTTTTTAAAAAAATATATTTCTTAAAAAAAAACTCCCTTTTTAAAACTATTTTTTTTAAACTTTCATTATTAACGTTTTGATTCCTTTCTTTTTTTGCAGATCTATGAGCAGCGAGGTGCGGGGTTCCAGCGAAGGCTTCGACGCGAGCTCCGGCGACGGCAACGCGGGTCAGGGAAGTGCCTTCTGACCCTTTGTTTTTTTTTTTGTTATTAATAATATTATTAATTATTAATAATTATCATTAATGACCATCACTAATACATTAATAATAATAATATTATTAAAAACTATTTAACTCCTATTTAAAACGTTTAGGAATAATAAAAAAATAAATATAGAAATGTATTCAATGCATGCCCTTTAAACGCCGGTAGCAAACAAACATGTAATTAATACGGATTAATTCATACCTTGAAAAACAAAAAGCCTCTGAACCTGATTGAAATTTGTTGTTGGTCGCTCCCTTATTCAAGTTCGAATATTACTGTTGCGTGTGTATATGACTTTTAGTGAATGTAAAAACTGTATCTGTATTGATTCCTTTTTTTGAATGAACAATCCAAAGTCTGTAACCCCTTACAAAATTATTTGAATCTGGTTTTATAACCAGATTTACAATTATGATTATTTGTTTTTTTTTTTGCAATTAAATGTACATCTAATCTCTTTGTTTTTTGCAGGTTCGACGATGGCAGTGGCGGTTGGAGCAGCTGATGGCAGTGCAAGTTGCTAGTGATGCAACTTGGCGATAATGTGGCAGCTTCTGGTTGGCTGAGGTGGAGGCAACAACAACAACACTTAGCAGATGAGTTTGGAATTTTGGGCCATTTAGGTTTTTGGGTCTTTTAGAATTTGGGCTTGTAAAGTAGACATCTGTACTTGTTTTGGACTTTTAATTGGACATTTTAAATTTAAATTTATAATAAATTTAAATTTCAAATAAATTTAAATTTAAAATAAACTTAATTTAAAATAAATTCAAATTTTAATAGGCCCAGACAAATTTGGACTTCACCAGTAATTTTAGTTTATTAATTGGTTGAATTGCTGGAGCTCGACTTAATGATGATAGATCAAAATTTAAATTACTAACAGTACAAATTTATCCCCAACTTTTGGGTCATCGAACCCAGCAAATGGTGAGCCCATTTCTTCTAAGTCATAAAATAGGCTTGGGCAATTTGAGCAAACAAATTTAATTTCAACAAAGTTCAAACTTACCCACTAAAACTATTCAATCTATTTATTTAATTTTATGTCTGGTATGAAATTGTAATATTTTTTTTATAATGTTATTAATTAATTTAAATAATTAATATTATTATTTTTTCAATTAAAATATTTTATGGATATATATAATTTGAATATTTTAAAAGTTTTAAAGATTGAGACGTAATTTTTTATCTCTTTTAAGTTTGTTGAAATTAAATTTTCACCTTTAAACTATGCTCAAATTTAAAAATTAATTTATATATTTTAATTTTTGAATAATTGATACTTTATTTTTATAATATCATTAGTTAATTTTAATAATTTATATATATATATATTAATTTCAAAAATGTCATACAAGAGAATTTAATAAAAGAATTTTAGCGATGGTAATATTTGTTCTGGATTTTTATATCTGAAAAGTAGATGATTATATTCTCGAAAATAAAAGTATGAGACCAAGGGTGAAGTTAAAAAATTTTTTAGGGGACCAAAATTAAATTATAATTTTTATGATAGTAAAAATGTAATTTTTAAAAGATTAAATTAAATTTTATTATTTTTAGAGGGATCAAAGTGTAATTTTATCTTTACTAATTTAAAATTTTAAAAATTTTAAAGGACCTAAAAAAAATTTCATTTTAGAGAGAGCCAAACCCCTATCACCCCCTGGGTTCGTCCCTATATGAGACTAATTTCAAATGTACGAAATGTATAAAAACTTAGAGTATACTTTAGTATTCAAAATTTTACTTTATAATTTGATATAAAAAATAATTAATCCAATACCAAACATGAAATGAGAACCTGTTAAAATTATATTTAAATTATTTTATATCAACATAAATTTAATAAATTAATAATTTTTGTTATATAATATCTTTATATTTTTATATCATATAATTATACCGTGTCTAACAGCGGGAGATGGATAAGGACTTGGCCGGCCAAAACCAGCTAAGTAGCGAGTCGTTCTCCTTTTTAAAAAAAAAAAAAATTTAAATGAATTTATCATCTTATTTTGTTTATTAATTTAAAATCCACCTGTCAATTCATGGGTTTTATCTATCTTTAACTTAACCCATACGTCTGGGTTTTATAAGAACAATACAAATTCTGTTTTATTCATCTTTAAACTACATATCCAATACTAAAAGTTGCATATTTTGTTTTATTTATATTATAGTATAAAAGGATTTATGTCATTAACAAGCTAAATCTAAATTTTTCAAAATAAAATAAATTAAAAGTAAAGGTCATCTCAATTTAACGTAAGTTTATTTTAGATAAACTTATATTTTATTAAAATTTTTTTAAAATATTTTATTATTTTCTATAATTCATCATAATAATTTGATTATTGAATTTAAATTTATTTGCTTAAAAATTGGATAATTGTATTCGTTAATTATATAAATTGAAGATAACAAAATTAAATGATTTTCAATTGATTTCTAGCCTTTCTTTTTTTGTCTAAATATAATCCAAACAAGACATCAATGATAATGCATCAGATTGATACATAATAAATTAAAATGAACAAAGAAATCTCATTATCTCTCAAGTTAATTATTATTAAAAATTATGCGGAGGTTTAAATAAAATTTAATGATAATATTTCGGGTCAAGTTTGAATAATTATGTATGGTATTGATATTTTGTACGAATTTAGCTTGGATCGACCAATCCAATCTATGAATGTAAACCCAATAACTATTCATCCAATATTAATTTAGATATAAAAGTACCATAGAGGTTCATGTATTAGGAGTAGATTACATCTTGTCCCCTTAAAAAAAATCTGCAAATTAGTCCTTATACGTTAAATCAAAGAGCAAAATAGTTTTTTTTTGTTAAAAAACTCATCTATTTTTATTATTAAAAACTAATGTGGTTGACAGAATAATCAAACAATTTCATTTGCATTATTTTGACGTACGAAGACCAGTTTTTAACAATAAAAATAGATAAAATTTTTAATACAACGATCAGTTTACTATTTGATCTAACGTATGATTAATTAACTATTTTTTGAGCAGAGCGAATAATATTTAATCCGAGTCCTAAAGCAAAAATTTCCATGATATTTTTAGTTGTGTAAAATCATTGGTTACATAATTTAACAATTATGACTCTCGTTAGAAACAAATAAGAGACGACATTTTCCAAGTAAAAGGAGGCTCTATATATAGTTTGTAAAATATCAAATTATCAAAAGATAAAGGCAAAAAGATGGCACCTCCACCAACTTCAGCAATTTCCCCAATCATTATCACTCTTGTTTTGAAGATTTTAATGTTTGTTTTGCTTTTAGCATCCTTAGTTGTTCTCGCCACTGATACTGCAACTGTATCACTTGCCTTTGACTACGACTTCGAAGACTCCACAATTCATTTCGATGATATCTATACTTACCGGTAAGTCCCTAATTATATACACATATTAGTTTATTTCTTTGTTTTTGAAATTATTTGCTGCATCAAATGAGTTCTCAGCAAGCATATATAAAGAATATAGGATTCCAATTTACTGGCAATGGATAGTTTACTCAACAGCGAAGTAATAAACTTTTATAGGATTAAAATACAATTTCATCAAATTTTATATATTTTGGAGCCAATCACTCCTTATGATGCTAATCCTTGAAATAGCTGAAAGTACATGTGAAGTCACACTATTATAGGTTCTGATTAGAATTCCTCATAGCTCCTCTTCAACTCATAAATAAGAAGATAATGCGCTTCAACACACTCGAATCCACGTCCTCCTGCATTGGTAACAATGTTCATGTCAATCAAACTAAGACTCAATCGACGGAACATGTTTAACATTTACTATTTAAAATATAATATGATTTTTTTTTTTTTTAATTTAGAGATCAACTCTAAACAAAATATTTTGTTTGTAGAATCATAAAAAAAGCTTTTAAAACATAACTCTGTCAAACAATAAATAAATTTTTTTAAGCAGTAAATGTTAACTCTATTGAAATTGGTTTTATTTGATTCTTTTGAACAATACATGAATTAAATTGATCAATTTAATAATAAAAAGAATAATTTGATCCGATATTTAACGACATACTGGGTACATTCACCTAAGGTCTCATATAAGTCATGAATTTTGTTTGGGGAGTTCAAAATAAAATTATAAAATTTTGGGGAATCAAAGCTAAAAATATTTAAATTAATTTATTTATATTTTAAGGGACCACAATTGAAAATTTTCTATTTAATTAATAAAGTTTACATATATTGCAGATACGTCCTTTCTTCGATTGTACTGGGATTCGTATACTCACTGTTGCAAATCGCTCTCTCTTTATACCATATTGCTACTGGAAAAAGATTGATAAGTGGAGATGGTGCCTTTCTTGTTGATTTCTATGGGGACAAGGTACAATTTCATCATTCCCCAACTAATATAGTTTCCATTTTCTTTCATTAATTCATTTTTACCTCTTTCAATTTTTATGTGGATTAAATTGCAATTAAGTCTTAATCATCCTATAATATTAAAACTTTGAAATTATTAATTCCATATTTCAAAAGGATTTTAAATTTCTACCGAGATTGTCCCTAGGGGCAAAATAAAAAATTTTGTTTTGGGTGAAAAAATTATTAAATTTTGAGGACTAAAGCTGAAATTTTTATTTACCAAAAAAAAAACCTGAAAATTTTGTGTTTAAATAGTTTAAATTTAACTAATTTTTTATAGGAAGACTAAAAATGTAATTTTATCATTTGATCAAAATGTAATTCGCGTCGCATATCGCAAAGACATGTTTATCGTTATTTTTAATTTTTTTCATATTTATAGTTAAATTTAAATTCTTAACTGAGTTGGTGTCACGAGCCAACTTAACATCTATTCAATTAAAAACTTATTATTAAAATATCCTTTTAGATACACAGTAAGTTATAAATTATTAAATTTATAAGGGTATTTTTTATATAAAATTAATAAAAAAATCATTAGGATGAGATTTGAACCATTTTTTAATTTCAATCAAAGTTTTATTTTATTTATATATCAAAATTTAACAACTGAGTTAGTGGCCCTCCTATTGCACTTGACCAATATAGACCAATATTGCTAAAATGGATCGAAGCATATCGGAATTTTAACTAAAGAAACTTAAACTACTTCATATTGATTAAAAGTCGAAACGATACACATTGGTTAGCATATATGATTCCGATAGCCATGATTTTTACGATTGGAAATTTGAAAGAATCTGTCTAATTGCATTCATAAATCTCATGTAAGAGTTTCACAGTTAGTGATGGAGTCAAAAAAAAAAATTTTGGAGTGAAATTAAATTGTATATTTTTAAAGGGTTAAATTAATTTTTTATTATTTTGAGTGGCCAAAATGCAATTTTACTATTATTAATTTAAAGTTTTATAAATTTTAAAGAGTCCAAATTGAAAATTTACCCCTTTCAGTCTCTTACTCCGATCACAGTTAATATATAAAATACTAATAAGAATATCTTTTATATTTAAATAAAATTTGACATCATAATACTTGGTATTACTTTTTCAATCGTATTGGTGTTATATTCATATTAATTTTGGTGCAGGTAATATCGTATGTATTAGCCACTGGTTCGGCAGCTGGGTTTGGTGCAACCAAAGACCTGAAGATAATTGCTGATATGCTGGATTTCAGTGACCTTGATGATTATTTTAATAAAGCTTATGCATCGGCTAGTTTGCTTCTCTTTGCATTTATATGTGCTGCCATTTTATCTGTTTTCTCATCTTATGTACTCCCCAAAATGGTCAGTTCAAGTAACACTCCAAATTCGGCTTAAATGTTGTGGTCGAATTTTGAAGATTATATTAATAAATTGAAGCTTTGATTATTTATTTTCAAAGCCTATCTTATACTAAAATTGAAAATCGAAGATTTTATAGAAACTTGACTCAACTCATTGGTAGGAGAATTTGTCAAATGTATATGTGAAACTTTGAAATGTTTACTTATAAAACTTGATTTTATAAAACCATCACGCTATCGACTTTATTTACTTGTTTTGAAAATTGCATAATCTTGATTTAAACTTTGTAGTGGAAAAATTCTTTGAATTGTTTAAGATCGATCGTTTAACTTAAATTATCAGAAATCATGCCAATTTTTAAAATACTAATTAAAATACAACAAATTTCAAAAACCAAAATTAAAGTCCAAAAAATAGTTTAATAGTCCATAAAATCTAAAATAAGAAAATTTGAAAGAGTTTAACACAGAAAAATCGAATCGAGCTCCCGAGCGCCGCCAAATCCTAAGTTTAAGGATTACCTGAAAAATATTAAATAAATAGAGTGAACTATAAAACTCAATGTGTGCCTTAGCCCACAAGCTGAAATCACAACATAATCATGCTTAGATGCAAACATCAGAGCATACAGATCATATATTACACATGCTTAGCATGGCATAATCAAACAGAAAAATTCTATCCCCATCCGCTACATATTAATTTCGTCCAACCAACACACCAAATAGGACGACAAGAACCCATCCATTCATCACACCATAATGTGGTTGTATGCCACTTAGATAATATGCAACTATGCTGCCAAAATACATATATTGCAGGTATACTGCTAGAATTATATAATGCAGTAAAACTGCCAGAATCACACTTCCTCCATCACATCCATATATCCCACTCCAAATACACATGCAAAGTCATACTAAAAGATCAGGCATATGTATCATAGCATGCCACACGTACTCAAAAACAAACCAGATACATGTTTTTCATACATATGAGATAATTTAGCAGATCATACGAATAATCTTACTCAAACTCTAACATCCTTATCGAGCTCATGTAGATTAGATTTTAGAATACTCACACTCAACCCGCACAAGGCCTAACAAATTGCACAAAATGGACTCACATGCCTATGTGACCCACATACCCTACTTTCCAGATTATGTGACCTATATGGCCAACCACACGACCGTGTGATTCACACAGCTCAACAAACAATTAATCACACAGCCGTGTGACACACACGATCTGACACAGGACCAGACACGAGGTCGTATGGCATCGTTTGCTAGTTTCATTTTCTCACAAAATTGTCACGTTCCTTCAGAGGTGACTGAAAGCACATTATATTGCCACTTCACCCAAACCTTTAACGATAGATCACTAGTCCACTTACCTCTGACCCTCTTATAAAGACTCGACGTGTTGCACCTTGAGACTAGAGCTAATAGTGTATAACACTCAAAGCCTTGGGATAAGTCTAAGTCCTGACTCCCTCTCCTCCTTCCAAAATGTTCAATTTAGGCTAACTATTCATCTATATACCTCAATCATTTTTAGACCTTCAAGTGGTTTTCTTTTTTTAATTTTCTCTATATTATGTATGGAAGATTTATGTTTTTGAAAGGTGTAGTTAATTATTAATTATTAATGGTATTGTTTAGGATGTTGAGATAGATGCGTAAAACATAAAATATAAGAATATATATATATATATATATAAATTTTCTCTAAATCAAATGTTATTAGATGCAATGGAAAGATAAATTGTACTCTCAAGAAAAGACATATGTTCAAATCTTGAAAATGACATTAATGAAACAAACATCCACAAAATATTAAATATAAACCGTGAAACGAACATGAATGATACAAAAAGGAGAGTATTTTAAGGAAGGCACACCATATAAATGAAAAGAAAAGTTGAAAGGAAACTAATATTGAAAGAGGCAACTTGTCGCGACCTCAAGGAATTTCTCAACGCGACGTGACTCTCTGATTTGAGCTCGTCGAGACCTCAACGGCCCGATGAAAGAATTTTTTTTCTTTTCAAGTTATAACAATTCCAATACAATCGATCATTACAAGTGTTTAATAATTAACTAAACAACTAAAATGAATAGCTAGCAAACTACCATCTATGACCAACAAAGAGAATCCACATATTTTACATAAAGTGAGATTAGAATTTGGGACCTCAAAGATCCTAGGACCTCAGCCTTGCCATTGCCAAGCAAAAGAAGAAATTATTATTTAAATAGATTGACTGATGGAAAGACCGGATTAAAATTGACTCAAAATTTATGAATGTTTGGTGAAATTAACCCAAATCTGAGTCAAATGAAATAGATTGGTAACTGAGTTTGGTACATCCAAGCTGATTTTTTTTTTTTGGAGGAAATCAGACTGCAGTCTTTTTTTCTCAACGAACAAAAGTTTATTAAGGGAGAAATCATGCAAACACAAAGATACAATAGGGGAGAAGAAACAAAATAGGGAACGGAACAGTGATTAAGTCCCAAGGTTAGCATCCCAATAATGATCTAGGTTTAAGCCTGTTGATGTAATCCTTTCTTCCGATTTGTAACTTGACTGCCCGCTCGCACACACAAAAAGCAAAATACCTTCCTATATCTCCACATACTACACATACAAACCGAACATGGCAATATGCAGAACAACAGAAGCAAAACACAAGGCAATAAAGGGCTTCCACACACAGCTGAGCAGCAAAAACGAGTTTCAATTATTTCGATGGACTCTAGTCCGACGGATTTTGTCCCAAAATGCCTGGGGTTTATGTCTCTGAGGAACGTCATCGGGCCTCAGCATCATAGCTTTCCAACAAGCCACATGATAATTGGTACCATTATGGGAGACATAGGACCAGCCACCATTTATATTTGGACACGATCGGTACGAGCATCTAACCTTGCAACGGTTTGTAAGTGTCGTTGGCATCCCACTTATGGTTAGGGTGGTCGGAAGCCTTACACAAAGAAGATGTAAATTGGTTCTCCTGTTATTGCTGCGATAATATCGACCTTCTATGGGCAACTGACAGGCAGTGCATGGTAGATTTTGGGGAGGATAACTGGAAATGACGAAGTTAGAGCCAGCTAGAAAAGAGGGGAAATTGAAAGCAGTATGCCAAGTAAAATCGGTGCAACATTCTTCATGGAGATTGAAATTGCAGCTCAAAGGACACGAGAACCGCGGTCCGAACCCGGAATGCCCGCAGATTTTGCAGATGTAAAAAGCGGAACTAGATTTGTGACAAAGATCATGCCGTGGGTGACTAGAATGGTTTACAGTGTTGATTGTGAACATGTCTCTCCCAAGGTTTGACAATAAAAGAACTGCATACCATGGATACAGGCATGATTGGAGAGAATTTAAAGAGAAAATAAGACTGTTAGTTTATAATTAAAATAGATTTTGAAACGAAACTTCAAGGAAATAAGCATCTTGATTAATTTTTGTTGAATTATTTTTTATAGTTTTAATATTGAAAATAAAATAATTAACACGTTAAAAGTGGTTGATCCTATGGTTCCACCGCCGACACCCGTCAAGGTTCGATATATAAAAAGGAATAAAAGTTGGAATAAGAGAGCAAGGGTCCAAGGGAGTAGTGGGTCCAACTAATATATTTTCCATTTTCTTTCATTAATTCATTTTTACCTCTTTCAATTTTTTATGTGGATTAAATTGCAATTAAGTCTTAATCATCCTGTAATATTAAAACTTTGAAATTATTCATTCTATATTTCAAAAGGATTTTAAATTTCTACCGAGATTGTCCCTAGGGGCAAAATAAAAAAAAATTATTTTGGGTGAAAAAAGTTATTAAATTTTGAGGATTAAAATTGAAAATTTTTGTTCAAATAGTTTAAATTTAATTATTATTTTTTGAGAAAGACTAGAATTGTAATTTTATCATTTGATTAAAATGTAATTCTCTTCTGGGTACAGCACAAATAGGTTTATAGTCATTTTTAATTTTTTTCATATCTATACTTAAATTTAAATTTTTAATTGAATTGGTGTCACGAGTCAACTAAACATTAACTCAATTAAAAATTATCAAAATACCCTTTTATATGCACTATAGGTTATACTATATATTATAAGTGTATTTTTTTGTATTTTATATAAAATTAATAAAATAATTATGATGAGATTTGAACCCATAACACAATTAATTTTAAACATTCAATTTTATTATTTCAATCAAAACTTTATTTAAATTTGATCAAATTTTAACAAATACATTTGTTCCGTATATTTTTTCACCCACACGGTGGGTGTGCCATAATCTAGTATCACGATTATAGTTTAACTTTTATTTTCTTAATAAAATATGGGTGAGTATTTGGTACACTGATATTTTATTTTTTTTATTCCACTAGCAACATTAAAAAATTGATATGTGTTTTTTTTTAAATACCTATATGCATGCAAGTTTACTTCAATTACAAACATATAAATATGTTTACATGCAAATATAAATTTTAAAATTATTAATAAGTTCAACAACTTAATTTAATTATTATATTTTGTTTTTGAATGTAATTATAAAAAAATATAAACGATAATGAAAGTACAAACAATTGGTTAATAGAAATAAATATTTTGTATCAATTGATATGGATTATTAGCATATACGGTATCAAAGATAAAATTAGAAAATTTTCGAAGCTGAAATTAAGTTATAAATTTTAATAAGAGTTCATCATTATATTATGAAGATATTAGTTAATATAAGAAGATTAAGGTAAATTGTTCTTTAAGAAATATAAAATATCTTTATAATTAACTAATATCTTGATAAAAGTTACAAATTTATGCATAAAATATAAGAAAACATGTAAATTGTTTAAGCAGTTTGAGAATTACATTTACATTTGTGAGACTTCAGTTTAAGAAGAAAGGGACCCAACTCACATTTTGGCCCAAAATTCAATGGCTTCATTTTTGAAAAGCAAGTTTTGCAAAATAAAATATGAGCCCAAATCAATAGATGAGTGATTTTGTGGCATTGAAATTCAAGAAATTAAATTGGACAAAAAGGAATTTATTGAATTTTCTTTATTTGAGCTCAGACAAAATATTGTTTCTACAATAATAAAATGATATATTTATATAGAAACATCATGTTTGTTGGAATCAGATCAGATAAATTGGACTAGAAATTAGTTAATATATTAGTTTGGATAAAAAGGTCGAACACTGAATCGACAGTTAAACCAATTTTATAATTTTTAAATAATTTATTATGTTTTTGTAAATTTTTAATAATTTATTTAATTGAGATAGAACCAATGATTTAATCGATTCGATCATTGGTTCGAGTTTCTTAACCATGAGAAACATTCATCATTCGTTCCCCGTTACAAATTGTACACTTATGATAGGATTAGAAAGCATGGGGTCACTAATGAGTGAATGTGAAACCGGATTTTAATCTGAAAATATATATTGAAAGATATACATATCCCGAGTTTAGGGATTAAATTAAATAAAATGCAAAATATGATTGGTTTGTATTTGAATATGAATTTGATGAAAATTGATACTGTATATTTGTTGTATTATCGTATGTAGCTAAAGATGATGTCGGACCATTAAGAGGGAAAGGAAAAACGAGAGTCGTCAACGAGTGATGCGAGGATTCATATTGTACTTTTATATGCACAATCAATTTATTTGTTTGCATATTCATGTTAATTGCATGATTAAATATCGAAGTGAATATATAATTTTCGTATGAATTTATTCGTTGTGATTGATATTGAAAATTTAGATATTGGACTGAATTGAACAAATAGAAAATAGCATGATTTAATTGTACATACGATATGTGATATGAATTATTGACGGATATAGTATAGAACTATGATACTTGTTTATATGTATGATGATGGTCTTGAATGTAAACCATCGGTACGGTGTTTATCTGTTATGTAAACTGTTTCCTAACGATGCTGCTCACACGAGCTGTCAGGAGTATGCATAAAACATAAGTCCCAACCATCGTAGGACCTGTAATCCATGTAGGATCCATATCTTTTTCGAGTCACGATACTGCTCACACGAGCTGTCGAGGACTCGAAACAAATGCGGTACCTCAGCCATCGTGTCGGTACTATTTCAACGGCATAAAGCCTACTATCTTTTGCGTTGCATTTCTTCTATCATCTGCAATACCAATGCTTCCAATTTGCTGTTCATTGACAATATATGCATATACAAAGATATTAAGTAAGACCTACACTACGAACTTACCGGATTGAATTGCAGTTTAGGAAAGACTTCAGGGACTAATCTGCTAACTTCCCTTTTCCACGGTCTGTAGCATGATCGTATTCTACATTCACAAATCATTCAATTCTCACATTAAATTACATAATTTAGTTATTCAACACAATTTAGTCCTTTTGGAAAAATTACAGTTTTACCCTTAATAGTTTTCGTTTATTCAATCTAGTCCTTTCAACACAAAACATGCAAAACAACCATTCTCTCACACAACTTGTAACACCCCTATACCCGGTTCATATGTATAAACCCGATATCAAAGTATTACATTAAGGTTTAGTACAGAAAAAAAAAACCGAGTCATGCAACTTTTTTTCATCAACCAATGCAGTTTAGGCTTCTTGATTCAAAATATCGTAAATTAATCATGTATAATTAAGATCGAGACTTAAAATTGATTTAAAGGAAATAAAATATGATTTTTAGTCCAAGCACAATTTCATCCAAAATACCTCATTTCATTTCCTCACACAAAACATTTCAAAACAACATTTTTGTCTTCTAATAAGTACACATATAAGTTCCATAGTACATGCCATTTTACATCAAATGTAATATACCTAAATTTGAGCTCAAAGTGATGTGATGTGATGAGAGGTCCCGATTTAGCTTCTTATATTCCTTGTACCTACGCGTTAAAATAAACGTGTTAAGCTGGTGAAGGCTTAGTAAGTACTACAAAAGCAAAGTATAAACTTTTAAATTTTCTCATGTAATTTACTCTTTTGCCTTACCAGTATATAGCTTGTATCTTACCACATTGACATTCATTTCACTTTGGTCCACATTTTCTTTTTTCCCACAATTTAGCCCAATGTAGACTTCTATAGAACCCATCGGATAAACAGAATAGAAAGTACCGAAGTACTTAACAGTAAGCACACAAGTGCTGGGGAAATAGTAAGCACACACAGTGCAATCCAGTAAGCACACACAGTGCAATCAGTAGGCTCACATAGCGCAAATCAGTAGGCACACAAGGTGCGAAACAGTAAGCACACAAAGTGCGAAACAGTAAGCGCGCTAGCGTTCCTTAATGGCATGCCACTACTATCTCATGGTTCTAATTTGTCTACATGGGCATAACACTTCATATTCATCATTTCTCATTATTACACACATCACATTTATATTTCAAAGCTGTTCACTTTCATCACAGTCACTAAATTATTTATATCTTGAGCTAAAGAATTCGAAATTATAATCCGCTTGATGTTTCTGCAACTAGACTCAATCATATTTTTTACCATAAAATTTTCAGAATTTTTACTTTAGCCAATTTGTACAGTAAATTCTTTAAATTTACTCATTCTCTGCTGCCTGATAGTTTCGACCTTTCTTCACTAAAAATTATCTATATTTTTTAAAGAGATCAAATGATGTTCCCGTCTATTTATTTTGAAAATAGACTCATTAAGGATTTATCTATATAAATTTTAGCCTCTAATTATTTTTATAAATTTTTCTATGATTTTTCAAAGTAAGAACAGGGGAACTCGTACCTACTCTGACCTTGTTACACAAATTCAGTTGTATATCAAAATATACAGATCCATTTCCATCACCGTTTCTTCCATATGAAACTAAACTTAATAAGATTTAATTAAATATATAATAGGACCCTTAACTCTTTATATACAATTTTTAGTGAATTTTCGAAGTTAATCCTCTATTTTGTCCAAACTGTTTTACTAAATCACACATTAATGCCTTCATTTTATCATTGTAAACATTCAAATTATGTACCTATCTAACAATTTTTATGCTAATAATTCATATACCATTAGAGAAATTAAACTATAATTCAAAACTCTTGTAGTACTTACAACAAAAAGGCTGAATTTCCTCTCTTTTACCCCTTGCTCTATTCTTTTCCTTTGTCTTCAATTTGATCCTTGCCTCTCTTCTCTTTCTCTTCAATTTCACATAAACACATATAAGCTATAAGCTATAATTCAATAATTTTCATGCTAAATAACAGTAAAATACATGTATAACATGAGAATTTAACCATTTCTTACCTTAACCATTGAATTCAAATTTTCTCGATTTAGTCCTTTATCTCTCTAACACCTCAAAAGTAATTCTATATGAGATTTGAGGTGTCTAATAACTCTCTTTTATGACTTTCTTTCAGAAATTCCAAAGAAAATGGAAGGTTTTGGAGTTTGGAAAGCTTAAAAATGATGGAATGACCTATTTGGACTAAAATCAAAAGTTGAAAATGGAAGAAAAGGGCATGGACGGCTGAACTATGAAAAGAGCGGATATTTTTTACTTTTAATTGATTTTTAACCTTTCTCAAATTCTCTAGAAATCTCACTTAAAATATCTCACTTTAATAAAAATGGTAAAATTGCACTCTTAGTCCTTGAGCCTTTCAACTTTACACTTTGGCCCAAAGCTTTGCCGCCAAAAATATCTTCCACCAAATTACTCTTTTGCCCCTCCTTAATCAATCTAATTCCCATGATGACTCATAATTCAATTTGGACAAAATACTATTTAGTCCTTCCTCCTTTCTCACAATTACTAATGAATCCTTAATTTTCTAACTATTTTCTTATTTTAGCTATATATAGTCTAATTCTCAATTCTACTCTATTACTATTCCCAATCCGGTTCAAGAACGCGGATGTTACACAACTAACCATAACCAAATTTTCTTAGGTACCTATCCAACCCATTCACATATCTATTTCACAACAATTCATGTAATTTCACCAATTTTACATTTTAGTCCTTTAACCCTAATTTTATCAAAAATCACTTTACAAAAGGATTTAACCCAAGTATCAAGCATTTAAATACATCAAAAGCTTTCAAGAACAAGGAATTTCAACAATGGAAAGTTTTCTAACATTTGACAGATTCACAAATTAGTCCTAATAAGCTAGATTAAGCTGATACGGACTCAAAAACATAAAAATTATTAAAAACGATCAAGGTTTGCTTACCCAAATCAAAGCTCAAAGATTGGTATTAAAAACCCTAAGTTTCTCCTTTTGTGTCGTGTGAAGAAGAAAGAAGAAAGAAAAATGAATGAAATTCTAAATTTCATTCTTTTAATTCCTTATATATATAATGACAATTTTGTAATTATTGAGTCTTTCATCATTAAGCTTTAATTAACTATTTTTTAACCTTTATTAAACCTATTTATAAACAATATAAATCATACCAATCCACTAACTAATACTCCTTTGGTTAATTAACTCATTTGGTCAATCTAATTAAACATCTATACTTTTATCCTTTTTATGATTTAGTCCTTTCTATTAAATTAACTATCTAATCAATGCTATTTTCGAATCATAATTCATACAATGCATATATCATTAGAAACATTTATAATAACTAAATTTACGACTTGGCCGGAGCTGTATTCCCAAAACCACTGTTTCCGACACCACTGAAAATCGGGCTGCTATATGATCTGTATCGATTCAATGATTACCCTACTAATGATCCGAGTAAAATTGAGTTAGCTGGCATGCTTTAGGATGAAAATCATCATTGTCGGGTCATCCAGGATGGTAGAATATACAAATAGTGAAAGCCATTATTATTAGGTTATCTTGGATGGTAGAATATTGATATAGTGTGAACCATCGTTATCAAGCCACCCAAGATGGTAAAGTGTGTATATAGTGAAAACCATTGTTGTCGAGACATCTGGGATGATAAATAAGCAATTGGTAAAAGCCATTGTTGTCGGGCCTTCCGAAATGGTATAGCATTCGAACTCTAAAAGTCATCGTTTTCGAGTAATCTAGGATGATAAGGATAGAATCAAGGCTGTGGAATGTTAATGAAATTGGTATATTATGTATTCATACATATGAAATATGCATAAGGTTAGTACAAATAAGGTCGTGTATAATATTTGGCATTTGATACATGAATGGTAATCCAAATGGTTATAATTTGATCATATGTTGATTGTATCTTTATTATGTTAATGCTTCTGTGTTATTGACTTGAATCATGAAAGTATCACTCAGCGTATAGTTTGTTTATTCTGTGCACAGGTTTATGTAAATCTCAAAGTCCCGAGGCATGGTCCAACCTCTAGACAGTGATCCTCAACTTAACAATGTTTGGATAGTCCCTCTTTCGTTTAATATATGGCATGGACCTAGGTTTGAGTCAGTTTTGTATATCATATATGAATAAGTTGGTATTTAAGTATAAATGTCTTTGTAAAAGTCATGTTTTAAGATGGTTGAAATTAAAATGAACTTAATATGAATATGTTACGTTAAATGTAGTGAATTGGTATAAAATAGTTAAAAATGCAGTATTTGTCATAGGTATCAAGTATGAAATGAAGTTTTGTGTAATGTGCATGTAAAAGTACTGATTAATGGTTAGAATTGAGCATATGAATGTGGCATTTTTGGTTAAATGGATGAACGGAAGAATTGGTTATGTGTTTAAGTGATTTGAATAGGTACTAAATGGACCATTTTGCAAACAAATGGTCACGTTGTAACATCCGCGTTCTTGAACCGGATTTGGAATAGTAATAGAGTAGAATTTAGAATTAGACTATATAGCTAAAATAAGAAAATAGTTAGAAAATTAAGGATTAATTAGTAAGTGTGAGAAAGGAAGAAGGACTAAATAGTAATTTATTCAAATTGAATTATGAGTCATCATGGGAATTAGATTGATTAAGGAGGGGCAAAAGAGTAATTTGGTGGAAGATATTTTTGGAGGCAATGATTTGGGCCAAAGTGTAAAGTTGGAAGGCCCAAGGACTAAAAGTGAAAATTTACCATTTTATTAAAGAGAGATATTTTTAGTGGAGAAATCTAGAGAATTTGAGAAAGGTTAAAAATCAATTAAAAGTAAAAAATATCAGCTCTTTCATAGTTCAACCGTTCATGTCATTCTCTCCTCCATCCAACTTTTGATTTTATTCCAAATAGGTCCTTCCACCATTGTTAAATCTTCCAAGCTCCAAAATCTCCTATTTTCTTTGAAATTTCTGAAAGAAAAGTATACAAGGGGGTTTGTAGACACCCCAAACTTCTTATAGAAATTATTTTGAGGTGTTAGAGAGCATAGGGATTAAATTGAGAAATTTTGAATTCAAGGGTTAAGGTAAGAAATGGTTAAATGTTCATGATATACATGTATTTTACTGTTATTTAGCATGGAAATCATTGAATTATAGTATTTAGCTTACAAGTGTTTATGTGAAATTGAAGAGAAAGGAAAGAAAGAAAGGGACCAAATTGAAGACAAAGGAAAAGAGAAGAGCAAGGAGTAAAAAAAGGAGAAAATCAGTCTTTTTGTTGTAAGTACTACAAGTTTTTTTTTAAATTGAAAATTTATTCTCTTTAAAGTATATGATTAATTGTGATAAAAATGAGTAAAATGATGTGTTTAGTTATAAATATGGTGATTAGGTGTGATTAAATGAAATTTAGTGCAAGGGAAATAAGAGAAAGGAAAAATTCACTTCAAAACAGTTTGGACAGTAACAGGGGACTAACTTGGAAAATTCACCAAAAATTTTATATAATGAGTTAAGGGTCGAATTATATATGTAATTAAAGCTTATTGAGTGTAGTTTTATATGGAAGAAACAGTGAAAGAAAAAAAAGTTCATATTTCGAGATATACTAGTTTTAGTTTAATAATGTCAGAGTAGATTCGAGTTCCCCTGTTCTGACTTTGAAAAATTATAGAAAAATTTATAAAAATTATTAGAGACTGAAATTTATATGGCAGAATATTTAATGAGTTTATTTTCAATATAAACAGACAGAAACATCATTTGATTTTTTTACTAAAAGATAGATAATTTTTAGTGAAGAAAGGTCGAAACTGTCAGGCAGCAGCGAAGGAGTAAATTGAAAGAATTTACTGTACAAATTGGCTAAAGTAAAAATTCTGGAAATTTTATGGTAAGAATATGATTGAGTCTAGTTTCAGAAACATCAAGCGGTTTATAATTTCAAATTCTTTAGCCCAAGATATAAATAATTTAGTGACTCTGACGCAAGTGGACAGCTTTGAAAATTAATGTGAAAATAAGAGTAAAGAGGTATATAATGATACATATGTGATGAACAATATATATGTGAAATATTATGTGTTTAATTATGAATATTGATTATATGGTAAAATGGTGATATTGTGTAAGCCTTTGAGTAAATAAAGGTGAAAAAAATACATGATTATGTATATGTGAAGAGAAATGTAAATTTGATATATGAAATTATGAGAAATGATGAATATGAGAGATTATGCCCATGTAGACAAGTTAGAACCATTGTGATAATAGTGGTATGCCATTAAGGACCACTAGCGCGCTCTCTGATTAGCACTGTGTGTGCTCTCTGTTTAGCACTTCGTGTGCTCTCTGATTAGCACTTTGTGTGCTCAGTACTTTGTGTACTCTCTGTTTAGCACTTTGTGTGCTCTCTGTTGCCCAGCACTTATGAGCTCTCTGTTTAGTACTTCGGTACTCTCTGTTTGTTCCGTTTATCTGATGGGTTCTATAAAAGTCTATTATGGGCCAATTGGATAAATAAACTAAGTGAGCTATGATTAAGAAAGCTATGATGACTAAATTGTGAAAAGTGAAAGAATGTGCAAATTATTACATTGAGGTAAAGAAATGATAAATACATGAAAGAGAAGTACTATATGTGTATGTGTAATTATATGTTGATAATTAAGTGAAATGACTAAGTTGTGAAAAAGGGATAAAAATGTAAAATCTACCGTTGAGGTAAGTTGGAATATGAGGATGAATGCGTGTTATGGTGAAATTATGGTAAGTTAAATGTTACATGCAAGAAAGGTTAGAAATTTCATACGCATGAGTAATTAAATGTTTGATAAATTAAGCAATAAACAAATAATCATCTATTATGCTTATAGTGCTTACTAAGCCTTCACCGGCTTAACGCGTTTATTTTAACGCGTAAGTACAAAAGCTACGGAAAGCTAGAGTCGAGTAAGGGACCTCTCATCACATCACATCACTTTTGATGCTCAAGTTTAGGTAATTTACTTTGAAGAAAAATGGCATGTACAAATGGTATACTTAGGTGTCCCTAATGAACAAGTTACTAATATTGTTTTGAAAATTTACATGAATTGAAAGAAAAAAAAATTATTATACTCGTTTTTAATTCTCTGACATTGTATGTAATACTCTTATGCCGGGTTTATACGTGTGAACCGGGTATAGGGGTGTTACACACGTCGTGACGTCGCACCCTTATCGTCACGACGATGAACCTCCAAAATTGTGACGTCAGCCCGATATTTTGCAAATTTTACATTTGAGTCCTCCAATGATCTCGATTATCGAAAGAGCTTTCGTAAGCTCAGATAAACCTCGGACCAAATTGTATATTATAATATGATGATGGAATGAGCATGTTAGTGAATATAAAATTGTAGTTGCTCTAGCAACGAATGTGATATTCTATAGTTCGAACTCGACGATCAAGTTAGGTATGAGGTGTTAAAGGTTATATCAAATTTGTCTCTCTATTATAAAATGAATCAATTTAGTCCCTATACTATTAAAAGAATCTAAGTCCAAATTGTATTAGAGTTAACATTTTTTTATAAAAAAATATCTTGAAAATTATTATTTTTCAATGGCAATTCAATTCCAAATAAAAGATTTCATTTACAAAATCATAAAAACTTTAAAAATATTAGCTATATTAAACAATAAAAAATATTTTTTAAATATTAAATGTTAACTCAATTTCAATTTATTATTATTTGATTCTTTTTAATAGTTTAAAGATTAATAATGTAAGAATCATTTAAATAATTTCACTTATTTATGACACATGTTAATGGGAATTAAGAATAATTTATTGAAAATTTGTTAGAAAATAAGAACCTTGTACCTAAATATCAAACATAAAATCTATCCTCGTACCAAAACTTGACTTTTCTTATTCAAGGAAACAAAACTTGGACTTTGATATTGTATATTACGTATCAAACTTAAAATCTATTTACAATTTGAAAAGCGAATTAATAATTAAATTTAGATATAATTATTTATAATTACATTTTCGTTCAATTTCTAATTAAATTAATATAGAAATTAGGAAACATAAAATTATATTTCCTATGTCTCAAAAATGTCATGGTCAAATTTTGTAATATTTTATTTTAATTATTATTAAAATTGTATTTAAAAACTACTCCATTTTAAATTTTTTAATAAATTTTTCATTAGAATTAAAGGTTTACGATAAAAGTTTTTCATGTGTATATGTAATGAGTTAGCATAAATGACTAAATTTATTAAAGATAATTTAATTATATAATTTGATGAAATTAAAGGTTTATGACGTAAATAAAAATGTATACTAACTTAAGTGACTTAAAATGCAAATTTCACAATTAGTCAGTCATCAGTCAAACCTTTTGTTTTCACATTAAATCTCGTCAAGCCTGTAATTAATTACTCAAGGCCTTGGAAAGTCAAAGATTTTTGTATGTTCTTGTTCCTCCCCGGTAGACGCCGCCGGTAGAAAATAACATACTTTCGCGGTGACTCAGGCCGGCAGCCAGGCGGCCAGAAAAAAGCCCCCCCCAAAGAATCAACACTTCAATTTTAGCTTCAACTTGTTCAATGAAATTCAACTTTCTGCTTAGACTGCAATTTCAAACTTTTCTAGTTATTTCTTTCTATGTTACGCGAACTCAAAGTAATTGTTGAATGTATAAGAATGCTTTCAATTATATATATATATATTAAAATGTTTTTCATCTTTATTAATTTTAAATTTTTAACTGATTGGTATTATTAATTATCTGGACACTAATTCGATTAGAAAATAAAAAAATATTTTTATATACACATAATAATTTATATTATTACTAGATTATTTTAGTTTTTTATTTTATATTTTTAATAAAATCAATAAAAAAACTCACATGTAGTGAGAATTGAACTTTTGATACATGGATCTATAAAATCGTAATTTTAAATACTTGAATTGAATGCTATTTTTTTTGTGAATTATAAGAGGAGGATAAAACCTTAACAGCAACGCGACTAACACAACTTGAACTCAGATCACACCTGAAGCAATGAATATCCTGATCATCGGATCAATACACGGGTTCAATTGAATGTTATTTTTACACTCCTATAATCTAATTTTCACATGTATTCAAATACAGTGAACATAAATGTTGGATATAACAATATTGGAAGAAAAATTAAGGGTAGGATGACCACGTTTTTTCTGTTGAAATATAGGTAGATGAATTGGAATAAATCTCTTCTTAGTCAAAAATACCGACAACGAATTCCATCACTCTTCTCTATAAAGGGAGAGCAAAGCTTCTTATTCTTCATACCAAATAATCCCACACACTCTTTGTTTTCTCACATTTTCCGACAAGATGAATATTGTAGCCAATCAATCTTTTTTAAGCTTTGCTTCTATTATCTTATTGTTGAGCTCCATTGTCATTGTGGGTGAAGCTCGTGATCCTTTCAATACCCTGATGGCCCAAAAATTTGCGGGTGGAAGGGTTTCTAATATCTTTGATATTGGCTTGTACCTTGGAGCAATCAAAGACGCGGGTCCGAGTGGTGGTGAGGGACATAGGTTCACCGGTAGTCGCACCATCGGAGGCATTAAGAACGCTGGCCCAAGCAGTGCTGAGGGACAAAAGTTACTTAATGGTTTGGCTGTTGGAGGTTTAAAGGTCTCCAGCCCGCGCCCTGGTGTAGGAAACAAGTTTACCGACGAAGGTCCGAGCCCTGGAGTAGGAAATAAGTTAATTGATAGCCGAACCATTGGTGGCATCAAGGACTCCGGACCAAGCCCTGGAACGGGAAATAAGTTTACCGACTCCGGTCCAAGCCCTGGAACGGGAAATAAGTTTACCGACTCTGGTCCAAGCCCTGGAACGGGAAATAAGTTTACCGACTCCGGTCCGAGCCCTGGAACGGGAAATAGGTTTACCAACTCCGGTCCGAGCCCTGGTGTGGGAAACAAATAAATATATAGTTGGGACTCTTTCAAAGCCTTGGAGAAACGAAGGCTTTCGAAAATATCAGACTATTTCTGACGAATTTTCGTAAGAAACGAAGGAAACAAGTTCACTTTTAGCCAACAATAAGAAGATTTTTTTATACTATTAAGTTCAATTTTTTAGTTTATTATAGGTATATATTTTATGCATTGATGGTATATAATTTCATACAAATGAAATAATGTTAGATAAATTTAATTTTAGAATTTTTTTTAATGATGGGTTAAATATAAGTTTGTTTATTATTATTGTTTTTATGGTGTAATCATTTGTAATGTTAATTCCTAATTCATATAACAATAATTATTACCACAATGGTTTATATATTCGCATGAGTGGATTGATTGTATGTGTTAAATCAATAATTTTATATAAATCATTTAATGATTATATTATGTGTTTCATAATTTAAGAAATTATTTCAACACGAAATAATAAAACAAAATTATTTCATATTTTAAATCCAATAATTCATAGGTGCAGTTGTGAGAGGGCCGAATTGAAGTTGGATGGGGTTTTGAAATGGTGATATGATTGTCAGATATTTTTCAAGTTGAAGTTCGGACATTATTTGAAGGTTTAAAGTATGATTGGGCATAGGAATACTGTTAAAGGGAGATTAAGAGTGATAATTTTCTATTGATTGCCGTTATACAAAATAGGTTAGCAGCAACCAATAATTAAAACGAAGTTAAGTTTATTTAAGACTGGTATTTTAAGGATTCAAAAGTGAAATTTCGGTAAATCCTGAGAGAAAAAAATAAAATGGCAAATCGTATCGTCAAAGAGGCTTGAGGTGAAAAGGAACAATTGATTATTCATAAAAAATTACTAGCTATTGTAAGAGATTTATTGGATGATGATGTCCATCGTGTTATGTGCCCATTACTTGAGGAAGGTTAGTACTAATGTAACTTTAGCTTAAGGTTATATCATTTTATTTACCAAAAAAAGAGTTGTCTAATAAAATTCAATAGATTTCAACTTCAACATATTCAATTTAGTAATTTTTTGTGTTTAGTGGTTAGACCAAAGAATACTATATATATTTGTGTTTTAATTATGTGCAGGTTTCTATTTATCTGTTTTTTTTATATAATATTTAGAATTATTTATAATCTCTCTCAACTTATAAATAAGATGTTAATTGGTATTAAAAAAAAAATGGTATGTTAATGTACTTAAATGCACTTGAATCTACGTTACTTACATTGACAACAATGCCTATATCAATCAAACTAAGACTCAATCAAAGATGTGATTCTTATAATTAATTACTGAAATTGATTTTTTATTTGTATTACTGGAACTGATTTTGAAACTATAAAATAGCCTATAATATATCACTTCAAATTAGAAAGAAGGAGCCCCCAAAAACTCAAGACGTGTGGTAATTGTAATGCTATAAAATTAGAAAGGTTAAAGCTTTCACGTGCATAAATCAAGGTCAATTATTTGGTCAAAGAATTTATTTGTGGAAAAACTTGTTACTTTCACATGCATAAATCAAAGAATTTATGCAATTAGAAATATTGAAGATAGGTCCCCTTCCCATAGTAATCATGAAGAAATATTTAACCTAAAATCATGGAAATTGTTAGCAGATATTAGGAAATTTAGGAATACTTGTAATCAATTTACAAAATAAATGGACCCATCAAATAAAGCTTTTAATATTTACGTATAAGTCTTCAATTTTTTGTTTTTTCTTTACTCAATAATAATGTTTAATATTATTATTTATTAATGATATATGAGATTTATATACCGATAATGTATAAAATATTCTCTCATTTTATTGAGAATACAATTAAAGTGCGTTTGATATGAATGAAATTAGCTCCCATTTATTATTAAGAATAGATTTATCATTGTTGAAACTGTTTTCATTTTGCGTAAAATTAACTTGATGATGTTTGATAACATTTTAAAAAATACCTATAGTTTTTTTAAAAGAAAAGTTTACAAACTCTTTTAAATAGGTAATTATTTGATCTACATTTTGAAAATTAGAGAAAACTCAAGTTCGAGAGCCAACTCCTATGAGGAAAGTATTAATATTCTCACAATACACATAGATTGATACCTCGTTTAATACCTACTATTTTTAAATTTCAAATATTATAAGTTGAAATGTGGTCCCGTAAAAATTTAAGTATTCATAAATTTTATTAATTGAATGAATTTAATGGCTACTTTATAAATAAATTCCAAAAAATTAAATTTTTTTTGTAAAAATTACGGAAATAAGTCGATTTTACGAAAACACAGCGCTCTCTACTACATTAGCATTAAAAGTGGTAGTACCAATATTTATTTATTTCTTGGTGTCACTTATTAATAAGAAAATAAAGCTTAAAAAACAAGCATTTATATAGACCAAAAGTCTCATTTCCCTTGTTTTTTTTTGCAAATTAGTTGAAAACGCTTCCAACCGAAAGCATTTTCGTAAAATTGACCTGTTCCCGTAATTTTTTCAAAAATCGATCTATTCACATAATTTTTTACTTTTTCGATATTTATTAGTATATTAGTCGAATTTAATTCTAAAACTAAAAAAATACTAAATTTATTTTAACTTTTTAAATTTGCTCGGGTCTAAGAAGGGAGTTTTAATATTAGGAACCATAAATGAGATTGTATCCAATAATTTTGGCAACAATCTCTCATCAATTTTCCTTAATATTAAATGTTGCCGTATTTTAAGAAAAATGAATAATATTAATGAAAATTCAATATCAAATAAATAAATGCTCAAAATTTTTAGTAAAAACTAAAATTGAGTCTTAGTTTAATTGATATGAGTATTTTAAGAAAAAATGAATAATATTAATGAAAATTCAATATCAAATAAACAAATGCTCAAAATAATGTTAGATAAATTTAATTTTAGATTTTTTTTAATGATGGTATAAATATAAGTTTGTTTATTATTATTGTTTTTATGGTGTAATCATTTGTAATGTTAATTCCTAATTCATATAACAATAATTATTATCACAATGGTTTATATATTCGCATGAGTGGATTGATTGTATGTGTTAAATCAATAATTTTATATAAATTATTTAATGATTATATTATGTGTTTCATAATTTAAGAAATTATTCAACACGAAATAATAAAAAAATATTATTTAATATTTTAAATCCAATAATTCATAGGTGCAGTTGTGAGAGGGTCGAATTGAAGTTGAATGGGGTTTTGAACTGGTGATAGGGATTGCCAGATATTTTTTAGGTTGAAGCTCGGGTATTACTTGAAGGTTTAAAGTATAATTGGACACAGAGGTATCGTCAAAGGGAGATTGAGAGTGATAATTCTCTGCTGATTGTCATTATACAAAATGGGTCAACAGCAACCAATAATTACAACGAAGTTAAGTTTATTTAAGATCGGTGTTTTAAGGATTCGAAAGTGAAATTTCGGTAAATCCTGAGAGAAAAAAATAAAATGACAAATCGTATCGTCAAAGAGGCTTGAGTGAAATGGAACAATTGATTATATTCATAAAGAACTACTGGCTATTGTAAGAGATTTATTGGATGATGATATCCATCGCATTATGTGTCCATTACTTGAGGAAGGTTAGTACTAATGTAACTTTAGCTTAAGGCTATATCATTTTATTTACCAAAAAAAAAAAGTTCTCCAATAAAATTCAATCGATTTCAGCTTCAACATATTCATTTTAGTAATTTTTTGTGTTTAGTGGTTAGACCAAAGAATACAATGTATTTGTGTTTTAATTATGTGCAGGGTTTGTTCTTTTTGATACAATGCTTAGAATTATTTATAATCTCTCCTAACCTATAAATAAGATGTTAATTGGTATTAAAAAAAAATAGTATGTTAATGTACTTAAATGCACTTGAATCCACGTTACTTGCATTGACAACAATACCTATATCAATCGAACTAAGACTCAATCAAAGATGTGATTCTTATAATTAATTACTAAAATTGATTTTTTATTTGTATTACTGGAATTGATTTTGAAACTATAAAATAGCCTATAATATATCACTACAAATTAGAAAGGAGGAGCCACCAAAAACTCAAGACGTGTGGTAATTGTAATGCTATAAAATTAGAAAGGTTAACGCTTTCACGTGCATAAATCAAGGTCAATTATTCGGTCAAAGAGTTTATTTGTGGAAAAACTTGTTACTTTCACATGCATTTATAAATCAAAGAATTTATGCAATTAGAAATATTTAACCTAAAATCATGGAAATTGTTTAGCAGATATTACGAAATTCAGGAATAGTTGTAATCAATTTACAAAATAAATGGACCCATCAAATAAAGCTTTTAATACTTACGTATAAGTCTTTCATTTTTTGTTTTTTCTTTACTCAATAATAGTGTTTAATATTATTATTCATTAATAATGTATGAAATTTATATACCGATAATGTATAAGATATTTTCTCATTTTATTGAGAATACATTTAAAGAGCGTTTGACATGAATGAAAGCTCCCATTTATTATTAAGAATAGATTTATCATTGTTGAAACTGTTTCCATTTTGCGTAAAATTAGCTTGATGATGTTTGATAAAATTTAAAAAAAATTGATTAAACATTATTTTCTTAAAAAAAAAAAAACAGGAGTCGTCATCAATATTTTTGTTTAGGTGTGATCGAATATCTATAGTCTTTTTAAAAGAAAAGTTTGCAAACTCTTTTAAATAGGTAATTATTTGATCTACGTTTTAAAAATTAGAGAAAACTCAAGTTCGAGAGCCAACTCGTGTGAGGAAAGTATTAATATTCTCACAATACCCATAAATTGATACCTTGTTTAATACCTACTGTTTTTAAATTTCAAATATTATAAGGTGAAATATGTTCCCGTAAAAATTTAAGTATGCATAAATTTATTAATTGAATGAATTTAATGGCTATTTTATTAATAAATTCCGAAAAATTAAAAAAAATTACGGAAATAAGTCGATTTTACGAAAACATTTCTAGCTAGAAGCGCTCTCCACCACATTAGCACAAAAAGTGGCAGTACCAATATTTTTTTATTTCCTGGTGTCACATATTAATAAGAAAATAAAGCTTAAAAAACAAATCTTTATATAGACCTAAAGTCTCATTTTCCTTGTTTTTTTGCAAATTAACTGAAAACGCTTCCAACCGAAAGCATTTTCGTAAAATAGATTTGTTCTCGTAAATTTTTCAAAAATTGATCTATTTACATAAATTTTTAATTTTTCGACATTTATTAGTATATTAGTCGAATTTAATTCTAAAACTAAAAAAATACTAAATTTATTTTAACTTTTAAAATTTGCTCGGGTTTAAGAAGGGAATTTTAATATTAGGAACCATAAATGAGATTGTATCCAATAATTTCGGCAACAATCTCTCATAAATTTTCCTTAATATTAAGTGTTGCCGTATTTTAAGAAAAATGAATAATATTAATGAAAATTCAATATCAAATAAACAAATGCTCAAAATTTCTAGTAAAAATTAAAATTAAGTTTTAGTTTGATTGATACGGGTATTATTGTCGAAAAAAGAAAACGCGAGTTCAAGTGCATTG
This sequence comes from Kokia cookei, assembly GCA_039519145.1. Taxonomy (NCBI): domain Eukaryota; kingdom Viridiplantae; phylum Streptophyta; class Magnoliopsida; order Malvales; family Malvaceae; genus Kokia; species Kokia cookei. The sequence continues at coordinate 2,325,529 of CM076907.1, read as the reverse complement.
AAATACATTATTTTCCTATTTATAAATTGAGGAGAAACTATTAATAATTCTAAACAATATATAAAAAAACTCAAATATAATCAAAATATATGATGAAATTATTAGAGAAAAACTAAAACAAGAACACGACTTTCAAATTGACATATACGGCACAACACATATCATATATATATATATATATATATATATATACACACACACACGTGCGATCATGCTATTACACCCACCATTCAAAGCTTAGAAGAAACATTTTTTGACATTTGCAAGGAAGAAATTAAAGGCAAATGCCATTGACTTTTTGCAACTATACTTACTACCGTTAACAAATGGGAATGCAAAACCAGCATTCAAAATATGTGGGACACCTAATCTATATATGTAAGCAAAGGAAAGGCAAAACATCCATAAGCCCTTACCGACTTCATTAAATATGACAGAGAATAATCTTAAATATGTACATCAAAATCACGTTTCACCCCCACAATAATGAATGGACATTTTTATGCATTGAAACCAATGACTTTAAATCTTTGCACCACACAATGAAATGTACCTATAAGAAACCGATCTTCCTAAATTTCAATTTAATTTCGATCTCTCTAAATTTTTTTTTATTATCGTAAAAATTAAAATTTAATTTCGATCTCCCTAAATTTTTTTTTTAATTCACCTGCTTATTTGGGATTATGGTTACTTATACTACTAAATTTGTTCGGCTAACAGGTTTGTTTTTCCTCTCCTGTTCACAGTAGCGACACAACAATTAGGGTTTCAACCCTAACCAGCACACTTGTAATGGATTGGGCTTTAGGCTTAGGACTAGACTTGGGCTTTACATAAACTCAGGCCATGAAAAAGTTAAAATGGGCTTCAAAAGGATTGGGACTTTAAAAATAGATTGGGCTCTAAAAACAATTCGAAACTGGGCCTTGACTTTTACGAATTAATAGAAAATGATTAATTGAGGATTAATATACCAATTATTTTCCTCCACTTTCTCCTTTGTCCTTTGCTGTCTGCCGATCCCTTCTCCAAGGTTTGCTCTTTTCGATTCTTCTTTTTCTTTCGTGATTTTCTTTACTGTTGTGGCTCTCTCCAGGTTTCTTCAACCCCTTTTTGGTTTCAAGACATGTGAGTTTGGCTTTAGATTTCATCCTTGATGAAAGTTAAGCCAGCTGGATATAGAGATTAATGTGAGTATGCATGTATATGTGTGTATATATATAATAGATTAAATAATAAAAACCAAACTTTAAGAAAATATATAAAATAGGAATACTAAATTTTTCAAACGAAGATTAAACCCGAATTTGATCCACATTTGACTTGAACAGAATATAATTATTATAATCATTTTCTAAAGAATTCAATTGGTTGTAATGTGATTCCGATGTTTGGTATGTAAATATTAATTGTAATCTTCAATATAAATTGTTTCAAATGGACCGATCTTAAAAGATTAACTATCACACATTCAAAGTATCAATGAAAATTAGAGTCCAAAGACTTTGTTTCGGATGATTGTTAATCTCCAAATCAGACAAATATGTGACCTGCGTAGCACTAGGAGCAATGGGCACTACTCACATAACTACCTCAACAAATTAGTACAACCTTTCATGATACTCGCAATTTATATAACAAAAATAAAATCCAAAATTTCAAATCTTACTTTCAGACATATAGCATAGACCAACACATTACAAATTAAGTTTGCTGATGACCGCACTAACAACAGAAATCACACCCATTTGACTTGACTTGTTGCAAGAGCAAGTTCAAGCCTTATTGAACAAAGCAAATAAAATCATAAACAAACACAAGCCCTGGATTAACTAGTTTTGAGAAATTTGAAATAAAGTGGAAACTAAAGTAAACGGCTCTCCAAGTATAGCAGAAACGATCAGCTTGAGAAATGTGATCAACAATCTGATACCCTTCATTGCATTCGAGCTTTGCGCCTTATTTGGGCGGGCCACTTGGTTTGGAGCAAGATTTTGCAGTGCAAGGATTTTATTATCCTCATTAGCGAGAACATCAAGTTGGAAATAACCCTTTTTCCAGTTGTCAAGACATGCTTCTTTTAGACATGCCACATGGTAACATAGGTTACCATCTGAGGAAACATAGGACAAACCCTGGACTTTGCCTGATGTTCTTTCCTTTCTTTGACATTTCAAGCATTTTGATTTGATCTTTTGGCGAAGTTCGATTACTTCGTTGGAATCCGGAAGGGTAATGGTCAATGGAAGGTTCGCGCAATGGGGATGTAAATCATTATCTCCATGGGAGCATTGGTACAAAAATCCTCGTATGTCCAAGGCACAAATGTCGCAAATTCTTGTCCTTGGTAATGGATTTTGTCGGTGAAATTTGAAGTCACAATTTCTGAAAAATCTCTGGGCCGGTGGAACTCCGTATTCAAGCCCCAATCCGCATTCGTCATGAAGGATGTAATTGCAATTCTCTTCGGGACATTTGTAGCGAAGCCCAAATCCTGGCTCTTTGCACCCACCGCAAATGAAATGATCTTCACTCCTTTCCAATCTAAGCTTATGCTCTGGGTGACCAACTTCATCATATATCTCTCGCAATCCTGCCATCTCTCCCAATTGGCTTTTCTGCAAACACAAATATTGAATTGAATTGAATTGAATTGAATCATCAACCAATTCAAACAAATACGTGCAACTATGATTATTTTCATACAAAATTGTGTTTTATTCGTAATTTGAAAGTTTAGATACATACCAACTCATTGTCACTTGAAATTAAAATACTTATTTTTAAGAATATTCACAATATCATTCACTGAATTTTAGTGATGGGTAACAAAACAAATCAAAGAACTAAGATAATTTAAAAAAAAATAATCAAAACTTTAAAATCTAAAGACCAAAGATTAAATTAAAACCACATAAAAAAAAGAAATATATGCACCTATATGGTATATGCATGTATATTTAACTTAAAAAGAAATATATGTGCCGAATGAGTCTTAGTTTAATTAGTATTGGTATTATTGTCAGTGTAGGAGGATGTAAATTCAAGTGCGCTGAAGCATATTGTCCTCCTATTTAAAGGCTACTACAATTATGCATGAATTGTTGCAAATATAAAAGGAAATAACCTTGAATGAACGTAGGAACCAAGATGGTTAATAGCTTCTTTGAAGGCTTCTTAAAATGCTGGAATGGAAAGAGCCATGTGAAGTTATGTATTTATGGAACAAATAGCTCCTATATGCTCCTTCATTGGTTATTTCTTCCACACGTCTAGATCATTTTCTTTTTTTATTTTGACTTTTATTATTATAACTATTACAATTTTACTATTATTATTTGTCAATCACACTTAGTTTAATAACAAAACTGATGCCTAAGTCGATACATATTGGTTATTAATTTATTGAATTTTGTAATACTTGATGGTGATTATAATTATTCAAATGGGTTGGAATTGTATTTGTAGCTTCAAAGAAATTATTATTAATTTTTATATGGAAATATGAAGGAACCAATGGCGGAGTCCGAAATTTTTCTTTTGGACGGAATTAAATGGTATATTTTTACAATAGTAGAAATGCAATTACATCATTTTAATAGCCTACATCTTTATAATTTTTAACGGGTTAAATCAGATTTTTATCATTTTTTAGGAAGTCAAAGTGTAATTTTACCGTTACTAATTTAAAATTTTATAAATTATAACGGGCCTAAATTAAAAAATTTACTATTTTAGAGGGCAATAATATATAAACAGAAGGAAAATTGCAAAAATCTTAAACCTTCAGGGTCCTACTTATGTTTTTGGGAGGACCATAATATATTTATAAAGGGCTAAATTGAAAATCTTTTAAACTTTGGGGACATGTTCCCCCGGGCCTCTACTAGGCTCCCCGTTGGAAGAAACATAATTAAATAGAAGCTGCTTGTGTTGACCCATGTCTAATTTTTGTTTTCTACGTAAAAACGATGAAGAAAGAAAACAAAAAGTGTGAGGTTAAATTGTGTTCAAATCCTATTAGTTTAAGTTGAGAATATGATAAATGATAATTAGATAGAGGTTTCCTCGCTAATTTATTTCTCTAATATTCTTTATTATAATATCACATTTCAACTCAATAATTTCATTTTAAAATTCTTATTTTAGACAAAAAAAAGGTTTACTGAGAGTTAATATACAGGGAGGTACTTGAACTCGACAATTTATATTTATTTGGTATTTAATTTTTTTGAATCTAACTGATAGATGACAAACACCGTTAAAATAAAAAACAAAGGTTCAAGGGTTGAGCCAGGAGCTGGAAAGAGCTTCGTCCTCTTAAAATAGAAAATTTTCCTTTTAATCCCTTTATAATTTATAAAATTTTAAGTTAGTATGTAGAAAAATTGTCTATTGGCCTTCAAAAATAATAAAAAAAATTGATTTATTCTTTTAAAAATTATAAAGATGCTAAAATTTTATTTTTGCTATTATAAAAAATATATAATTTAATTTTGGCCTCCCAAAAATCAATTTTCTAGCTTCATCCCTATTCATATTCGAATCTTGGAGATGACATAGTTGGGAGAAATAATCTTGAATGCGGAACATGAACTATAAAATGAATGTAAAAGATTAAAATACAATGAACTTAAATTAAGAATTGTTAATTGATAATAATATAATCTGATCTAGTCAAATTCACACCTTAGAAACTTATCAAGGACTTTGATTACAAATTTAACCTGAATGAATGTTTTTTATCCATGATCAAGGGAAATGAACAAGTCAATGTTGCATTTTTTTTCCTATCATTTTCTTAGTTCTAAACTTAACACCATGCAAGTTACAAGTTCATGTATCCCACAACAATATAATAATAAAAAAGGTTAGTTAGATAATGTTTTACTCTTCAAATTGTATATATACTCCATTTATTATTACTTTGTTTTTCTAGATCCATTTTTTTCTGTTTAATATAATCCTTGCATGAATTATGTTCCCAACTTAAATTCGAGGGGTCCATGTTTCTGCTCATCTAATCAACTCTCAACATCTTCTAATTGCATCTTTGTATAGGCCAAATTTGCAGGACTGAGTTGAGGTTCGATTTTCTTTAAATAAATATTCCGAATATGAACTTGGGTCTATCTAGACCCAATTTGGAGAGATGCCAACACTGCTAAAAATACACGATATTGATGGTCACCAGAGCACGAGCCTGATGGAAAAAGAGCCAAGTTCCTTTCATTTGCAATGGGTGCAAAGTGCTAGGATTTGGGGTTTGCTACCACTGTCCCGACATGAATTGCAATTACATCCTTCACGAGGAATGCGGGATTCGTCGTCCCACACCCCCATTTTAGAAAATTTTCCAAGACTGCAACTTCCAATTTCACCCTGAAAATCCATTAGGACCAAGAAAGTGTGACATTTGTACCTTAGATATTCAAGGATTTTTGTACCAGTGCTCCTATGGAGAAAACAATTTACATCCCCATTGCACGAGCCTCCCACCGGTCATTTCCCTTCCCAATTCTGACATGAGTATCTACCTAAGCAAAAGGATTTAATCGAAATGCTTGAAATGCCAAAGCAAGAAAATATCATCAAGCAGTGTCCAAGGTTTGTCCTATGTTTCTTCGGATGGTAGACTATGTTACCATGTCACCTGTCTAAAACAAGCCTCGTTTGAGGCTTGGAAAGGGGACTATTTTAATCTTGATGTTGATGCGAATGATGAGGAAAAAAGCCTTGCATTGCCAAATCTCTCTCCAAAACTACTGGTTCGTCCGAGTGGGGACCAAAACTCGAAAGCAATGAAGGGCTTCAAATTGTTGATCAAATTTCTGAAGGTGCTCTTTTCTGCTCTATTGGGAGACCACTTCACTTTATTAGTTAAATCTATCCCAGGGTTAGGTTAGATGTCCAAATTCCATTTTAAAAAATATGAATAAAACTTAAGCTCTCATACTCAAAATTCGAACCCAACAAAATTTTAATCACATTTGTAAAATTAAAAATTTCCACCACCAACACCAGATAAATATTCACATTTTTTAATCCAAAATCTATCTTTTGAATTTGGATTTTTTTGTGCAAAGTTAAACTATTTTTATCAGATAAAAAGAAAAAAAAAAAAAGGAAAGAAAACAAAAGATTAACACAATTGGAATTAAAAAAATCTTAAGCGAATTCCATGTGTTGACTTGATTAGGATGTTCACTGCCCCAGATTATTCACCTCTTTTTATCTATACTACCACATATAAAAGGCCTTCCACAATGAACACCTGTCCGTCGCTTTTTCTTTTGTTTTTTAACGTGAAAACATTATGAGTAAATTTCAATTTCAATCTCTCTTTTTTTAGATTATAAGAATGGTTAAATTTCTTGATCCTTAATTCGCTTAAATTTAAGATTTAACTTATATATTTTAATTGTGACACAATTTGGTACTTCAACTTTTATAATGTTCTTAGTTAGTCTAAATATTTTATTCTAATTAAAATGACGATGTAAATTTTTAAGAATTATTAGCACCATTAAAATTTTTTATTAAAATCAAGTTTGTAACAATGTTTTTTTTTTTTGTTACATGGAGATCAAGTGAATTTTTTTTTTTTGTTTTAAAATGTCACACCTACAAATTCAACAAAAAAAAATTTTAACAATATTGACAAATGAATCTAAAATTTTAAATTTAAAAAGTAGAAGAACTAAATTCCTCAAAATAAAAGTTTTGAGATTAACTGCCAAATATATGAAGGATATAAGAACTTTGAACAAATTATAACTTTTAATTATTTAACTTTATAATTTAGTCAAGAAATAAATAGCTAACCCAATGCAAAATATGGAAGCGATACTTTTATAAAGATTAAAGCTAATGTTTTTGACTAAAAAAGAAATAAAATGTTATATGGATTGCTTTTTTTTTTTTTTACACCTCAACTACCTTTAGAATTCATCATATACCATGCAATTAATTTTTTGAGTAAAATTAATTACCAAAATTTTTGTGTGTTTTTATTTTGTTGATCGAATTATAAAAAAATCAATTTAATTATTAAACTGTTGGAATTGTTTTTTTTTAATCACCGGCCTTACTTAAAGGAGGAGAAGAAAACTCTATCCTTTTCCTGATCAGAATATTTGAAGCAACTGAATAATTTTGATTTAGAGCAATGGTACATGCGTCCTTGTCTAAGGCACAAATGCGGCAGGTTGGGGCTACAGTTAAAGGATTTTTCTGGGAAAATTGGAACTTGCAGTTTTTGAATAATGGATTTGATAAGGGTGCGCCTTCTTCACTTAGACAAGCCACCTGAAGTTCGTCATCGCAAGTATCAACCTCGGGACATTTGTAGCAATTCCCAAATCCTAGCTGTTTGCAACCGTTGCAAATGAAAAGACCTTCCTTAGTTTTCCGATCAAGGTCATGGTGGTGCTCATTATGCTATTCCTCCAATCATAGTCAATAGGTCAGGTATCTGATAGGGGGAAGATAATGGCATCTCCGATTACCCTTTTTGTGCTGAATATTCCAAGGTCAATGCACTGGAAGGGACATTGGGCAATGTTTAGAAATCATGGAGAGGTAATAGATGCTTTCATCCCGAGGAAAAATAATAAGGAAGGGAAAAGGTTTGGATTCGTGAGGTTTAGTAATATGATGGATGCGAGAAGGGTGATTAGCAGGTTAAATGGCTTTGTGATTTTAGGTAACAGACTTTTGGTGGTACAAGCAAAGTTTGAAGGTAAAAGAATGATATGGAGGAAGAATAGTCGAAGGGATGGAAGTGCAGAAATGGGGTACAATGAAAAAATAGATAGAAAGGAAAATGAAAAGGTAGGAGGAGGAAACATAACGGAAATTGGAGAAAGCTCTCTAAAGAATTTCTCAGGTGCGAATAAGCCTAATAAGGGAAAAGAGAAGGTGGAGATAGTCAATGTTGTGGTACAAGGACATGTGGATGAGGCACAATTGTGGATATTACAAAGATGCATTGTGGGAGAGACAGCAACGTGTTGTGAGATTAAAAGCTTGCAAGAAAGAATGGTGAAGCTTGGACAAGGGGAGATTATCATTAGAAGAATACAAGGAAGGTACTGTTGTGAATCGTGCTGAAACTTTAAAAGTTTGGTGGAGATCCTTTTTTACCGTTGTTTGTTTTATCTATTTTTTCTTGTGTTGATGCTTTTGGTGAGTCCTGTGGATGAAATTGTTTGTTGTGCCTGAGCTGAATTTCTTTTCTGCATTGTCAGAGTTTCAGCAACTGTAGTTGTGATCCAAGGTCTTTATGGGGGAGGTTTTTGGTCTGGATTGGTGATGATTTGAGTTGGTTTGTTGGGGAAATTGGGCAGCAGTTTAGTTTTTGTTTTTAAACATAGTGTCTTAGGTCCTCTGAGGTTGGTTGGTATGCTGCTTTGGTCTGCAATTTTGTCATTGTGGGATTTGTCCTATCAATGACCATCCTTGTAATTTCATGATTGAGCAAAAAAAAATTATCCCTTTGTTTATCCAGTCCTGGCATCTCCTAATTGGCTTTCTGCAGACAAATACATGCCACTAATGTTACTTCCATGCAAACTTTTGATTCATTTGTAATTTCCTTTTATAAGAATCAGGCTTTCTTAGGAATCAAATCGGTATAGACAACCTATTCTCACTTAAATTAAAATCTTTAATCTCGAAATCCAAATGTTCGTATCAACTTATTTTTGTGAATATTCACGATGGTAAATTCTATTGAATTTTAGTCATAACTCATAAGTAACAAGACAAATGAAATAATTGATATAATTTAAAAGCTAAAGTCCAAATATTAAAATGAAACCACATAAAAGATGTCTAATTTAATTAATATTATTATACATCTGTATGGTTTACACGCGACGAGCATAAAAAGTATATATGCATGCATATATTTAAATAAAAAAAGAATATATGCAACTAATATTATATATTCTCCTATAGTAGCAAATATAAATATTTTAAATGTTAAATTTCAAACAGAATATAGATAAATAATTGTAGTTTCTTCAATTAACCATTTCTTAACCAAACCTATATGGTGAAAAGAAAAATGAAGACTGATATTAATGAGAAAAAAAGAATATAAAATTCTATTGTTACAAAAACTAACATATCTATAGAAAATAAACTATTATTGAATGCTTTTGGAAGTGGATCAGTGGTCAAACCACTTGTTTCTAGCCCGATAAGTTGGATCAGTTTAAGTGGTTCAAAGTGAATAAATTATTAAAAATTTAAAAGAAAATAACTGTGAATTTAATTGATGTGTACCTGTTTAAGTGTCAATCAATTTTATATCGTTCAATCGATTAATATTTTAATCAATTCTCAATTCAATTAATTCGATCCGCCAATGTTAAAAGGAAGCACCCTTCAAGGCACTAGCGAACAGAGCTGGTTTAATAAATTCTTTAAAGGCTTTTAAGATGCAGAAATAAAGAGAACCAAGTTATGTATTTATAGCACATACTTTTCCACAAGTAACACCCAAATGCTCTTTCATTCTTAATACTTATTTCTTTCCCAGTCCCCACTTATCAATCATTTTCTTTTTAAATATTGACTTATTGTTGACTTATTATTAAATCATTAAGTCATTTTATATTAATATATGAAGACAAACCAAGCACATCTGTACATGGTAACTGTGCCTTGCTTTACCCTTCCCTTTCAACTTGTAGTGGAAGACAACCTTGCTTTACAGCCCACAAATACAAAGAAAAAACAAACCCAAAAAGGAATTTCACAATTTCAAATCAATTTCCTGCGAATATTTTTTGTTATATTTGATTGATCACAAATTATCATTGACCTTACTGTTCCTTTTCCTTTTTTTATATCTGTATGATAATTAAACAGATAAGTATAAGCATAAATAATTACTTGTTTTTGCTTCCCCTTTTGGTCGTTGGAAAAAGTTTGGTCAACACGTAAGAATCCGAGTGGTTTCCCAGAAATTAACATTGTCCATCTATCTTCCTCCCTATTTCACGTCCAATTTCTTGGAAGGTTTGTTTATATGTCATATTGATTACCCAATTCCACTTTAGATTGATGATTATTTGCATAATTGAATCAGATTCATCGATCGAATTGATTACATAAAGAGATTATTTAAGGAACCGGCTCGAAATAAGGAGTTCGATCTATTAATTTGCTAGATGGTTGAGCTTGTTGAAATGGTTGTTGAGCATGTTGAACCCATATTTTCTATTTTTAATTTTTTTTAAAAAAATTTATAAATTGAACCAGACAATTTTGACCTAAAATCAAAGATCTCATCGATTTACCGTTCATCCAAATTTGAAAAACTTTGTAATAATCCATTTACAAGGTTAGTATGAAGTTTAATTAGAGAGTGATCCTTTAATTTTATTGAATTGATAATTAATTAAAATACGAGTGTATTGATCCTAAAATCAATGGTGTCAAAAAAACGAGGTATCGAGACCTCGTTTTCATAAATTGAACTTGTAAATATTTTTATTAAATATTTACAAAGTTATTATATAAGTGAATTAAAACACAAAGGATGAATCATAAAAGTTGTAAAAATTAATTGCTAGAAATTCTTATTTGCTAAAGTACTAAAATAATAATTAAATCAAATGTTCAAATCACAATTAGCCCAATTTTGAATTTAGTGGGCAGTTTGGTGGATGATTATTAGAGAATATCAGTATACGTTGGTGTGCTAGCTGTGCTAGATGTGTTAGTTTGTGTTAGTTACTATTCTGTTGTATTAGCAGTTAGTTGATAACAAATCAGTAGCTGATACAGTAGTCCTATAAATACAAGGTTCAATGTACAGAGGAGTTTTAAGCATTGTATACAGATTCTTCTAATCAAATCAAAGAAATCAGAAGATAAATTCTTAGTATTACTCTGCTTCTATTCTCTGTAATTCTAAAGTTTAAGGTAGAGAGAGATCTTTTCATGGTATCATTTGCCAAGATCTTGGGGCTGTGAGGTTAAGCATGAGTTCGAGTGTACCTCTGAGTGCAGTTCTGTCGAACGTACTTGGAGCATCTTCGTCAACATCAGAGGCTCCGATTGCTGCGTCGAATGAAGAAAATTTTTATAGTATGTTACAATAATTTCCTAAGCACGATACTGTGCGACTCAGATCTGAGATGTTTGTGCAGTTGTAGTATCAACTCAGATTGCTGCTTGATGCTTACGATCAAACTACTTTTGTGGATGGCACGGTGGTTGTGCCACCACAATCGGTCGTTAGTACTGATGGCAGGTTAGTGGCTAATCAATTGTATTCTGCTTTTGTGAAACAGAATAAGCTATTAGCATCGTGGCTGATCTCTAACATCGGTGGCGAACTTTTGCTTGCATTCACCGGATCTACAACTGCTCATTAGATTTGGACCAAAGCCTCCAGGCTTTTCACGGCGGCGTCCAATGCCAAGGTGGCTTGAATTAAACACGAACTACATTAGATAAGGAAGGGAGATCGGAGTGTTGCCAAGTTCTTAGCACATGTGAAGTGCTTGTGTGATGTTCTTTCGGCCTTCGGCCATGGCATCTCCGAGAATGAGCACGTCCAAGTCATCCTTGCGGGACTGTCGATGGAGTATGAATCGGTGATTACCTTGGCAGCGATGTACTCTCCTATTCCGATGATGATGGATCAACTAGTTGAGGCTCTCCTCGAGTGTGAAAATCGATAGCTTCGGTTTGTGGTTGATGCTCCTCTTGTTGCGAATCTAGTGGAACGATCGTTGGGGCTGTTGGATCTAGTGTAGTCGAGGGAGTTGTCCGATCTGAGAATGTCTCGGCTATAGGGTGGTAGCCGGTACGTGAGTCGTGTTGGCGGAGTTGGAGCCCGAGAGGAAGGGTTCAATGTCAAAGTTGTCATCACGTCGACCACCTCGCCTAATGGTGTTATTATCGTTACGCACGACCAACCGGTGGTGCTTCGCTATTGCCAACGTCGAATCTACAGATTGGTGCTCTAATGTTACCGATGTCGACTCAGCCAAGTGGTCCTTCTATGCATGTGGCTGCTCAAAGGAGAAATGGGGAGATGAGGTATAAGCTTAACCCTAATTCCCATTATTTACCTAATGATATTAGGTTTTATGGTAGGTGGGCCGATTCAAATTTGGGTAATGGATCCAACTATTCGATCGGGCCACATAATGGAGGTAATGGACCAATGGCTAATAATGTGGAGTATGGTGTAACAATTGAATGGCCTACTAATTTTGATGAGGTTGTCGATTATGGGCCTGTGGTGCGAGGTCACTATTCGGGGCGTGGTTCTTGATCTATGTGGTTTACGAAACCGAGAACTCGGGTTTTTAGTGGGTCGAATCACAATGCTAGAGTTGGGCCGTTTATCATGGATCGATTTTAGAATGGGCTTGTCATCCAAGAGTCCCTGATGTTCAGGCTCTGAGTATTCTATCGGTAGTACGTCTGATGCTACCTCGCCAGTGTATCTTGATAAGTCAAATTTAGGTTCTAATACGATGGATTCTGAAGAATTGTATGTGCCTGAACCGGTTCAACACAATGATAATACTGCGTGGTATCCCGATTTTGGAGCAACGCATCATTTGTGCAAAAAGGCAACTGGGATCACTGTCACTAATCCTTATTCAAGTAAGGCACCTTATTGATGGGTGACGGTACGTCTACTAAGATTGCAGGGATTGGCAATTCGACACTAACCGATAAAAATAAAATTTTACATTTGTCTAATATTTTTCATGTTCCTACTATTCGCAAAAATCTGTTGTCCGTATCTCAGTTTGCTCGTGATAATGATGTGTATTTTGAGTGTCACCCATTTAATTGTTGAATCTTGAAGCTTTCTGTACTAAATTGTTAGATATTAAGCTTAGAATGAAAAATAGCTAATTTCTAAAGTGAAAATTGTTAGTTTTGAACTTAGGGACTAAAATGTCATAATTTCAAATTTGGTCTGAAATTTCTGTAAATATAGTTATTAGAGGGCTGTAGAAAGATGTAGTTGAAATTAGTTTTGAAATTGAGGCTCATATTTGAAAGTTACGGCTATTTCGGTTTTAGGAATTAAATTGAATAAAATGTGAAACTTTAGGGAACTTACGAAAAGTGAAATTGAATTGACTTATGGTTATAGTAGATTGTTAAAATATGTTTAGAATTGATAAATTGTAATGAATTATTATAGATCAAGATTAGAATCAACTGAAAGATAATTGAAGAAAAGGTAAAGTTTTAGAGTTTATAAAATTTTAGAGGCATAATGACAAAATTAGCTCCTAACGTTTGGGTGTTTGGTCACTTTGGCCCTTATGGTTTTTTTTGGCTCACTTTGGCCCCTAACTTTTTTTTTTGTTCAAATTGATCATTTTTCAACGGTCTTACTGACGTGGCCATTAAGGGAATAATGGCGCTAACGTGACAATTTTTTTTCCACCTATGCAAGTCCACATATGCAACTGTTGACGTGGCACTATGATGCAACTTCTGACGTGACACTATTTTATCTTATATGCTATGTCAGCAAATAATTTTAAAATAATTTTAAAATTAATTTAAAATATAAAATTATTAAAATTATTTTAATATTGTAATCATCATCATCATTTTAAGTTTCTGGGTGTTTTTTTTTTGTTACCCTTCCCCTTCCCCCCTTCCCTTTCCCCTTTCCTTTCTGTCTAGGGTTTTTGTGTCTATTCCTGTCGGTTTTCTTATTTCTCTGTCTCATTTTTTAATATGTTTTTTCCTTGCTCATTTCCATAACAAAAGCTTTTCTCTGTTCTTGGGTTTTGATCTGTGAAAGACGAAAAGCTCTTTCCTTTTCCTCTATTATTTACATTTCTTTTAGTTACAAATTGATACTTCTTTGTTCTTCAAGCTCCAATATTCATTTTCTTCCCCTCTTTTCCTGTCATGTTTAATGTAAGATCTGTTGGAAGAATTGGTGCATGGGTGTTCTGGATATTAGTGAATAGGGTAGTCAACAAAATCAACTTCAATTCAAAGCTTTCTCTTTCTTCTCCCCTTTCGTTTTTGTATTGATTGCAAAACCACAAAAATGGATATTAATGATTTATAACAATGGATAGTACTTAAAGGATGATGATGATTTTAATAATTTTATTAAAATCATTCACTAGGAAATGGAATAAAGTTTTTTTAATCAATTTTGCTCAGAACATATTAGAGTTCATCGAGGAGAAACCCACCGGAACAATTCCAGTAAACGACCACCAAAGAAGGAACTTACTGGAACAACTTCGGTAAACAACCACCAAAGAAGGATAATAAGGGGAAGGGGAACAGACAGAAAAACCCAAAAGAACAGGATGATGATGAACCCGGAAGAACAAGATGATGATGATTAAAATATTAAAATAATTTTAATAATTTTACATTTTAAAAAATAATTTTAAAATAATTTTATATTTTTTAAAAATAATTAATTTTTTATTGACGTGTCATATTTTGTCTTATATTCCACGTCAGCAGTTGCATGCGTGGCAGTATCCAGGTGGAAAATTTTTTTCCATGTCAACGTCGTTAGTCCCTTAATGATCACGTCAGCAAGACCGAGTTCAATTTATCTTAGAAGTAATAAAAAGTATAACGACTTGAAACAATTGTATTGAGGGGCCGGGATGAAATGAGAAATTTCAGAGCTTGTGATGAAATGTTTAGTATGTCAACAAGTTAAATCGAGCATCAGGTTCCATCAAGATTGTCTCAACTTTTGATAATTTTGGGATGAAAATGAGAACGAGTCGTTACAGACGTTGTATTGAGATTATCGTCGTCACCGAAAAGAAAGATGGAATTTGAGTAATGGTAATTGGATTGATTAATCCTACACATTTTATTCCTGTCAGAATATGGTACTCACTAGAAAAGTTAACTGAACTATACATTTCTAAGATTTGTCAAATTACAAAATGAGTCACTTTCTATTATTTCAGATTGAGAATGAAAATTTCTTCCAGATTTTGAAGTAAGTTACAAGAAGGCCTAACACGAAATTGAATTTCAGTATAACCTTTCATCCTCAGTTTAATGAGTAATCAAAACGAGTAATTCAGACGTCAGATGTAAATGCGGAACTCTATTGTTGTACTAGTCAGAGCTAAATGAAAGAAAATTTGGTAGATATTAATTTGATACAAGAAATAGAGGAAGAAGTGAGAGTTACATAAGATTGTTTAAAAGCTATCTATGACCATGAAAATATTACATTGATTTGAAGGGAAAAGATATTGAGTTTCAATCCGGTGATAAATTGTTTCTTGAAATTTCATCTTGGAAAAAATTATACGTTTTGGTAGAAAAGAAAATCTCAGTCTGAAATTTGAAGGACGAAATGTCTTAAGGGGGAGAGTTGTAACAACACATTTTTCAGTGGTATCGAAAATCATGATTTCGTAATCCTATTTTCTGATAATCAAGTCCATAAATATTATTATTTAATATACACGGGATTAGTATGAAGTTTAATTAGAGTGTGCTCCTTTAATTTTATTGAATTGATAAATAATTAAAGTACAAGTGTATTAACCTTAAAGTTAGTAGTGTCAAAAAATGAGGTATGAAGACCTCTTTTCCGTAAACTAAGCTCGTAGATATTTCTATAGATATTTACAAAGTTATTATACAGGTGAATTTAATTTTAGATATGTAATTTGTAACACCCCTTGCCCGGTTCAGTCGTCGGACCCGAGTAAGTGGACATTACAACTAAGAATTTACACTTTACACCAATTAAATATCACTATTTCTTGTTATTAAACATTGTCATATAAATAATCATGCGAGGAAATTCAAGTTTTGGAATCATTTCTATTTGTTTCGAATAAAAAACGACATTTTGAAAAATTTGATGGACTTCTACTGGTACCCGAATAGGTAAGTAATAGTAGAAGTCAAGTCAGTAAGCATCGAAAAATAACAGCAATTTCCTGCCGGTAAAAGTGAGCGTTATACCTATACAAGTATAGGTTCTACCAATACAACCTATACATCTACCGATACAAGTTCCAGAAAGCAAGGTAGATTTGCCATGCAACTTCTACCGATACATGAGACCAGACTACTGGTATTACCCAGGGATTACCGATACTTTGGAAACTTCTACCGAAACAATTCAAGTCGGTAGCCAAAGTTCAACATTCCCTGTACTTCTACCGATGGTCACAAAAGTTCTACCGAAATAAGTATCCAAATTTCAAAATATCCATATTTGCATAAGCATTTAGTTTCAAAAACTTACATCATTTTCCAAGCATCATTTAAAGACAACAAGTTACAATATAAACATGTTACGTAATTCATTTCTACTCAAAATACATTCAAATCCTACACAGTTCATTTATAACCTAAAACAAAGTAACCGAGAGCTACCAAGACAATGATTGGATAGTGTGATTGTGCTCCAATGAAACTCCCAAACGATCAAGCTTTTCAACGATCTATTTTTTCTTGTGTTGATGCTTTTGGTGAGTCCTGTGGATGAAATCAAAATTTTGTTGCATACAGGAAAGTAAGTTGGAGAGTTTTTTAAAGGGAAGTGGTTCGGAAATTTTGGTATGACGACAATTTTGGGTTTGGTTCTGTGGCTGCTAATGGGAAATCGGAGGGTCCTATATCGGTGTGGGATATAGAGTATTTTGAGGTGTCTAGGATTCATAGTGAGGATAGAATTTTGCTTGTGGAGGGGAAGTGGAAAGAAGAAGGGTTTGAAGCAACAATGATGAATGTCTATGCCCCAAACACCTTGTAGGAACAGAAAGTTTTTTGGGAATGTCAAAAAACAAGGGGCAGCGGGGGTTGTGAACATTAAGGCAAAAAATCAAGCTTTGCTAGCTAAGCGGAAGTGTAGGTTTGCCAATGAGAAGGAGGTTCTTTGGAGGAGAGTGATAAAGGAAAAATATGGATCGACGGAGCAACTGTGAATGTTCAATACAGCAAATTCGAAGGTGTTGTCTGCGGTTTGGAGAGGAATAGTGGAAATGCGACAGATGATAGGATAGCAAAGTGGACTGGTTCTGAGTCTTTTAGATGGAAGATTGGTAATTATAAAACCACACTATGTTGATGTACGGTGTGGCAATCGCCCTTTGAAAGCAAAATTTCGAGGCTCTATCGCTTAGCGAAATGTAAATATGGGAGTGTGGAGTTTTATACAAACATGGTGAATTTTGGGGAGTGAAGTGGGAGGAATTTTTCTCTAGAAATCTGATTGATAGAGAAAAAAGCTTGGCTTGAGAGAATGATGGTAGGATTAACAAAGGTAAAATTACAGCAGGATAAGGAGGATCATTTGATATGGTTACATGACAGCAAGGGAGAGTTTTCGGTTAAGAAAATGACGGAATTATTGACGGAACTGAAGAGTGTGGAGTTGGATTTTGAATTTGATAAACTATGGAAAATCAAGGTGCCACCGAGAGTTAGGTGTTTTCTCTGGTTGTTGACTGTAGGAAGGCTTCCTACTAATTCGTTTCTGCAAAGGAGAGGCTTCCAATTTCAGGATTTGAGGAAGTTCTGTCCGTGGTGTAGTAGAGAGGAGGAATCAATACGACTTAACATTGAAAAGTTGAGCCATTACAGATTATAGGGCTGAAATACTCAAAGCATGGTGGTGTGTTCTTATTATCCTTGTTTGTTTCAGTGCTAGTTACATTGGGATTCATGGTCTGCTTTGGTGTTGGTTTTGTGTCTGGTATGTAATTTATATATGCTGGTGTGCAGGATTTTGGGCAGCAGGTATTTTGTTTATAGTAGGACTTTGTGTTCTATTTTAAGTTAGGAGCTTTGTTTGATTGTGATAGAGTGGATGCTGCAATAGTTGGCATCTTTGTCGAGTCAGGGCTTGGTATAATCAACGCCAAGTTTGTAATCTCATGATTGAGCAAAAAAAAAAAAATTTGTGAGCTATTCAAAAAAAAAATTGATTGCAAAAGACTTGGTAAGTCAATAGGCCCTCTCAAGTTTGAGTAGTGGTAACATCTGATTAATCCTTTCGAGATTTGTGATTGTCCCCCTCTCAACAATGTTATCTTAATAATTCGAACACAAGTTCTTACTTTCTACTGCATTGTATTTTACCACTGCACGTAATAAGTAAATTTTATTAATAAAACAATGTCCATTACAACAATGGTATTACAAAACAAACCACTGATAAGTTCATAAATTTTAATTGTTTGTGATCTTTTTCCGTTTGAAATTTTTTATTTGACGAAAACTTTAAAAAATTATAAGGAGAATTTTTTATTATCTTCCTTATGTTAAATTTACCCTATATTTACACAGTTTTGGGATTAAAATTATACCTAGCCACATTCAATATTATTTTATTTTTGTGTTTTCTTATCAGCATGAGTTGCTAAACTTTTTCCTAGTTAAAGAGATTTCAAAGTTTTGATTCTTCAAGTTTGTGAGATTTAATTTGTATTTATTTTTTCTTTAATCTTTGGTATTTGCAGATTTTCTGTTTTAATTACAAATATTCAAGTTTATGGATTGTAGGTACCATATTTGATAGCTTAAAGTATTTGACTTGTGAATTAGATGTTTTAAATCCATAATTGATTCATTGTTCTAATACTTGTGATGAATAACATGATTGAGCATAAGCTACATATGCAATTCTTGTTACGTGGGTATATGATCTAGTCCGAATGAATCTCGCTTGTGTGTTTATGTTGGTTAGAATTAGATCTTTTTAATTTTTAATACTATTAATAAATTAAATTTTAGATGCTTCGTTATAATGTTATTTTTCAATAAAAGAAATAATTTCAACGTGCTTCCTTTTGGTTATTGAGAAGCTAAGGAGAGATTGGTTGTTGGGTGCGATGTCACCAACTATAATTAATTTATTAATGAATGTTGAATTCATCATTGCGTCGATAATCAAATTTGTTAATCAAAAATAAGATTTCGTCTTTCACTAGATTTTCATGATATTGATTACTCTTAAATTTCTATTTAATATAAATAAAAAATATTAAATATGTTTTATTAATAATATTTATATAATTTTTAACGTTAATCTAATTTTAATATATTTTATACAACTTACACCTAAATTTAATTTTTATTCTATCTTTTAATATTAATTTAAATTTATTTTATTGTTTAATATACTTATGAATAAATAATTTTTAATTTTTTATTATATATACAGATATTTTAATAAATTATTCTTAATTGTCATTTTAGTCTTTCACCTCATTTCCACGTGATTGAATCCAAATCCATTCCATCATTAATTTTAATCTCATCGCTACACCCATTAATTTCATTGCTATCATCATTTTTAATCTCACCAAAATCAATCTCAATGCTTAAGAGCCTTAAATGCATATTTCAATGCATTTTTTCTTAGTAAAATGTAACCAAATGTGAAAAAAAAAAAAATTGAATTAGATGGGATTTATTTAGGGGAAAACCAGGTATTTGTTTAAGCTAAGCCAATGACCAAATATCTAACAAAAAAAGAAAAAGGGTGGAGCTCCACTCATGAAGAAGACGAAAGGAGACTGTTAGAAATGCATAGAAACAAATAGTGAGGGAATCCTATACGGAAAAGGTATATGGATTGGCAATGGTATATAGTGAGTCACCATTTTTCTCCTTTGTTGAGCATTGGTGGATACATTTAGCTTATCGCTTCTAATGTAATGATTCTTTCATGGCATGGTCAATTTTTATTGTGCTTATTTTATTATTTTTACCAGTCAGTGCTAATAGTTTCGTTTTGCAGTAGTAATTATTTCTAACAAAGACAAAAATGACGGAAGATTGTAAAGATTTTAAGGTGAAAATTTTTAAACCATCTTATTTTCATATTGGATATAATTATTTATGTATATAATAAATAAACATAAAATGATGTTATATTCATAATTATGTTAATAATTTATAATAATTAGATCAAATCAAAAATTCATGTATAAAATTTCACAAAATCAAAATTTGTGTATACAATTGCTCATTAAACCATAATTCATGTATAATTTTACGATTTATCCTTTTACTAAATGAAAATCTATGTTGATACAGTGTCACATGGCAGCTCGTGATTGGATTAAGTGTCAAGTGATATTAAAATTTAACACTGTTAAGAAAAACATATGGAATTAAAAACTTAAATACCGTATTGAATATTTTAAAAATAAATTTATTGTTAAATTACAGATATAACACCTACCATTATCTCAAAAAAGAAGAAGTTTGTAGAGGTACATCTTACCTAACATCAATAAAAATTCATAAATGATGTGATATTAACGTCAAAGAAAACCAAATTTTTGTGTCTGGAAATTCAATTAATTATTACATTAGTTTAATTTGTTGTCAGGCCTTGATTGAGGGATAGGGGCAGTGAGTTATGTCACGAATTTGAAAAAGACGAGGTGCTTAAGAATCGGGTCAAGTCAAGTCTGAGCTTAAATATAATATTAATATATTTTATGTTTGTTTTTATTCGGTTCGAAATATAAATTTAAAATTTTGTTTAAATTCATCCATATTTATAAAAGATTAGCCCAAATATATTTTAAACCTGTCCATATTATTTTTTAAGTTTTCTAAAAAATATTTATATTATTATGAATATTTTATTAAGTAGATGTTCATCAAGATCAATAAGAGTTTGGATGAAGTTTAAATTTTAGTAGTCATTAGAATTATAGTTCTATTTCATTTATACTTTCTATGTCTATAAATATAGATATTGGAGAAGCATTATAATTCATTTCTATTGATCAATAAAATACGCTCTCTTTTTTGCTTTCTCATTCTCTTTGTTTTTGCTCTTTTTTTATTTTATAACATATTTAATAATTTTATACATTTTTATTTATTGAAATTTTTTATATAATCATCTTAACATTATTTTAATGTTTATGTTAGAGTAGTATTATATATTCAGTATAGGTTTATTTTTTTAATGTGATTTAAATTATATAATACATAAAAATAATATAATATAACATATTATAAACTTAAAATGGGTCGGGTCAGGTCAAATTCGGGCCAGAATGTTCAAGCCCAAGCTTGACCCATATTTTAAACGAGTTTAATTTTTTTATTATTCAAGCTCATTTTTCGGATCTAATATTTTTATCCAAATCTTCCAAAATTTTGAACGAACCCTCATACCTGAATGGGTAGCTCGAGCCATTAACAGGTCTATTCTTAATGTAGTTTAATTTGGTGCATGAATTTGAATGCAATTTAGAGGTAATAATAGCCATAGGACAATTGATGTTGAACATCGACAATAACTCTCTATTTTCTCTATTGGTCTGGCCACTATATATCTTTAGAGGTAGCTGGGAGACGTTAATGAGAGGCATTTTAGATTCACATTAGAGATCAATAATATTTTAATTTTAAAAAATTATAAACATTAGCCTGGAAAAGAAGTACCCAAAGTTCTTTTTTCTATTTGTTTAGTTATAAATTTGCTTTGTTTTGATGCTTAAAGAACTTATATGTCCCTCATAAAACATCCTCTTTGTTCTAGTTGTAGTTTGGACCAAGTCAAGTAGTCTTCGTAATTTCTTGATGAGACCAAGTTAATTTGGAGCTGCGAGCTTTAAACTTGTGGGATCAATATCGCCATAATATCTGAAATTGGAGTTCTATATTGGTGTTAAATCGTCAAACAACAGTGTCACTCAATAAATTGGAATCAGTCAAGTCTGGCCATTAATGAAAGATGTGAAATGTTGAAAGTGGTGACAATGTTTCCCTCTTTGCTTTACTTGGAGTGCATCAATTAAACACGACTTTAAAATTCGCATTAAGTGAAGCAGGGGACCATGCAAATGGTAGCAACATCACTTCCAACGTCAGAAAACTTGAACCAATTGACAGGAGATAGAATAGGATAATATCAGAGATCAAAAACACTCCCAAATACAGCACAATCTCATCAATTAAGAAAGAAAATGGAAGCGTCCAACGTTTTTTTCCTTGTTTACGTTGAAGTTGTGGTTCTTCTCTCATGCTTCAACTTGCATGGTTTTAATTTGCTTGGCTTAGTAACAGCAAGCCCTGTAGTTAGAGGAAATGGCACTGATCAACATGCTTTACTCCAATTCAAAGCCAAGGTTACTGGTGATCCACTCAAGATTATGGAGTCTTGGAATAGTTCTATTCACTTTTGTCAATGGCGTGGTGTTACATGTGGTCGCAAGCATCAGAGAGTCACTAAATTGGACCTGCAATTCCTGAAACTCTCAGGATCTTTATCACCATACATTGGCAATTTGAGCTTTCTCAGGGGGTTGAATCTTGCGGACAATAGCTTCTACAACCATATTCCTCAAGAAATTGGTCGTTTAAGGAGGCTGGAAACATTACAACTGACCAATAACTCCATCAGAGGTGAAATTCCTTCTAATTTATCTGCTTGTTCTAAGCTTACACTGGTTGACATGAGAGGTAACCAGCTAGCAGGAGAACTACCAGCTTCGCTAAGTCTCTTATCAAACCTAAAATTCTTGAAAATTGCGAACAACAGTTTGAAAGGGAGTATCACACCTTTGTTAGGGAACTTGTCATCTTTGGAGGAGCTTTCTTTTGCGATTAATGCATTCAGTGGGACTATACCAGAAGCTCTTGGACAACTGACAAATCTTTCATTTTTCTCGATATACGGAAATGCAATTTCTGGTAATTTTCCTATGTCAATATTCAATCTCTCCAAAATTAGAAGCTTTGATATTGGTGCAAACAACATTCAAGGCACTTTTCATTCTGACTTAGGAATCACTATGCCATCTATTGAGTTCTTTTCTGTAGCGGGGAACCAAATCTCTGGACAAATCCCGATTTCAATATCCAATGCCTCAAATCTGAACGTACTTATATTTAATGATAACAGACTAAGTGGAAATGTGCCTTCGTTAGAGAAGTTGGATAAGCTAGTTAATCTTGGACTAGGCAAAAACCATTTGGGGCATGGGAAAGAAGGTGACTTGAAGTTTCTCTGCAGTTTAGTCAATGCTACCAAATTAAAATTTCTATATATAGGCACAAGTAATTTTGGAGGGGAATTGCCTAAATGCATTACCAATTTTTCTGCCACCCTTTTAAATTTAGTAATTGAACAGAACAAGATAATGGGAAGAATCCCGAATGGGATTGGAAATCTCATTAATCTGGAGGTGCTATCGGCATTAGAAAATCAACTATCAGGTCCCATTCCCTTTGAAATTGGGAGGCTTCAGAAGCTGAATATATTTTTTGCTTATACTAATTTTCTCTCTGGGACTATTCCTAATTCTATTGGAAATTTGACAATGTTAATCAAACTTGCTTTAGATGAAAACAATCTTCAAGGAAGCATTCCTATTAGTCTAGGTAATTGCCAAAACTTGCTTTTATTGGACCTTTCTAATAACAATCTTAGCGGATCAATACCCCATGAAGTACTTCGACTCCAATCTTTGTCCATTTGGCTTGACTTATCTTCAAATTATTTGACTGGTGAGCTTCCTGGTGAAGTAGAAAAACTGAAAAATCTAGGCCGATTCTATTGTTCCCAAAATAGGTTATCTGGTGTGCTCCCTAGCAACCTTGGTCGTTGTGTAAGTCTAGAGACGTTGTCCTTGGATGGTAATTTGTTTGAAGGGTTCATTCCTTCATCTTGGAGTTCATTGAGAGGTCTTGTGCAATTAGATCTATCAGATAATAATCTTTCAGGTGGGATTCCAGAATTTCTTGTGACCTTTGGGGCATTAAAATATTTAAATCTCTCTTTCAATGATTTTGATGGAGTGATACCAAGTGAAGGAGTCTTCAAGAATGCCAGTGCTACTTTTGTTGAGGGAAACAATAAGCTTTGTGGAGGCATCCCTGGGTTACACTTATCAAGATGCAACTCAAAAATATCATCAACAACTTCTGTGAAATTAAAAATTGCAATCATTGTTGTGATGTTAGGAGTGGCTTCGGTTTTCACTTGTCTCCTTGTCTTGTGGTTTAGAAAGAAGAAACGGCAGCATCCAAGAACAATATGTGAAGAAAATTCGCTTTTACGATTATCATACCAAAGCATCCTAAGGGCTACTAATGGATTCTCCACACAAAATTTGGTTGGTGCGGGAAGTTTCGGTTCCGTATACAAAGGAATTCTTGAGAGTGGAGAAGTTATCGCAGTAAAGGTGTTTCATCTTCTACATAGTGGAGCTTCTCGGAGTTTTTTGGCTGAATGCGAGGCTTTGAAGAACATTCGACATCGAAATCTTGTCAAGATTTTATCAGCCATTTCAGGTATTGATCATAAAGGCAATGATTTTAAAGCCTTGGCTTATGAGTTCATGGAAAATGGAAGCTTGGAGGACTGGTTGTATCCCTCTACCAGCATGAATGAACCGAAGACGACGAGAAACCTGAACTTTTTCCAAAGAGTTAATGTGGCCATAGATGTTGCTCATGCACTCGAATATTTGCACCATTATTGCGGAACATCGATCATTCATTGTGACCTCAAGCCAAGCAATATTCTACTCGATGAAGAAATGGTTGGTCATATCAGTGACTTCGGCTTAGCAAAAATCCTTTCTGGAGATAAGCTTAACTATTCTACTAATGAATCGAGCTCCCTTGGATTAAGAGGAACTATCGGCTATGCTCCACCTGGTATGTTCACTGTTTTCATTTCTTTCATTATTTGAAGGAAAAAAAGAATCGATCTAAAAGCAGTTTTGTTGTATATTTAGAGGTTTTCCACCACAATTATTTATATATGTATTTTGTGCCGAATTAATTATAGAATATGGCATGGGAAGCGAATTGTCAACAAATGGCGATGTTTATAGCTATGGCATCCTCTTGTTAGAGATGTTAACAGGGAAAAGGCCAACGAATGAAAGGTTCAAAGAAGGTTTAAGTCTTCACAACTTTGTCAAAGCAGCTTTGCCCGATCGAGTGGATGAGATTATAGATCCCATTCTTCTTCAAGAGAGTGTCAGAGGAGGAAGGGTCGCCAGCATCACTCCTAATGATAACAACCTGGGAAATGACGAATATCTTCAATGCTTGAATTCGATATTCAGAATAGGACTCACTTGTTCTGCTGAATCACCGAGTGAACGGATGGACATGAATGATGTTGTTACCAAGCTTTGTTCTATTAGAGACAAGCTTCCCCGTCCTACTCGATTATATCGTGGGATTAAAACTGCATATGATGCTTAATCAACAGGTAATAATGTCTTCTTATCTTAGCAAAATACTCCATCATTTCATCAGGCACATTTCTGCTACTTTTCTGATGACACGATGTGCTTAAGTAAATCCTTGTTTCTCAAGTTGCAGGTATCTAAGGTGTCGTATGGTTGACTTCAGTAACAATGTTGTAATTCTATTCTGTATCTTATTGTATCAATAATGTTATTGAACATGTCAATCAATGGCTATTCATGGGAACTTTATGCTGTTGAAATTGATAATCTTGTTTTATATCCCCAAAATGTCTTGGACTATGAGATTGAGACCCAACTAAACCCCATTTGTCCCGTTTGTCCCACCACCACTCCGTATGTATTTGAAATAATCATGGTCACATCCTTGCTCTGTTTTTGCATAACACAAAGCGATCAAAATGGCTCTCGAGGTGTATGATAAGCTGTGTTAATTATTGAATTTGACTCGGTTATTGCTGTCTCAAGGATGATGGATTCATCCTCAGGACTGTAAACATGATAATTTTGAAGACCAGCCAACGAACACAGTGAACTACATCAGATAAGCGATGGAAGCATAGAAGAGAATGAAACCTCGAGAGAAAACAGGGCTTCTCTTCATTTTCATGTGGCTCTGGAAACAGAGATCGAGTATTATCTATACAAGTACCCAAAAAAACTAAAAATAATTTTAAAACGAGTGATCAAAATGAAAATTTGTGACTAAAATGAGTGTACAGTAATATATTCGTTGGCCAAGTTAACGATCAGTGACCAAAATGAAACATTATCAAAATTGGGTGGTTAAAAGATAAAACTATGAAATTTAAGGTTTTGTTTACCAGTAAGCTCTTTGGGATTTTGAGCTTTATATTTGGGATTTTAGGTAATATGCGTTTAGTAGATTTAGGTTAATTTTCACCATATTGTACTCTCGTTTGGTTATTTATTTAGTGAAAAGTTGAAGTCTCATTTGCTCATGGTTCATTCTTTGAGATTTTTCTCGTAAAATATTTGTGTTCGTTCTTCTTTATTTTTATTATCTTGTTATTTGTATGAGTCAATTTCTAATAAACTGGTATCAGAACCTGATCCAATTTTTACAAATGACACAACAACGATTTTAAATCTCCAAAATGTATTCATGAAATTTTGAAATGTGTTCCTCCAATCTATAAACAACCATTGTGAATAGGGGTTCCATAAATTTCAACGAGTGGCTCCATAATTTCGACCCTGCTGAGAGTATCCTCCATCATTTTCTTATCCTAGAAATTAATGTTTTCTGAATATATAGATTTATAGATGTGAAATGTAGAAATTGCTTCAATTATTGAATAATAAAAGTCAGCATACAACAATGTTTATTCACATAACTATGAAATAAGTTAAGCAAGGAAGGGCCCATGCAAATGTCTTCAGCCACCAAAGTCGGAAAACTTGAACCAATTCACAAAGCAATCTCAATTACAAAGTAATCTCATCAAAAGAATCTAAATATCAATCGGTATCAAGTAGTTTATGTTCTATTTCGATTAAAATTTTAATCGATTCAAGTTCTTTCAATGAGTTATGAAATGTTTCAATCAATACTTGTTTGGATCAGTGTGTATCTATTCACATTAATTTATATGATTTTTTTATTTTAATCTAACTTTCAATTTTTTATATGAACCATTTAGTTTTTTTATAATTACATTTAAATTTAATTTTGTTAAATTAAATTATTGAACCTCATTAATAATTTTAAAATTATATATTTACAGATAAATATATTACAAGCAGTCTTGAAAAATTGGCATGTGTCTCTTTATTTTTATAGAGTATAAATATTGTATTAGAACACTTATCAACCCCTTAACACTACTTGTTGAATCTAAAAACTCTACTGTTAGTGTACCAAATAATGTAAAAACATTTAAACATATGTATAATTAATCAAAAAACTATAAATTAAATTATAAATATATATATTTATATACAAAATTTTAAAAATATCAATAAACTCAAAATTATACGAAGTACATGCTTCTAACTAAAGCAGCCCATCAGAAAATCATAGTTCCTAAACTACTTATATATTGCACTCTAATTCTTGTTGACGAACCAACCACTGCCAATTACGAATAATTTTCATGAATTAAGAAATTGTTTGATGTTGATGGAGCTACCCAAAATGTATTTTAAAATGAAAGACCAAATGTGTAAAGCATATTTCATTTACTTTCAAACTTTCTAAATCACGTCTCTGCTTTTCACGTGAAGTCTTTGGGTGTTCCTAATAGAAACAAGAATTGTGATTGGATGTTCCTACTGAAACTATCCAGCGTTTACTTTGATGTCTCCCATTATCATTTTACTGTATATGAAAACTACTTATATATTGCATTCTAGCTATTGATGATGAACCAATCACTCTCAAGTAAAAATCAACACCATAAACCAACAGGTTATTTCGGGTTGATGGAGCCATCAAAAAAGCATTTTGAAGCATCTAGCTCTTTTTTTCCTTGTTTCTGTTCAACTTATAATCCTTCTCTCATGCTTTAACTTGCTTGGTTTCGCAACAGCAACCCCTGTAGTCAGAGGAAATGTCACTGATCAACAAGCTTTACTCCAGTTCAAAGCAAGTTCAAAGCCACCGGCTAAGGATTATGGAATCTTGGAATAGTTCCATTCACTTCTGTCAATGGCATGGTGTTACCTGTGGTCGTAAGCATCGGAGAGTCACCAAGTTGGAGCTGCAATTTCTAAAAATCTCGGGATCTTTACCACCATTCATTGGGAATTTGAGCTTTCTCAAGGAGTTGAATCCTTCGGGAAACAACTTCAATAATCAAATTCCTCAAGAAATTGGTTGTTTAAAAAGACTCGAAACATTAAACCAGGACGAAAACTATATTAGTGGCGAAATTCCATCCAATTTGTCTGCTTGTTCTAAGTTTAAATCAGTTTCTGTGGAAGACAACCAACTGACAGCAGAAATACCTGGTTCGTTGGGCCTCTTGTCAAACCTGAAATACTTGCGATTCTACAACAACAATTTGAGAGGGAGAATCCCACCTTCGCTGGGGAACTTGTCATCCTTGCAGACACTTTCTTTAACTCGGAATGGATTAACAGGGAGTATACCTAAAGCTCTTGGACAACTGACAAATCCCAAGCATCTCGGCATTGGTGGAAATGCAATCTCTGGTATTATTCCTGTCGTAATCTTCAATCTTTCTAATATTAGAGACTTTGATTTTGGTGGAAACATGATTCAAGGTACTCTTCCTTCTGACCTAGCAATCACTTTACCGTATGTTGAGTTATTCTCTGGGCAAATCCCAGTTTCAATATCCAATGCCTCGAATTTGAAAATCCTTCAATTTGGTGGTAACATGCTAGATGGAAAGGTACCTTCTTTGGAAAAGTTGGATGATAAGTGTCAAAAGTAAAATGTTTTAGCCTCATTCTTAATGCGTTTTTGGATGATTAATCTATTTAAAATAATGAATTTTATGTTCATATAAATTCATGTTTTTATACTCAGGAAAGCATTTAGGAGCGAAAGAAACGAAAAACAAGTGAAAACCGGACAAAAAGAGCGGATTTTAGGAGCCACACGAGCTGGACACATGGCCATGGACTAAATCGAAGATAAAAAGGAAATTTTGAGGCAAAAGTGTGAATGTGAAAGAGTTAGGAAGAGATTTATTGGACATAAGACTTTATTTAAATTTAAACTTTATTTTTTAGGATTAATATTTAATATTTAGGATTATTATTATTATATTGTTTATATTTATCTTTTAGTCTTTATAATTTAGAGTTTAATTTAGATCCAATTAGGGAATTATTGTTTAGATTTAATTCAAATTATCTTTTTAGAATTTAATTTGGATCCAACTAGAGTTTTTTCCATGTATTATAAATAGGGGATAGAGTGATATGAGAGAGCACTGTCGATTTTCTATAAAATCCTTCATTTCCCAAACCCTAGCCGTCAGAGATTACTGAAGGAAACAATTGAAGAAACACCATAGAAGCCGTCTTTGAAGCAGATCTCCACAAAGATTGAACACCTCTTTCTAAATTCTTTTGATTTTATTATGAGTTTTTCTTCATCTTGTGGTTATATTGTTTTTGAGATGTTTCCATTTATTAGCATTAACTAAATACCTAAATACCTAAGGGAGATGAACCGTAGGATGAATTTTGTCATTTGATTTATGATTTTACGCAATAAATACTTAGATTTTGTTCTCAATTATGTGTGCTTAATTCTTGATTTAGTATTCTTGAGATATTAATTCTTATTTAATATGCTTAAGTCAGATGAGGAATAGACCTTGTTTAAGAGTAGATCTAGCATAATTGAGTGGAGTTGCATGCAATCCTAGAAATAGGACGACATAAATCTATCGGATTAGAGTCAAATCTAATAGGGGAATCCATAGATCGAATTAATGCGACAATAGGGGTTTTAATTAGAAAGAAATTTCAATTAATCAACCTAGAGTCAGTTGTTTTTATGCTTGAATAGAGATATTAGCATAATTTAGGGATTTCTATGGATCAAAATACGAAGTGAATAAATTGCTTAATTTAGAATGATAATGACAGACAAAATCTAGGTGGAGTCTTTCCTAGGTATTGTTTGCTTCTTGGTATAAAAATACTCATTATTTCTCGCTTTAATCTTTGTCGCACTTTTAGTTTATTAATTTAGTTAAATTAGTTTAAAACAATCACTTTATTCGATCGGTTAGATAATAGAAAAACAGCTATTACTAGTACTTTTAGTCTTCGTGAGAACAATATCTGTGCTCACCGTAACTATACTATTAATTGATAGGTGCACTTGCCTTAGTCATATTTTTAATTAGTTTCGACTGAATCATTGGATAAATTGTTGTTCCTTGAACTAGGAGAAAATCATTTGGGACCTGGGAGAAAAGGTGACTTGAACTTTCTTGGCACATTAGTTAATAAAACCAAACTAGAAGATATACTTATAACCAAAAATAATTTTGGAGCGAAATTTCTAGAATGCATTAGCAATTTTTCTACCACCCTTCGGAGTTTAGCAATTACACAAAACAATATATCGAGAAGAATCCCGGATGGGATTGGAAATCTCATCAGTTTGGAGGAGCTATACCTAGGACAAAATCAACTATTAGGACCCATTCCCTTTCATATTGGAAGGCTTTGGAAGCTAAATATATTTTACGCTCAAAGTAATTTTCTCTTTGGGACTATTCTCCATGCCATTGGAAATTTAACAATGTTAATGGAATTTCCTTTAGATTTTAACAATCTTCAAGGCAACATTCCTTCAAATCTAGGTAAGTGCTGAAATTTGCTTTTATTGGATCTTTCTCATAATAATCTTAATGGACCAATGCCCTCCGAGATACTAAGACTATCATCCTTGTCTATTGTACTAAAGTTATCATCAAACTCTTTGACTAGAGAGCTTCCTATTGAAGTAGAAAACCTGAAAAATCTAGGCTAACTGGATGTTTCTCACAACAGGTTATCTGGTTTGCTTCCAAACAACCTTGGTAGTTGTGTAAGTCTGGTGGAGCTGTATTTGGAGGGCAATTTGTTTGAAGGGCCTATTCCTTCATCTTTGAGTTCGTTGAGGGGCATTGAGGCATTGGATGTATCCAACACTAATCTTTCAAGTGGTGTTCCAAAATTTCTTGTAAAGTTCGGGGCATCAAAGTATTTAAATCTCTCTTTCAACAATTTTGAAGGAGTGATACCAAGTGAAGGAGTGTTCAAGAATGCAAGTGCTATATTTGTTGAGGAAAATAGTGAGCTTTATGGAGGCATCCCTGAGTTACATTTATCAAGATGTATCTCAAAAACATCATCAAAAACCTCCGTTTTATTGAAAATTGCAATTGTTGTTGTGATTTTATGATTGACGTTGGTTTTCACTTGTCTTCTCATCTTGTGGTTTAGAAAGAAGAAAGAGTAGCAGCCAACAAAAACTTGTGCAAAAAAATCACTTTTACATTTATCGTATCAAAGCATCCTAAGGGCTACTAATGGATTCTCCGTACAAAATTTTATCTGTTTGGGTAGTTTTGGTTTTGTATTCAAAGGAATTCTTGAAGGGACTGAAGCAGCTATTACAGTTAAGGTGCTTAATCTTCTGAATCATGGAGCTTCCAGGAGCTTCTTGGTTGAATGTGAGGCCTTGAAGAACATTCGGCATCGGAATCTTGTCAAGGTATTAACAGTCATTTCAGGTGTTATCAAGGCAATGATTTTAAGGCCTTGGTTTATGAGTTAATGGAAAATGAAAGCTTAGAGGGTTGGCTGCACCCATCTGTCAGCATGAATGAATCGATGATGATGAAAAACCTGAACTTCTTCAAAAGAGTTAATGTGGCCATAGATGTTACTCACGGACTTGAATATCTATGTAAACACCTTAAGTTCTATTGTAAAACAAGAGCAAAGAAAAGAAGAATTCTTAGAATTAATTTTCTGAATTTGATTACTATCAAAACTACATACATTTAACCTTGACCACACTTCTATTTATAGAAGTAAAACCCTGACTAACTTCTACTAACCAATTGCTAACAACCTAACTTCCTATTCTGTTACTTATTTCACAGCTTAGCTCACAGCTTAGCTGAATTACAACATTATATATTCTAATACTCACCCAACTCTCTCAACTTTCAAAACTTCTAAAAATTGTCTAAACTTACAAAACAATGATGCAGACAACGACTTTGTCAAAATATCAGCAACTTGATCACAAGCTGGTACTTCACCAACCTTTAACGACCCAGCACAGACTTTCTCACGAACAAAAAACAAGTCTAGTTCAATGTGCTTAAACTTAGAATGTTGAACCGGATTAGCAGCTACAGTCACTGCACTAGAATTGTCACACCAAATCATTGGTGTATCATCCGACTGAACATGAAGCTCAGCTAACAGTGATACCAACCAAATAATATCCGCTGTCGTAGCAGCTAACCCACGATATTCTACTTCAACAGTAGAACGAGACACTACCTGTTGCTTCTTAGAACACCAGGAAACTAGACTATCACCAAAATAGATACAATAACTAGACATAGACCGTCTATCATCAAAATCAAGACCCCAATTCGCATCTGCATATCCAACCAAAGACAACCTACTAGATGGAGTAATAACCAACCCAAGATCAACAGTACTACACAAATACCTCAAGATTCGCTTAAGAGCAACAAAATGTTCATCCGTAGGTGCATGTATAAACTGACAAATTCTATTAACCGCATATGCGATATCAAGCCTAATAAGAACAACATATTGTAATGTACCTGTAAGACTTCGAAACTCAGTAGGATCAGCTAAAGGAATCCCCACTGTCTTCATCAAGCAAGTTGAGCTAACCATTGGAGTATGAACCCCTTTTGCATTTAACATATTACATCGCTCAAGGAGATCAAGCACATACTTACGCTGGTACAAGCGAAGAGCCCCGCCAGACAAGCGAAACACCTCAATACCTAACAAATAGTAAAGATCACCCATATCTTTTAGAGAAACTCATAATTTAGCTGAGTAACAAACCCATCAATCTTAGACAACAAATCTCCTGTAATAATAATATCATCAACATAGACCAAAACATACACACAACTGGTACCAGTCTTTTTAACAAAAAGAGACGTATCAGATCAAGCCTGAACAAACCTCACAGAAATAAGAAAACATCGTAATTTTTCAAACCATGCCCTTGGTGCTTGACGTAAACCATACAATGCTTTTGTCAAACGGCATACAAGCGGACACCCATCACCACTATATTTCACATACCCAGGTGGTTGTTGTATATACACCTCCTCAAACAAATCACCATTAAGAAAAGCATTAGTAACATCAACCTGACGAAGAGACCACTTTTTAGTTACTGTAATCGACAAAATTGTCCGAATAGTTGCTAGTTTCACCACCGGACTAAACGTTTCTCGAAAATCATAACTCGGTACTTGTGAACAACCTTTAGCTACTAACCGACCCATTCGCCGAGCTATGGAACCATCAGGATTCCTTGTGATATTAAATAACCACTTACACCCAATCGCTTTACGCTCAGGTGGTAATGGAACAAGTTCCCAGGTTTTGTTCCAAATTAAAGCATCATACTCTGTCTGAGCTACCATTCACCACTCTGTACTAGCAAAAGCTTCATCAATTGTGCGTGGTTCTCGATCAGCAATCTCGACTGCAAGTACCTTAGGCTTAAACACGCCTACTTTAGCACGTGTCACCATAGGATGAGTATTCCCAAGTAGAGAAGGAAGCGGATCAGGAATTGGAGCCATAACTTCTGGTGTAGAGTTTCGTACTAACGCATTAGAATTTGACCTAACTGGTGCAACACTACTCGGAGTGTCACAGCTATGATCAACTGCATTATCACCAGACGATCGTAACTGCGGCTCAACAGACATACCAGCACCTTGATTAGAAGACCTCACCACCGGTGACTGAAATTGCACAATAGGCACTGACGTAACAATCGACTCACTCGTACTAGGTGATGCAGAATAAATAGAAAACAAAAAATGATTCTCATCGAACACCACATGTCTTGAAATAACCACTTTACCTTCTAACGTTAGACATAGATAACCATTGTGTTGAGTACAATATCCAAGAAACATACAAGGTTGAGATCGAAACTCCAACTTATGCTTATTGAACGGACACAAATAAGGAAAACATCAACAACCAAAAACTCGAAAATAATCATAAGCTGGAATCTTCCCAAACAACATAGAAAATGGAATTCTATTTTGTAAAACAGGAGTAGGCAACCTATTAATAATATGAACAACACAAGAAAATGCATACCCCCAAAATTTCAATGGTAAATTTGCTTGAGCAAGTAATATGAGTCCTACCTCCACAATATGTCTGTGTTTTCTCTCAGCAACCCCATTTTGCTCTGACGTGTGAGGACACATGACACGATGAATAATACCATTTTGTGCAAGAATTCTCTTGAACGAGCGATATTCGTCACCCCAATCACCCTTAAATTACTTTATTTGAGCATTAAACTGAGTCTTAATCAAACGCTGAAATTGAACAAAACACTCAACTGCTTGAGATTTACGTTGAATGAGATATACCCAAGTAAACCGAGAAAACATATCAACAAATGATACGTAATACCAATTTCCATTACAACTAACAATAGCAGGCCCCCAAAGGTCCGAAACCACTAATTCAAATGGAAATGAATACACAGTATTTGAACTTAAAAACGGTAACTTCCGTGTCTTTCCCTTCTGACACGCATCACAAACATAGTCAAGAGAGTTTTTATTCAACACTACGTTACAAGATTTCTAAACAGACTGAACCACTGGAATTGATGAATGACCTAGCCTTCTATGCCACAGCTCAAGAGCACTAGCAGTAATAGGCTTTGAACCCAAAATCGTGGCATTCGTCACAGGACTGGTGGTAACCTTATTTTGTGGAGCACAAGTGAACCTGTACAATCTGTCATGCATGCGGCCCTGCATCAAAATCTCCCGCGTCCGAACATCCTTAATTAAGCAATAAACCGGATGAAACTCAAAATACACATTATTATCCCAAGCAAATTTCGACACAGACATTAGATTTTTACGTATACTGGGAACATGCAAAACATTATGTAAATGCAGCATTCTAGCAGAAGTCACCAATTTACATCTACCTACACACGTAATCCTAGACCAAGTCCCGTCACCTATCTAAAAAAGAGGAGCATTACTTGTATAAGGAAGAGAGTAATCTAGTACGGTAGCATCGTTACAAACACGATATGTTGCCCCCTGAATCGAGATACCAATCAACGGGCATTGGTTCCTCAACCGGGATAGGAACATACGGCTCATCATCAACCAAAGTACCAAGCCCTAAATCAGCACCAAACGCAGCCACAACCATATTTGTCTCAATCTTCAAATTTTCCTTAAGCCCAGCAACAGCAACTTGAGCTTCCTCACTATCACTGAGCACCTCAAGCCCAAACTCATACGTCGAGGAATCAAAAACATGACCCGACATTAACTGATCAACAACCTTATTTTCAGGACGAACAGGAGCTCCCGGTTTCGCAGCAATTCTAGACCCATGTTGCCCACTTGAGGACTGCCCATGCCACGTAACCCGTGGCCCAACTTGAACACTATTTACCACTGGTCCATGATAATGACCCACATCATTCCAATCCACTGTCACTCTACCAAAATGCTGCCCATGTTGAAAATAGCCATCACTCCCACCATAGTATGACACATCAACCCCACGTGTCAATGATGGACTGGTTCTCTTAATCATATAATCATTTTATGAGATGATTTGGAACAGTCAATCTCCGCATTTAAGGATTCCCAAATTCTTTGCCACTGAAATTCCATAGTTATTGTATCAATCAACGGCTATTGAATACGTCCAAAATGTCTTGGAATGATCATGTGCTCTGTCCTTGCATAACTCAAGGCGATTAAAATGGCTCTCGAGGTGTATGATAAGCTGTGTCAATTGTTGAATTTGACTCGGTTAGTGCTGTGTCAAGGGTGATGAATTCATCCTCTGGACTGTAAACGTGATCATTTGAGAAGAACAGCCAACGAAGAGAGTGAACTACATCGGCTAAGCGATGGAAGCGAAGAAGAGAATGAAAAACCTGGAGAGAAAACAGGGCTACTCTTCTTATTCATACGACTCTGAAAACAGAGGTCAAACATTATCTATACAAGGACTCAAAAAATTAAAAATAATTCTAAAAAGTGTGATGAGGGATCAAAATAAAAATTTGTGATTAAAATAAGTGTACAACATCATAGTCATTGGTCAAGTTAACAGTGAGTCATCAAAATCAAACGTTACTAAAATTAGGTGGTTAAAAAATAAAACTATCTCACCACATTGTTAATTTAAAATTTTTTTTTTATTTCAATTATCAAATTAAAATTTTTACTAAATTTAGGTCACATGTGAGATGTAGAAAGTGGTGGCAAATTGCTTCAATTATTGAATGATAAAAATTAGTGTATAACAATGTTTATTCAAGGAAGTATGAAATAAAAGGAATGGCCCATGCAAATGTCATCAGCCACATGACTTTCAAAGTCGGAAAGTCTGAACCAATTCACAAAGCAATCTGAACACCAATCCGTATCAAGTAGTTTATATTCTATTTCGACTAAAATTTCAATGATCTTTTATTCTTTCGATGTATTTTGATCAATACCAATTTGAATCAACGTGTATCGATCCAAATCAATTTATACAATTCTATATTTATATATAAATATATTCTTATGGATGTAATCGAGATATATTTACTTGTATATATAATATATAATTTATTATTTTAACCAAATAATATATAATTTATTAACAAACTAAAATTAGAGTATAAATATATGAGTTTGTATTTGATACATTGATAATTTATTTTTTTATTTTACAAATAACCTTGAAAGATTACGTGTCTACTTTTCATGGAAAGTCTTTGGGTGTTCCTAATTGAAACAAGAATAGTGGATGGGTGTCCCTACTGAAACTATTCAGCGTTTACCCTGAAGTCTCCCATTCCATCATCCTTTTAACATATATGAAATCATACATGCAACAAGTTAACGAGCGGTGGCCCATGCAAATGGTACCCACGTGACTTTTATATTTCGAAAACTACTTATATATTGCATTTTAGTTTTTGTTACCCAAAATCTCGAATACAGAGTTTTTAATTTCAAAGAGCAAACCGATAAATAAATCTTAAATTAATCTAATAAGACACTCACAAAATAGTTATAAAATACTTTTTATAATTATCACGAAACTCTCACTAAGACTCGTATGCAATTACATCTTGTCGTCCTCAGAGAAAAGTCCTTACTGATTAGCATATATTAAAATAGGGATACAAGGTCTTTTAAATAAGGTAATATTATACTAAAATATCCCTAGAATAATCAGAGTTTAACTGGAAAAAAAAAAAATTCTGCTTGATATCCAAAATAGAACTGCCAAAAAGAAAAAAAAGAAAAAAAAAAATCATCGCCACGTTGTGACATCGTGTTTGCCTCATTGTGACATCTCAAGTTACGTCGTCACAACGTCGTGATCCTCCTCATCTCCGAAAATACGAGTCACATAAACTGCACAGCTTAGCCGTTCGAGGCTATATGACTGTTTAAAACGCTTCCATTACGTTCTGA
Organism: Kokia cookei; assembly: GCA_039519145.1. Classification (NCBI taxonomy): domain Eukaryota; kingdom Viridiplantae; phylum Streptophyta; class Magnoliopsida; order Malvales; family Malvaceae; genus Kokia; species Kokia cookei. Next base: position 2,288,088 of record CM076907.1, on the reverse strand, counting down.
TGATGATCTCTATCATAAGGAGATTTGAAAACCCCAAAAATGGCAGAGAAAATCAATGTAATTGACACATGTAAGCTTGCAAGAAATGGGAATTTCCATTTGCTATCATTGAACACTCTGTTTGAATGCCTTGACAACGGGTTTCTCATAAAAACTAGTTTCATATGTAGTTTTTTCATATTGGGATAATCAAAATGTTAGCTAAAGAACCCCTAAATTCACTAAAAAATGGGTTTCAAGCAAAAACCACAAATTCCATAATCGAAATTCAAGTAAAAGTTTTGTCAATGAAGCTAATTTACAAGCAAATATAGCATGGAATAGTAACCGACACTTCCAAAAAAAATTTAAAATCAAGAAAAAAAATTGGACAGATGGGTTTGGTTTTTGGCAATAGATCTGGTTAAAACATAAGTTTCTTTGGGTTAATAGGTTTCAAAGATTCAAGATTTGAGATAAATTTGTATCTAAAGATGTTGGAATCAAAAAGGAAAGAAGATTAAGATGAAGAAGAGAAGTGTGTGGAAATGAATTTAGGGTTTTTTCAGCTAGGGTTTAGGTTTAAAAATTTTAATTAATTAAATTTATTTAATTAAAAATTTATTCTCATCCCATTTGAAAATTCAAGTTAGCACTTAAAATCTAGTTGGACTGCCACGTAGGATTACCGTTAGAGAGATAACAGAACTTAACGGCAGAGTAATCACTTCGTAACAAAATAATAACATAAGTGACTAAAACGTAATATTTCAAACATAAATGACTAAAATATAACTTGAGGCAAACAAAAATAACTATTTTTATAGTTTGCCCTAAATAAAATTGTGTTTTCAAATCATGCATGCTAATTCTATAATGATAAACTTTCATCCCTGGTTTTCAAAATAAACAAATATCTATTGGTCAAACTTTCTTTTTGAATTTAGAGGTTGCTCTTTGTTGAATTGTGGAATATAGGTTATAAATAACTCCCAATTTTTCAAAATATATCTTTTCTAGATTTTTTTTACTTTTTTGGAAATTAAAATAATTAAAAATACAAAATATTAATAATTTTATAAAATTCAAAAAAATAATTTATTATAATAGTATTTTTTTTAAAATTTAAATATTTTTTATAGTCAATCAATTTGAGTGATGGATTATAGGTTATTAAAATATATAAAGCCGAATTCACCGACTTAATTGACTCACAATTATGATTTTAAATTTTTGGTAGAAATTATTATTTTAAATTTATTTTAAATATATTTATAATATAATATATAGTATACTTTTAATTACCTAAACCCAAAGTTCAATTACCCAACCCAGCCGACAATCCATTCATACTAGCACAAGATTTATTTAATTTTGCTTAACATTACCCGACCAATTTTAAGATAAATTACACCTAAGGTCATCAAACTATTAGTAAGTTTATATTTTGATCACTGAATTAATTAGTATATGACATTTTCTATCCGCACCACTTATACCGACCGAAACATCTCCTTTCCTTTCTCTTCAATATAATGAATCTGCAAACTAAAATTTGGATAGCTTTCTTCTTCAATCTCCGAAACCATCAGATCGACTTGGATCTAAGATATGTTATTCTACTCGTCAATGGATACTAATCCATCGTACCGATAATCGAATAATTTTCATGTTTTACATTAGGATATGTTGACATCAATAGATTTTAGACAAGAACAAACTAATTGACTTTTTACTTTATGAATTTATACATGATTAAACATCATTCCAAGTGTTTTGCTATTTTCCCTTGAAACATATTATTGATCTACAATAATATAAACACAAGAAATCTATGATGGAGAACTAATAAATTTTGATATTACATTCAAGTTTTCACTATTTCACTTGATCTAGAAAATGGTCATGCTTATGAACAAAATTGATCAACTCGCATTGCTTGTTCCGACATTAAAATGATATTTTTTTATACAAGCGGATAATTATATTATAATAAGGAAGGAGGAAAGAGTTGACAAATACTAGAATCGGACTCTAGATCTCATATTAATCAATTTGAAACATACAAAAGTTTATCGATATACAAGTGATGTGATTAGCAATTACTTAACAACATTAATGGGTAAAAAATAAAGATAAAACAATGACCAGCAATCAATTATTTGCAATAGAGAGAATATAGTCTAAAAACTAATCCAGGAAGAAACAACAGCCCCTAAAACAGCTTGGACCGTGAGATTCAAAGCATATTCCATCAATGACCATTCATTTTTCTTTCTCCCACTTGAACTTGATCCCCTATCTTCTTCTTTGATAAACGCTAACCCATTTGTCACACCACCGCTTTGTGGTTGATTGAAATAACCCATTTTCGAATTCTCAAAGTTCATATTATTCACACACCCAACATGGTAACAGTGCTTCCCACAACTCGAAATATAAGCCCACCCTTTCAATTTCCCTTTAGAAATTTCCTTGTTTTGGCATATCAAACACTTGGTTGAGGCCTTCACCTCAAGGTTAAGTCTCAATGACTTTCCCTTGAAATTGCCATCCAAGGTGCTTGGGAGCGTCAAGCAACAAGGATGCAAATATGTTCCCTTGGATTTATACACGAAACCTTGAACATCTTTGCCACATGCTTTACAAGTTTTGCTTTGTTTCCCTTTCTTTTCGAACTTGAAGTTGGTGTTTTTGAAGAATGAATGGATGGCTATAGGCTTGGCCACCCCACAATTTTCGTGAAGATGAAAGTCACACTTCTTGTTATTGCATTGATAACAAGAACCGAAGCCTAGTTCTTTGCATCCGTCGCACTGATATGGCGTTCCGGAATAGCTTAGCTCAAGCTTGTGGTGATGGCTGAAATGGTTTATCTCCGTGATCTTCATATCTTTGCCTTTGCCCTTTTGCAGCTCTTGTTTTCCACTGTTTCTAAAAAATCGAAACATGGATAAGGATTGAAGATAAAGACTGAACCATAACAAACTCGCTTGATTGAACTTTCGACACAGAAAATCAAGTCACTCTATAGCTCAAGTTGCTCGAATTGGAGCTTGACTCAATACTAATTATGTCAAATCTGAATTCTTTTAACCCAAACTCAGATTGTTTACAAACACGAATATCTCATTTACACTCTAATCATGCTCATTCCGAACATAAATTTGCATCTAACAATCAATCTAAACACATACATGCAATAAAATGTTTTAAAGATGACGATTGGAATTGGATTTCGACAAAGCTAATCAAGTAAAACCATGGAGATAAGTATTAGGAAGGGCTAAGAAGACTTACCAGCAACCAAGACGAAAGATTATAGTAATTGGTGTGAGACCGAGCTTGGTAATTCAGCAGCAGGCTTTTAGGGGGTCAATTTAAAGCTCTATAATAAAACCTGAGGATTAATTTTATTAATTAATTAATTGAAGTTTACTCTCCTCCATTTCCAGGAAAATTCACAATTATATTGTTATGAGAATTTTTCCTGTTTCCAATTTTCTCAAGAATTGACTAATTAACTATTGGCTTATACTTGTTCCAATTTTCCAAGAGGCTTCACAAGTACACCTCAGGATTGATTTTATTAATTGATTAGTTGAAATTTGAGCACCTCCTTCATTTCCAAGAAAGTTCAAAATTATATTGTGTTATGAGAATTTTCTTTGTTTCCAATTTTCTCAAGAATTGACTAGTCAACTATCGGCCTACCCTTCTTCCAATGTGAGAGATTTGTACGAGAAATTTTATTTGTATTAAGGTTTTCGAAAATTCAAAAAACTTGTTTGGTCAAACTTTCTTTTTGTATTTAGATGTTGCTCTTAGTTGAATTGTGTAATATAGATTATAAATAACTCCCAATTTTTTTTTCTAGATTTTTTACTTTTTGAAACTTAAAATAATTAAAAAATACAAAATATTAAAAACTTTATAAAATTCAAAAAATAATTTATTATATCTACACTGCAAAAATACATAGATTTTTACCTTGTTCCACTCTGGCTCTCTACACTGTAAAAACCACAGAAACAAACCCAAAATTGAAGTATCTACAGTACTAAAAACCTTGTTCGATAAGCAAAGGTTAAATGTTAGAAGATTAAATTTGTTATTAGATTTATAAAGAAAACCTACATCAAATTTCAAACATCGGTTAACATCGAAAGACCAAAAAAATTGATTTCGAATAGTTTAGTGATTAATAAGAAAAATTAAAAGTTTAGTGACCAAAACAAAACGTGGGCAACAATTTAATGACTATTTCAGTACTTTACCCGTTAGTATGATAGTAACATTAACTTTTGACCCCTCTAAAATTTATACTTCAAGTATGTATATCTATATATATATATATATATATATTTGGGAAAACTGCCTAGTTGGTCACCCAAGTTTTGGTGATCTTTCTTGTTAAAAAATAAGCAATAATGGAAATTATCCACGCTTTTTGAATCAAGGCAAAGCATAGCAGGTTTAGCTCAGCCGGTAGAGCGTGCATGGATTTTAACATGCGGACGAGGGTTTGAATCCCTAATCAATTTTAACTTTTTCTCATCTATAATATCCAACTAAAACTCTATCATATTTCGACATTTTAATTAAAATAAAATACAAACCCAACTAAAAGCTTATGACGTTAGGGTAATTTTAATTAAAATAATCAAAATACTTTCGTCTTAATCAAATTATTGATAACATTTATTGTTTCGAAAATTATAATACAAATAAATCTTTTAATTGTTTCAATCTAATCTTAACTCTAACCTATTTGAGTTCACTTTCAAGTATAGTATTGATCTATCAATTGATTCATTTGTTTTTAATCGTATCAATTATTCAAAGTTTTGTTTGTTCTTTTTTTCAATGATGAATTTCAAAAGTATAACCTTTTTTGGCGTGCTTTTGTCATGCCTTTTGGTCTCAAAGAGTTAAAAAATTGAAGTTGTGGTTGAAGGAGCAACTTTCATTGCCCAAACCGATGAAGATTTTATTTGTGTTACCCTTGATTGGTGGTCTACAAACAAGTGTGATTATGATCAATGTCCGTGGGGTCAAGCTGGACTTTTTAATTTGATAATTTTATATTATATTTTGAGTATATATCGATTAAAGACTATTTATTTACTTAGATGTTTATTAATTTGTATTATATATTCTTTTTATAGGATTTGAAAAACAAAATTCTTGAAAAAGCCGTAAAAGGTGAATATTGGAGTTATTTTAATGAATGTTTTGCTTACTATTTTTTTTCACTGGTATGAGTAGCTTTTAATATGCTAATTAACGCTGATGAATAATTATGGTTTCAACATTTAATCATTTGAGAATTAGAGTTGGAGGTTCGTTGCAAGATCAAGTGGTGTGCAATGTTCGAAATAATGTTGAGAATTGCCAACCATTCCAGAAACAAGACATGGGCTTCTTATTTGGTTTCTCCATTAGATATCTTGCCATGAAGAGATGGGATGAACTCAATGAATTTTTCAATCAAACTCGGTATAATTTTATGACATCTATAATGTTTTAAAATAATAATTATGATATGAGCTACTAATGTTATATTTATATATTGCAGAGTCAGAGTTACATTGGGTTTAAATGCTCTTATTGGAAGAAAAGAATCTGAAATTGAAAAGTCTCTTTGGGTTGGTGATTGGTATTCACACAATGCTCGAGATTTCATGAGTTATACAATTTCCAAAGGATATAAAATTGACTCTTATGAATTAGGTTTTTAATTAATATTAATATTTTTATGTTTTCAAATTATATTATATATGATTAACTTTCATCAAATGCAAAATTTCTTTTCTTTTTTTTTTAGGAAATGAATTGTGTGGATTGGGAGTTAGTGCTAGGATTGAAGCTAAACAATATGCAAAAGATATGGCAACACTTAAAAATCTTGTAAAGGAGATGTACCCAAATCCTAAAACTCAACCTAAGATTTTAGGCCCGGGAGGTTTCTATGACAAGAAATGGTTCGATAATTTTTTGGATGCTTTAGGACATGATGTTATTGATGGAGTAACACATCATATTTATAATCTTGGACCTGGTATCTATCTATATGTCAATTAAAATATTTTTTTATTAATTTATTGTTTTGCCATCATTTGTTTAATTTTTTTGATGATTAATGTAGGTAATAACTCAGATGTGGTTCGTCGTGTCCAAGATCCGTTTTACCTTACTCAAATTGCTCAAACATTTAAAGATATTTCAAATGCTATTGACAAATTTGCACCATGGTCTGGTGCATGGGTTAGTGAATCGGGTGGAGCTTATAATAGTGGTTGCTAATTAGTACCGTATACATTTGCGTTTGGCTTTTGGTAAGTGTTTTTTAAATCTTTTATTAGTTGATTATTTTTAAGGCCCTATTAAAATCTGATGATTAACTTTTGACTCCAAACAAGTACTTGGACCAATTGGGAATGACATCAGTCTATAACCACAAAGTTTATTGTAGGCAAGCTTTGACCGGGGGCAATTACGCTCTTCTTAATACTACTACATTTGTTTCTAATCCAGATTATTACAAGTAACTTTCATATATTTCTCACTATATTTTTTGTTAATTTCATTTTTTTTAATTTTATTTGTTAAAATATCTTTTTCAGTGCTTTTTTGTGGCATAAAGTTATGGGAAGTAAAGTTCTTTCGGTCACGCATAAAGGTTCTCCATATTTGCGTGTATACTCTCATTGTGCCAAAAAGGAGGTAATTTTTATTATTTTGGTTGATTCAATTAATTTTAATTTAATTTTTTTATTTATTAAATTTTTGTTTGGTTGCAGCCTGGGATTTCTTTTGTTTTCATCAACTTATCGAAAAATACATCTTTTGAAATCGATATTTTCCATGATCTAAATTTAAATGGTGGGAGTCCAAATTTTAAATTTAAAGGCATAAAGAGCGAGAAGAGTATCATTTGACTCCAAAAGATGGAAACATCTTAAGTAGTGTCGTACTGTTGAATGGAACACCATTGGAACTTTCAAACTCGTTGGAGATACCAAAGTTGAAGCCGAAGCTTGTGTATGGTTTGAAACCCATTAGCATCGCTTCTCATTCAATCGTGTTTGTAACCATAAGAGATTTCAGTGCACCTACATATTCTTAAAATTTTATTTCTTTTAGGAGCAAAGTTTATTGATTTTATTCATTAGGCCAATTTAGGATTTTTAGGTTTTGAGGAACAAGATTTATTAATTTTGTTCATTAGTTCAATTTACGTTATCATATTATTTTTTTTAATTTTTAATTTGTTCCTTCTGATGAAAATAAATTATTTTTTTATTATTAACTATTCGTTTTTTATTTCTTTGTATTTTTTTTACAATTTTTTAAAATTAATATTTAAACAGTAAATGAAAACAAACTTTTTTAAATAAATACAAATTAATAAATAAATATTGTTTTTGGCTTATTAAATTAGCCTTATCTGCATAATTCTTGTAGCTTATTGTATGAATATGAGATAATCATATTTTCTTTTCATGAATTTAGATCCACTTATGTGATTGAGTTGAGTCGGTTTTCGATTAAATTTATATATGGATACAATATCGTGTTATTCGTTGTTACTTAAACTCAATTCGGTTTAATATATGAACCTTTAATTTTATGTAAGTTTAATTACTTTTTGTAAATAGTTAACTGAAATTCATTTAAAATTTTGGTAACATATTTATATTTAAATAATTTTAGATTCTCATATATTATTTTTTTTATTTTTTATAAAAATGTTTTATTTGTTTACATGCTTTTTGTTAAAAACTTTAAACTTAGATAAGATATTTGTTAATGCTTACTTTGTAATATATATATATATTATAATTTATATAATTTTATGTGATATAAATTACATAATATATAATGCAATACAACTTTTAAAATGGACAAACTTTTAATATTGAAGGTGAAGACAGATAATGGTAGAGCTAAGGGAATAGACAGAGGTCCCGACCTCCTTTAAAATAGAAAATTTTTCATTCAAATTCTTTGTAATTGATATAAAATCGATTTATATGTAACACGTCTCATTTTCATTTATAGCAATGGCCTATCAAGAGCTTTTCATGAAAGGGTAAATAGATGCAACCATGGTAGTTGCCTAAGCTTACGGTGTTATTGTTTTGGCTTATTAAATGAGCCTTATCTGCTTAATTCATGCAGCTTTGTGTACCAATATGAGATATTCATATATTCTTTTCTTGAATTTAGTACACCTATGTTGCAGGTGTCTATCATTGAATTGAGTTGGTTTCGGGTTAAATTTATGTATGTATATGGTATGGTGTTATTTATTATTGCTTAAATTCAATCCGGTTTAATATATGAATTCTCAATTTTGTGTAAGTTCGATTACTTTTTATAAATTATTAATCTAAACCCATGTAAAGCTTTGATAATATATTTATATGTAAAGAGATTTAAATTCTTGTATATTATTTTTATTTTAAAAAAAATATTTATTTGTTTATATGCTTTTTGTTAAAAATTTTAAATTTAAATAAAATATTTTTTAATGCTTAAATTGTAATATTATATATATATATATATAGTGAAAATAGGGTTTTCTTTTAAGAGGAGGGAGTGTCTCGAAAGGTGAGAAAAAAGATGTGTTTAGGTGAAAATTTTGTAGGAGGGATTTTATTTGTATTAAGGTTTTCAAATTTTTAAAAATGAATTTATTTCTTTGAGTAAATATATTGAAGAATTTTAATATTTTTATGTAGTTTGAAAAAGAAATTTTAATAACTCGAATTTATTTTTATTTGATTTAATACACATGATTCTATTATATAATAAAATTTTAAACTTCAAAAAGTATTTTTATTTAATTATAATATAGATTTTTTTAAATTTTATTTAATTAAAACTATTTATAATGTTTTTACAAATATACCGATATTCATATTTAATATTTTTATATTATTTAAAATTTTCATCCAAATGTACTTTTAGGGTTTTAGTAGAAAAAATAAAAATTAAAGTTTTTTAAAATTAGACATGTGACGATATTTATTAAATAAAATTTAATATGTATACTGTATGCATATATTAAAGGTATTCTATTATATTTATTAAAATAGTGTTTAAATAAAATTTAAACGTGCTTTTCAACTTTTTAGAATTGCATGGTTTTCCAAAGGCGAATTTTATTCTATAATGATTAACTTTCATCCTAAGCTTTCAAGATAAACTAATATCTATCGATCAAAACTTTGGAAATTAATTTTTATATTTTTACCATAATAAAAATATAATTTAATTATTTTAATGATATATATTTTTATATTTTAAAAGATTAAATTAAATTTTTTTATATTTTAAAAGATTGATAAGTAATTTTATTTTTATTAATTTAAAATTTTATAAATTTTAAACGAATTTAAATAAAAAAATTTATTTTAAAGGCGTCGGACCGTGTCAGCCCCTAGTTGAATTGTATAATATAGATTATAAACAATTCTTAAATTTCAAAAAAAAAAATTAAAATGTAGAAAAAAATTCAAAAAATATTTTTTTCTAGATATTTTACTTTTTGGAACTTAAAATAATTAAAGATACAAAATATTAAAAATTTTATAAAATTCAAAAATATTTTATTATATATATATTTTTTAAAATTTAAATATACTTTTAATATTTAATCAATTTGAGGGATGGATTATCGATTATTAAAATATATAAAGTCGAATTGATGGATTTAGCTGACTCACGATTATTATTTTTAATTTATTTCAAATATAATATATAATATTATTTTAATTACCTAAACCCAAAGTTCAATTACCCAACCCAACCAGCACTCCATTAATACTAGCCCAAGATTTAGTTATTTTTACTTAACACAAACTCAATTACCCTACCATTTTAATTAAAATGATAAACTATACTAAATTATTAATAAATTTATATTTTAGTCATTGAAATTCAAAAAGTTACAAGATAGCCACTAGATTATTTAAAAATTTTGATTTAAGTCACTAAGTTGTTAAAGTCGTTGTTATATGATTTTCTTTATTCACATCATCTATACCAATTGAAAGCTCTTCTTTCTTTTCTCTTGAACGTCATGTATCTACAAACTAAAGTCTAAGCAACTTTTTTATTCGATCTTCAACACTAATCGTCAAATCTACTTGAATTTAAGGCATGTTCTTTTACTCGTCGATGGGTACTGATCCATTGTACCGATCGTCAAATTGTCCCTTGAGCTTGCTAGCCAAACTTTTGAAAAAAAAAATTAATAGTCCAATGTCTTAAATGAAAACTTTAGAATAGTGTAGTAATCATTTTGTAACTTTTAAAGTAAAGTGACCAAAACATAAACTTACTAATAGTTTAGTGACATTGAGAGGAATTTCCCCCTTTAATAAATTAACCCAAGCCCAATTAAAAACAACCGGTTGCTCCAAAGCCCATCCCTTTTTGCAGATACCAAACCCTAGCTCTTTCCCACCCAAAATCCCAAACCAATCCCTTTCCCACCGGGTGCTTACGTTCACGTCGTCGACTGCTTCGCTTCACGCTGCTTTCTTCATCGTCTCCATCAATTTCTTTCTCTTTTTTTTGTTTCAAAGGTCGGTTGAAGACTTTAAATTTGGATTAATTGTTTTCTTGGATTTAAAATTTGAGTTTTGATGTGTATTTAGCAGTAGGCGTGTAAGGCTTCAAAATTTTACCTTTTTCTTTTCTTTTTCGATTGAATTGTGATTGTTTAACTTGATATACTGCTGTTGGTGTTAAAATTGATTTTTTAACCTTAAAAAATCATTGTACAGGGAAAGAAGGAATTGAAAAAATAAGTTTAAATTGTGCTGGGAATATATAATCAATAATTTAAAAGAAAAAAGAAAAAAAAAACCCTCTTTCGTCACTGGCTGGTAGTAAATTCTATCATGTTTATGTTACTATTATTTATTTGTAGTTGATTAAATTTTTTTTAGATTTTTTTCTGCTTTTAAATTGAATTCATGAATTTAGTTGTTATTAGTTTCTCAATTTTTTTTTCTGGTTAAATTTAGACCGCAGTCTTTTGGAAGTTTGTTGAGAAAAACTTAGCTATTCCATTTATTTTGCTGGCTATTTTGATTTTGTACTATCGCACCATATTCATAAGCTGCTTCATCCGCAACTCAGGTTGTAACAGTGAAGTTCTGGTGATTGCTACCTTAAAAATGTCATCATTAAGGAATGCCATCAACAGACGTGCTCACAAGGAACGAGCTCAACCGTGAGTCTCAGCTTTTTTCCCCCTTTATTACAGCCATGCATTCTACATAGCTTATCCTTATTTTGCATTTGCTTTCGTGCTGTTCAATACTCGGTTATATTTTAGGTCATCGAGGAAAAAGTTTGGGCTTCTTGAGAAACACAAGGATTATGTCGTCCGTGCAAAAGCATTTCACAAGAAGGAAGAAGCGTTACGGGCAAGTTTATTTGTTTATTGCATTCAATTTCTTGCTGCTTAGATTATAGTGAATGCTCAGTAATTTCTTCCTTTTTTGGTGCTCTTTTTCTCGATTTGCTCTACAGAAACTCAAGGAGAAAGCTGCATTCAGAAACCCAGATGAATTTTACTTTCAGATGATAAAAACGAGAACCATGGATGGAGTTCATAAACCTGAGTAAAATACAGCTTTCTTGTTTATACTGTTTTCTGTTCACGCTTGCAATTCTAGAAAGCTTATTTGGTCTTCTTTTCTTATTTTCCGAATTCTTTATTTGTATAGGAGTCAGGCTAACAAATACACTCAAGAAGAACTCATGCTAATGAAGACTCAAGACATAGGATATATACTACAGAAATTGCAAAGTGAAAGGAAGGTACCAATGAATGATTTTTGGTATATCAAGGGGTATATGATATTTCCGACATGGTTATGGTGATGAAAATTATTTGCAACTAATCATCGCCACTATTTTATTCTGCTACAGAAAATTGAGAAGCTAACTGCAGTGTTGCATTCTGTTGATAATCATCCATCGAACAGACACATTTACTATGCCGAGGATAGGTTTGATTTCTTAATATTAGTATATCACCTTTTTTTTTTATTCCTTGTCTCTGGTTGTTAGCTAGAAAAAGAAATTGTGAGATGTTGTTGTACAAACTAGTATAGGGTGATAACCTTTCAAGTAAAAAAGTGATTTACCTTTAGTTTGCCTTCTTTGAAATTCAACCAAAAAGTACCTACTCATCTTCTATTGTTCTGCCACATTTTTTATATAATATCCATCATGACATTTGATTGGTTAATCTCTTTGGAATTTTTAGTAACATTTATCATATTAATTTGTGATGCTTCTAAAGTGTCAGAAATGCATCCATGATTGGCCAAAAGAGAAACCAAAAGAGAAATATAGTTGAAATTGCTTGTTTTTGTTTTCATTGGTTACAACAAATACTCTGATTTTGCATCCGTGGTTGCTTTCATTGGTATGGTTGTTGGACCAGTAAAATTAGTTGAAATATAGTTCTTGAGCCCTAAGATATAGAACACTTTATGGTATATGTTCTCTCTATCTTCACAAACTGAAAAAAAAAAAAAAAAAGAGACCTTTTGACGAATCAAAGTAAATTTTATAGCTATTGATACTATATATTGTTTTGAAATATAAGAAATATGTATTCATATATATTCTTCTTTACAGGGAAGAAGCTAGAGAATTACAGTCACAAGCTTCAGAAAGCAGAGTTACTCCCCCTTCTGGTGATATACCTGGTCTTGTTAAAAGGTTAGTTAATTGACAATGTGTTTGGTAAATAACTGGAATGGCCATTGACAATATGTTTCACTGCCATAAGTTGTCTTCATCTTGACCATGATTGCCCATCTTTACACATTTTTGTCCTTTCACACGTAGGAAGACAGCTGCTTCTTACAGGGAATTAGAAGCCAGGAAGAGTAGAGTGAATCAGCTGGAGAAGCTATATATGGAAATGTCACTGAAGAAGGAATTACAGGTAAGGGTAATATTTTAGGGTTTAATTGCATCAGACGTACTCAAACTATAGTCCAGAATATAAACTATTACCCAAATCCAAACTTCAAAACGTAGTAATTGAACCTTTATGGTATCATTATTGTATTAATCAAGTCCTTCTGTCAACCTAACCATCAGCATAGGCATTAAATACATGTGTACTTATCGGATAGATAGTTTGGGTTTCAAGTGTTGAAAAAATGGAACTCACTTTAGATCCATGCTGTCCATATGATAGGTATACACGTATTTAAAATTCGAGCATGTGTTTTAAATATGCTTTATGTCAAGTCTAAACTTGTATTCAGTGTCTAAGCTGACGTTAGACTTATGGGAGGACATGATTGATACGATACTGATGCTTTGACGACTCAATTAAAATGTTTCGAAAGCTTATGAACCAATTTAAAATCTAGATTATAGTCTAGGAACATCTAGTGCAATCAATCCAATATTTTAAGAAAGTTCCAATATAATGTGGACAATGCATTTAAATGTTCAAATTGATTTCATGGTACAGAAAAGGTAAGACGAGTTAGTATGTCCAACCTCCAAGCCAGTGTATAAATGGAGATCAGAAAGAAAGAGGTGACAAAGATGATTGTGTTGGTGAAGAAGGCAATTTGGCTTTCGCAGCTTTCCCCATGTTGTGAAAGAGATCTAAGCCATAAAAATTGTAAGTTTTGTATTGTTACGATTTTCAGGGGCATGCGACCAAATATATGTTATGAGAATTATTATTACTTAAATATGTTTTTTTATTATGTCTGAACTTTATTGAATTCAATTTAATCTTAAATATTTGACAATATAAAGAATCCAAATACTTATTTAAAAGAATCAATTGCTGATCTGTTTAAATCGATTGTTATGTAACACGTTTAATTTTAGCTTTCTTCAAGATCAACAGCCTGGTTTCGTCATTGACTGTTACCTACACGATACTTGCGGGTGCTGCACAGAACTTTTTTGAGGATGTGAGTTGTGGTCAAGTTCCAAATTCAAAAACTTATTCGATTTTGGTGAGAGGCATTAGAACTATACCATGCAATCAAAAGAATGAGGTGGAACCGTATATTGTCCACTGTAATATCCTACTTAATGGTATGACTGAAGCTGCTAGAGAAGGGAATCATTCTCTCACATCTTTCAAAGCAATGGCCTACCAAGAGTTCTTCATGAAATGGTAAATAGATGCAATCGTGTTAGTTGACTTGTCTTGGACAATTGTATAACATCAACCATCAGGCATTTATCAAAATCATCTAACAATGAAGGGAAGGTTTAAAATAAATGCCAACATTCTACAAGTAAAACGCTACCTTGTTCCATTCTGGCTCTCTACACTGTAGAAATTGCAGAACAGACCCAAAATAGAAGTATCTACAAGCACTAAAAACCTTGTTCGGTCAGCAAAGGTTAAATTTGTTATTAGATCTATAAAGAAAACTCACATCATATTTCAAACACCGTTAACATTAAAAGATCAGTGATCAAAAAAATTGATTTCGAATAATTTAGTGATTAATAGGGAAAATTAAAAGTTCAGTGACCAAAACAAAACGTGAGCAATAATTTAGTGACTGTTTCAATACTTTACCCATTAGTATGATAGTAAAATTAACTTTTGACCCCTCAAAAATTTATACTTCAAAGTATGTTTATTCATATATATATTTGGGTAAACTGCCTAGTTGGTCACCCAACTTTTGGTGATTTTTATTGTTTAAAATTAAGCAAGAATGGAAATTATACATGCTTTTTGAATCGAGGCAAAGCATAGCTGGTTTAGCTCAGTCGGTAGAGTGTGCATGGATTTTAACATGCGGGCGTGGGTTTGAATCCCTAATCAATCGCCAGTACGTTCCCTAATCAATTTTAACTTTTTCTCATCTATAATATCCAACTAAAACTCTATCATATTTCGACAATTTTAATTAAAATAAAATACAAACCCAACTAAAAGCTTACGATGTTAGGATAATTTTAATTAAAATAATCAAAATACTTTCGTCCTAATCAAATTATTGATAACATTTATTGTTTCGAAAATTATAATACAAATAAATCTTTTAATTGTTTCAATCTAATCTTAACTCTAACCTATTTGAGTTCAATTTCAAGTATATTATTGATCTATAAATAATCAATTGATTCATTCGTTTTTAATCGTATCAATTTATTCAAGTTTTGTTTGTTCTTTTTTTCAATGATGAATTTCAAAAGTATAACCTTTTTTGGCGTGCTTTTATCATGCCTTTTGGTGTCAAAGATTTGAAAGATTGAAGTTATGGTTGAAGGAGCAACTTTCATTGCTCAAACTGATGAAGATTTTATTTGTGTTACCCTTGATTGATGGTCTACAAACAAGTGTGATTATGATCAATGGTCTTCAACTTGCAGGGTCTTAACTTGCTTAGTTTAGC
The DNA here is from genome assembly GCA_039519145.1 of Kokia cookei. Classification (NCBI taxonomy): domain Eukaryota; kingdom Viridiplantae; phylum Streptophyta; class Magnoliopsida; order Malvales; family Malvaceae; genus Kokia; species Kokia cookei. The sequence goes on along the minus strand of CM076907.1, from coordinate 2,272,678 downwards.
AACAGCAATCCCTGTAGTTAGAGGAAATGACACTGATCAACAAGCTTTACTCCAGTTCAAAGCCAAGATAACTGGTGATCAACTCAAGATTGTGGAGTCCTGGAATAGCTCCATTCACTTCTGTCAATGGATCGGTGTCACATGTGGTCCCAAGCATCGAAGAGTCACCAAGTTGAAACTTCGAATCCTCAAACTCTCTGGATCCTTGTCACCCTACATCGGAAATTTGAGCTTCCCCAGGGAGTTGGATCTTGCGGGCAACAGCTTCCACAACCAAATTCCTCAAGAAATCGGTGGTTTAAGAAGACTGGAGGCATTAGACCTCACCAACAACTCCATCAGTGGTGAAATTCCTTCTAATTTTTCTGCTTGTTCTAAGCTTATATTAGTTTATATGTCGAACAACCAGCTAACGGGAGAAATACCTTCTTTGCTGGGTCTCTTGTCAAACCTGAAAGCATTGGGTTTTTTCAACAACAGTTTGAGGGGGAGTATCCCACCTTCGTTGGGGAACTTGTCATCCTTGGAGAAACTTCATTTGGGGGATAATGCATTAAGTGGGAGTATACCTGAAGCTTTTGGACCACTGAGAAATCTTTCATTTTTCGCCATATTCGGAAATGCGATTTCTGGTATTGTTCCTGTCCCAATGTTCAATCTCTCCAATATTAGAATTTTTGATATCGACACAAACAAGATTCAAGGTACTCTCCATTCTGAGTTAGTAATCAATATGCCTCATGTTGAGTTCTTTTCTGTAGCGGAAAACCAATTCTCTGGACAAATTCCAATTTCAATATCCAATGCCACATACCTTAATGATCTTGAACTTGGTGGAAACAGATTCAATGGAAATGTGCCTTCATTAGAGAAGTTAGATAAACTATCTGTCCTTGAACTGGGCAATAACAATTTGGGACATGAGAGAGAAGGAAACTTGAACTTTCTCTGCAGTTTAGTCAATAATACCAATCTAGAATTTTTATATATAGATACAAATAATTTTGGAGGGGGATTTCCTGAATGCATTAGTAATTTTTCTAGAACTCTTTTACATTCAGTAATATACAATAACAAAATATTGGGAAGAATCCCGAATGGGATTGGAAATCTCATAAATTTGGAGGTACTTGTGGTCTCAGGAAATCAACTATCAGGTCCCATTCCCTTTAATATTGGGAAGCTTCAAAAGCTAAAAATATTTTACGCTGAAAGTGATTTTCTCTCTGGGACTACTCCCCACTCCATTGGAAATTTAACAGAGCTAATCAAACTTGTTTTAATTTTTAACACTCTTCAGGGCATCATTCCTTCAGGCCTAGGTAATTGCAAAAAATTGCTTCTAATGGATCTTTCTAGTAACAATCTTAGTGGACTAATACCCCCTGAAGTACTAGGACTATCATCCTTGTCCATTGTACTATGCTTATCGTCAAACTCTTTGACTGGTGAGCTTCCTGTTGAAGTAGAAAAACTGAAAAATCTAGGTATATTGTATGTTTCTCAAAATAGATTATCTGGTTTGCTTCCAAAAAACCTAGGTAGTTGTGAAAGTCTAGAGAAGTTTTTCTTGGAAGGCAATTTGTTTGAAGGACCCATTCCATCATCTTTGAGAGGCCTTGAGGCATTGGACTTGTCTGAAAATAATCTTTCTGGTGGGATTCCAGAATTTATTGAGCGATTTGGGGCATTAAAGTATCTAAATCTCTCTTTCAATGATTTTGAGGGAGTATTTAAGAATGCAAGTGCTACATTTGTTGAGGGAAATAGTAAGCTTTGTGGAGGCATCCCTGAGTTACACTTGTCAAGATGTAACTCCAAAACACCAGCAAACACTTCCCCTGAATTGAAGATCACAATAATTGTTGTGATTTCAGAAGTGACTTTAGTATTCTCTATTTTCCTCATCATTTGGTTTAGAAAGAAAAAAGAGAAGAAGGCAATGACAACTCTTGTAGAAAATTCCCTTTTACAGTTATCATACCAAAGCATCCTAAGGGCTACGAACGGATTCTCCCCTCAGAGTTTGGTTGGTTCGGGAAGTTTCGGATATGTATACAAAGTAATTCTTGAAGCGAATGGAGCAGTTATTGTAGTAAAGATGCTCAATCTTCTAAATCATAGAGCTTCCAGGAGTTTCTTGGTTGAATGCGAGGCTTTGAAGAACATTTGACACTGTAATCTTATCAAAGTATTAACAGCCATTTCAAGTATCGATTATCCATCTGTTGTCATGAATAAACCAGAGATGATGAGAAACCTAAACTTCATTCAAAGACTTAACGTGGCCATAGATGTTGCTCATGCACTCGAATATCTGCACCATCGTTGTGAGATGCCGATCATTCATTGTGACCTCAAGCCAAGCAACGTTTTACTCGATGGGGAACTGGTTGGTCATATAAGTGACTTCGGATTAGCAAAAATCCTTTCTGGAGATAAGCCTAACTATTCTACTAATGAATCAAGCTCCCTTGGACTAAGAGGAACTATCGGCTATGCTCCACCTGGTATGTTCACTGCTTTCATTTCTTTCATTATTTAAAAGAAAAAAAGAATCGATCTAAAAGCAATCTTGTTGTATATTTAGAGGTTTTCTATTTCAATTATTTATATATGTATTTTGTGACGAATTAATTATAGAATATGGCATGGGAAGCGAGTTGTCAACAAATGGCGATGTGTATAGCTATGGCATCCTCTTGTTAGAGATGTTAACAGGGAAAAGGCCAACGAATGAAAGGTTCAAAGAAGGTTTAAGTCTTCACAACTTTGTCAAAACAGCTTTGCTCGATCGAGTGGTTGAGATTATAGATCCCATTCTTCTTCAAGAAGGTGTCAGAGGAGGAACAGACGCTGACATGCATCTCCCGTGCTTGAATTCAATATTCGAAATAGGACTCACTTGTTCTACCGAATCACCGAGTGAGAGGATGGACATGAGTAATGTTATTACCAAGCTTTGTTCGATTAGAGACAAGCTTCTTCGTCCAACTCGGTTACGTCATGGTATTTGAACTTTGCATGCTACTGAATCAGCAGGTAATGATGTCTTTTCTCAGGTGTGTTTTGTGTAAAATATTTTTAAAAAATGCATAATTTTGAAGGGTTGACTTTATGCATTAAGATGAATTTTTCTTATTTTTCGCTCAACCAAGCCCACCCTTAACGCAAATTTCTACTATTCTAATGATATGATGTGCTTAAATAAATCCAGTTGCAGGTATGTAAGGTGTTGTATGGATGAACTTCAAAGAGGCTTAAGTCCGACAAAGTACTGGATGTTCTCCAAGAAAATAGAATAAATATGGAGGCTTTGTCCCTGTTTTCTACAAATAATTTACAGTGTAATTTGTAAAATACTTGGTTTTTGTCATTGAATCATAAGCTTTTGACTTTGAATAACAATGTTGGATTTTGACTTTGCATCTTATTGTATCGGTCATGGTATTGAACATGTTAGTCAATGGCTGTTCATAGGAACTTCATATTTTTGAAATTGATAAATCTTTTCTATATTAAACATGTTAATCAACGGAGGAAAGGTTTACAAACATAGAGATCGAATCCTAAACCTCATACTGATCAACTTAAAACTTATAAAGTTTGCCACTGAACAAGTGATGTGATTAGAAATTATTTAACAATAGTAAAGCTATGATGGACTGGTTCTCTTAATCATATAATCATTTTATGAGATGATTTGGAACAGTCAATCTCCGCATTTAAGGATTCCCAAATTCTTTGCCACTGAAATTCCATAGTTATTGTATCAATCAACGGCTATTGAATACGTCCAAAATGTCTTGGAATGATCATGTGCTCTGTCCTTGCATAACTCAAGGCGATTAAAATGGCTCTCGAGGTGTATGATAAGCTGTGTCAATTGTTGAATTTGACTCGGTTAGTGCTGTGTCAAGGGTGATGAATTCATCCTCTGGACTGTAAACGTGATCATTTGAGAAGAACAGCCAACGAAGAGAGTGAACTACATCGGCTAAGCGATGGAAGCGAAGAAGAGAATGAAAAACCTGGAGAGAAAACAGGGCTACTCTTCTTATTCATACGACTCTGAAAACAGAGGTCAAACATTATCTATACAAGGACTCAAAAAATTAAAAATAATTCTAAAAAGTGTGATGAGGGATCAAAATAAAAATTTGTGATTAAAATAAGTGTACAACATCATAGTCATTGGTCAAGTTAACAGTGAGTCATCAAAATCAAACGTTACTAAAATTAGGTGGTTAAAAAATAAAACTATCTCACCACATTGTTAATTTAAAATTTTTTTTTTATTTCAATTATCAAATTAAAATTTTTACTAAATTTAGGTCACATGTGAGATGTAGAAAGTGGTGGCAAATTGCTTCAATTATTGAATGATAAAAATTAGTGTATAACAATGTTTATTCAAGTAAGTATGAAATAAAAGGAATGGCCCATGCAAATGTCATCAGCCACATGACTTTTAAAGTCGGAAAGTTTGAACCAATTCACAAAGCAATCTGAACACCAATCCGTATCAAGTAGTTTATATTCTATTTCGACTAAAATTTCAATGATCTTTTATTCTTTCGATGTATTTTGATTAATACCAATTTGAATCAACGTGTATCGATCCAAATCAATTTATACAATTCTATATTTATATATAAATATATTCTTATGGATGTAATCGAGATATATTTACTTGTATATATATAGTATATAATTTATTATTTTAACCAAATAATATATAATTTATTAACAAACTAAAATTAGAGTATAAATATATGAGTTTGTATTTGATACATTGATAATTTATTTTTTTATTTTACAAATAACCTTGAAAGATTACGTGTCTACTTTTCATGGGAAGTCTTTGGGTGTTCCTAATTGAAACAAGAATTGTGGATGGGTGTCCCTACTGAAACTATTCAGCGTTTACCCTGAAGTCTCCCATTCCATTATCCTTTTAACATATATGAAATCATACATGCAACAAGTTAACGAGCGGTGGCCCATGCAAATGGTGCCCAAAAGTCTGAACCAATTGAGGGTAGATAGAATACGACAAAAACCAACCCCAAGTAGACGCATTTAACTAAAGCAGGCCCATGGAAATCATTGCCACATGACAGTAGATAGAATGCGATAATATCATCATTCTAAAGTTATATATTGCACTCTGCTTCTTCATGGTGAGCCGCGCACTCTCATTTACAAATCCTTCTTATCAGTTAACAATTCGTTTAATGTTGATGGAGCCATCAAAAAAATATTTTCAAGCGTCTAGCTCTTTTTTCCTTGTGATTCTTCTCTCATTCTTCAACTTGCAGGGTCTTAACTTGCTTGGTTTAGCAACAGCAAGCCATGTAGTTAGAGGAAATGACACCGATCAACAAGCCTTACTCCCGTTTAAAGCCAAGATAACTGGTGTTCAACTCAACATTATGGAGTCCTGGAATAGCTCCATTCACTTTTGTCAATGGATCGGTGTTACATGCGGTCGCAAGCATCAGAGAGTCACCAAGTTGAAACTTCGATTCCTCAAACTCTCCGGCTCTGTATCACCCTACATTGGGAATTTGAGCTTTCTGAGGGAGTTGAGTCTTGTGGGCAACAGCTTCAGCAGCCAAATTCCTCAGGAAATTGGTCGTCTAAGAAGACTGGAAACATTAGACCTGGCCAATAACTCCATCAGTGGTGAAATTCCTTCTAATTTATCTGCTTGTTCTAAGCTTATATTAGTTTATATGAGCGGCAACCAGCTAACGGGAGAAATACCTTCTTTGCTGGGTCTGTTGTCAAACCTGAAAGAATTGGCTCTTATCCACAATCTTTTGAGAGGGAGTATCGCACCTTCGTTGGGGAACTTGTCATCCTTGGAGAAACTTCAATTGGGGGATAATGCATTAAGTGGGAGTATACCTGAAGCTTTTGGACAACTGAGAAATCTTTCAGTTTTCACCATATTCGAAAATGCGATTTCTGGTATTGTTCCTGTCACAATGTTCAATCTCTCCAATATTAGAGCCTTTGATATTGGCATAAACAAGATTCAAGGTACTCTTCCTTCTAACCTAGCAATTTCTTTACCGTATACAAAGCATCCTAAGGGCAACTAACGGATTCTCCATGCAGAATTTGGTTGGTTCTGGAAGTTTTGGTTCTGTATACAAAGGAATTCTTGAAGGGAGTGGAGTAGCTATTGCAGTGAAGGTGCTTAATCTTCTAAATCATATAGCTTCCAAGAGTTTCTTCACTGAATGCGAGGCCTTGAAGAACATTCGACATCGAAATCTTGTCAAGGTATTAACAGCCATTTCAGGTGTTGATTATCAAGGCAATGATTTTAAAGCCTTGGTTTATGAGTTCATGGAAAATGGAAGCTTGGAGGACTGGTTGCATCCATGTGTAAGCATGAATGAATCGGAGCTGACAAGAAACCTGAACTTCTTCCAAAGAGTTAATACGGCCATAGATGTTGCTCATGCACTACAATATTTACACCATCATTGTGAAACATCGATCATTCATTGTGACCTGAAGCCAAGCAATATTCTACTTGATGAGGAAATGGTTGGACATATAGGTGACTTTGGCTTAGCAAAAATCCTTTCTGCGGACAGGCTTAACTATTCTTCCAGTCAATCAAGTTCCCTTGGATGAAGAGGAACTATTGGCTATGCTCCACCAGGTAATTACATTGTATTCGTTTCTTCCATTATTTAAAAGAAAATTATACATCTTAAAAACTTTTATTTTTTAATTTTTGCAGTGTTTCTCTCTGCAATTATATTTATATGTAATTTGTGATGGATTCATTGTAGAATATGGCATGGGAAGTGAGTTGTCAACGAAAGGCGATGTGTATAGCTATGGAATCCTCTTGCTCGAGATGTTAACGGGGAAAAGGCCTACTGATGAAAGATTCAAAGAAGGTTTAAGCCTTCATAATCATGTTAAGGAAGCTCTGCCCAATCGAGTGATTGAGACTACAGATCCCATTCTTCTTCAAGAGAGTGTCAGAGGAGGAACAATCATAGACATCACTCTCAATGAAAACCGCTTGGGAAATGACAGATATCTTCAGTGCTTGAATTCGATATTTGAAATAGGACTTACTTGTTCTATTGAATCACCGGGTGAGCGAATGGAGATGAGTGATGTTGTTACCAAGCTTTGTTCTATTAGAGATAAGCTTCTTCGTCCAACCCGAGTACGTCGTGAGATTCAAACTTCATGAGCTGCTCAATTAGCAGGTATCTTAGCAAAATAGTCAATGCTTTCATCACTCAAGTCGCATTCCCACTACTTTTCTGTACATATGACATGTTAATATAAATCGTTGTTTCTGAAGTTTCAGGTATCCAAGGCGTCGTATGAATGAATTGATCGGCTCTGGTTCAGAAAAGTGCTTGCCGTTCTCTGTATTCACATTTTGCTTTCAGAAAAGAGAATTATTATGGAGTTTGTCCAATTTTCCATCGATACTTTGTATTAATAATTCGTTTTCGTCGTTGCTTTATAAGCAACTGGATTGTCAACAAATCAGATTTTAAATAACAATGTTGGATTTTGACTCTACATCTTATTGTAATGGTAATCAGTGACGGGGGCACGTTAGGGTCAGGTTTTTTTAATTTAGTGTTTTGTAAATTTCCATTATGTTCAAGTTTAAGATTTTTGTAATTTTCTCTTTTGTATATATATAGTAAATTTTTAATTTAGACATTTTATTATTTATAAAATTTTAAATTAAAAATGGTAAAATTACCTTTGACCCTCTCAAAAATAAAAAAAAAATAATTTAACCGTTTAAAAATAATAAATATATATACTATTAAAATGATGAAATTACATTTGTACTATCATAAAAATATACAATTTAATTCGGATCGTCCCAAAAATTTTTCCACCTCCGCCTCTCTCAGTAATGCTATTGAAATTGAAAAGAAGTTACTCACAAAGATCCAACCTCGTACATTGTGCCAACATAACTCCACACAAATTACGATCACTTGGCCAATATCTTGCTGGCATATCAAGCATTGTTTAAACTTTAGATGCATAAATTAAAAATAATTAATACTATTGTTTACGTGAATGCTAACGGCAACTCAGTTCGCAATTAAATTATGTGTAAATTTTTGCTATATTTCTTAGCATATTTTTTATAAAAAAAAAAAAAAAACATTGTTAAATTTCTTACCATCTCTTGAAGGGTTTTGAGCAATAATATGCAAGATTGAAATTGATTTATGATGGTTGAAGATATGTGATCAAGCAAAGAGATTGTTTAAAGGGTTCTAGTGAGATCCAATTACCATATTTGAAGAGATGTTATCTTATAGAAGTCGATAAAGATGATCTCTTCATATGGTATATTTTAAATTAATCATGATTATATTTATACGACTAAAATATTCCAAGCATAATTTTGAAAAATAATTATTCAAAACTCAACTCTGCAACATTAATTAAATGTGGTAAATAATTATTCAGCTACAATGGTCTTAATCTTTGCTACAGAGATATTATCAACTTCAGATTCTAGTGTTATCCTGTTTTTATCATTTTTATTTTAAACATTGGGAGAGAGATTGCAGGTCAATAGCATTGCATTTGATATTTTCATCTTTGCCAATTGAATGAAAGAAAGAACAAAGTGGTAGATACTATTGAAAGTCAGTTTGGGTACAAAATATATTTAAAAATATTTTTATATTTACTTTTTAAAATTTTATTTTATATTTAACTTTTAATAACTTATATTTACTTTTCCTCATCAATCAAACTTGTGAAATCCCAAAAATTAAAGTTATTTTTTATTTAATATCTTTTAATTTAATTCCCTTTTTCTTTTTCTACATCAGTTCATCTCAAATGCCTAATTAAACCCAAAAAGATGCTCAAAACTAACAAATTTATAAATCTAAAAAAATGGTTGGGCATGAGAACAACAACTGCGACGGCCATACCCTTTAGTACAGAGATAGTACCAATTTTAGGCTCTAGTGTTCTCATGTTTTTACCATTTCTAGCTCAAGCATTGGAGAGAGATTGGAGGTCAAGGTCAAGGTCATGATATTCGATATTTTCAACTTCACCAATTGAATGAAAAAAGGAACAAAGTGAAAGATACTATTGAAAGTCATTTTGGGTACAAAAATCTTAAGAATATTTTTGTACTTTTTAATCTTTTATAATTTATATTTACTTTTTAAAATTTCTAAACATTTTTATAATATTATATTATTAGGACTCAAATGACAAATCATGTAAATATTGAAGGCTAAATTTGTTGAATTTTTTAAATTATTGTTCAAATTGATAGAATATATAAAGATTGGAGGATTAAATTGATTATTAAGTCAATAAAACAAAACTCACGTTAGGCAACTAAGGGAAGAGTAATAAACATAAAAATTAGTAGCATCATATCCAAAAACTAATCATCAGAAATATGTTAACTAAGGGCATTATCAAATTAATTACACGTATATTTATTTTTATGGGCTTTGAATTTGATTTTTATGATTGTATAGAATAGATGGTATGAAACTGTGATTCCACGTCATCCATAACCTTTTTCAATAAGGGAATAACAAATTAGATTTATTTTCCCTGAATTTTAGTAGTTTTAGTTGAATTTGAATTTTTTCAAGAACAAAAAGCCATACAATCACAATCAATATATTCATGAAATTTTGAATTGTGTTCTTTCCAATCTATTTGCCTTCCTGTTGTTCTAACCAATATGTCCTTCTATTATTGGAAGACCATTTTTCTATTCAAAATTCAAAAGAAACATGGATCATAAAAAGAACACTAGTGCATGCTTCTAACTAAAGCAGCCCCATCAGAATAGAAGCTACATGACTTTCAGACCTGAACCAGTAGACCAGACATAGAATAGGAGATTATCGTGGTTCCTAAACTACTTATACATCGCACTCTCAAATACGAATAAATTTCATGAATTAAGAAATTGTTTCATGAACCAAAAAGTATTTTAAAATGGAAGACCAAATGTGTAAAGCATATTTCATTTACTCTCAAAGTTTCTAAATCACGTCTCTGCTTTTCACGTGAAGTCTTTGGGTGTTCCTAATAAAAACAAAAATTGTGAATGGCTGTTCCTACTGAAACTATCCAGCGTTGACTTTGAAGTCTCCCACCATCATTTTATTATATGTGAAATCAATGTTTAATTAAGTAAACATCATGTCTGCAATAAGTTAAGGAGCTAATTGCCTCATTATTGGCTAATTTTAGTTTAATCAGCAGCCAAAACATTTCAATAAAAATTATCATTGTTTCGGTGCAAGTTGACGACTTGTAGAGAAAAGATTCGCATGTATAAGCCCGCACCTCTACTGAGTTCAAAACTTTGATGAGCTCCAACTTTTGAAGAGTTTGCATCTTTGCAACCTGTGTTCACATTGCATGGATGATCACTTGGCAACAAGAGCAACAACCCAAGAGAAACTTTGTCTTTAAACTTTAATAATATTATTGGTACATATTGAAATTTGCACTCTACTTTATTTTTATTAGTATTTGCCATTATATTTTAATAATATGATTAAATTTGTCACACAAATTTTATGTAATTGAATTTTACCACTAACTTATTATTAACTATTAAAATAAAATATTTGAAATAGTATTAACTATAAATTTTTAAAAATTAATATTTTAATAATATCACAGCGTTTTTAGCGATAATAAAAAAATTCACATCATCAATTTTTAAAAAATAAAATTTTTATTTTACATTTATTTGTATTTAATATTTTTAATTTAATTTAAATTTAATAAATTAAAAATTTTATTAAATAAACTAACATGTTTTTTTCTTTTATTATTTTTAATAATTCTAGTTTCTTTTTAAAATTTAATCATTTTTATTTCTTTGCTTTCAAATCATGTTTTATTTGTATACATTTAATTTTTGTTCTTCCAATTTTTAGGCAGGTATTTTTGAAATTTTAATCGAATTTCAATTTCTTATAAAACCACCATTGGTGGTAATTATTTTTCATATTTTGATTTTTTATTAGTGTTTTTTTCTAAATTTTAATGGTTGATTTTATTTTATTTTCAATTTGTGCTTATGATTTTTATCATTTTTTTTAATTTTTAATTATTGGTTTAAGTATTTTTCAAATTTTATTTATTTTTTATTATGTTTTTTCCGCTCATAGAGTTTCAACGTTTATCTCCCCAAATTTTAATTATTTTAATTAAAATTAATTAAATTAGAGATGATATCATATGTGATTGAGATTGGAATAAAATTTGTATGTTTTCAATCATTGATGATGTAACGTTATTTTATTGATACCAAAAAATTATATATTTTAAGATATTCTATTATTTTTTTATTAAGTGGGATATATATCTTTCTTTTTTTTTGTACAAGTATGAAACTGTATTGACCATAAGAACACATGTGATGTCCTGATTATCAAGGGTGTTCATTGCCTCAAATATGATTTAAGTTCAAATCATATTAATCGTATTTATTATTCGAATTTTATCATATTATTGTAAAATATATATACATATATTGACCATAAAAACCAACCCCAAGTATACGCAATTGACTAAAGCAGGCCCATGGAAATCATAGCCACATGACAGTAGATAGAATGCGATAACATCATCAAAAAAACTTTTTCAAGTCAATCTTTATCATTTAACAATTTGTTCCAAGTTGATGGAGCCATCAAAAAAACTTTTTCAAGCGTCCAGTTCTTTGTTCCTTACGACTCTTCTCTCATTGTTCAACTTGCAGGGTCTTAACTTGCTTAGTTTAGCAACAGCAAGCCCTGTACTTAGAGGAAATGACAATGATCAACAAGCTTTACTCCAATTCAAAGCCATGATAACTGGTGATCAATTCAACATTATGGACTCCTGGAATAGCTCCATTCACCTCAGTCGATGGATCGGTGTTACAAGCGGTCGCAACCATCGAAGAGTCACCAAGTTGAAACTTCGATTCCTCAAACTCTCTGGATCATTGTCACCCTACATTGGAAATTTGAGCTTCCTCAGGGAGTTGGATCTTGCGGGCAACAGCTTCTACAACCAAATTCCTCGAGAAATCGGTGGTTTAAGAAGACTGGAAGCATTATTCCTTCTAATTTTTCTGCTTGTTCTAAGCTTATATTAGTTGATATGACAAACAACCAGCTAACGGGAGCAATACCTTCTTTGCTGGGTCTCATGTCAAACCTGAAAGTATTGGGTTTTTTCCACAATCGTTTGAGAGGGAGTATCCCACCTTCGTTGGGGAACTTGTCATCCTTGGAGAAACTTGGTTTGGAGAATAATGCATTGAGTGGGATTATACCTGAAGCTTTTGGACAACTGAGAAATCTTTCACTTTTCGTCGTATCCGGAAATGCGATTTCTGGTATTGTTCCTGTCGCAATGTTCAATCTCTCCAATTTGGTATGAACAAGATTCAAGGTACTCTTCATTCTGATTTAGAAATCAAGATGCCTCATGTTCGGTACTTTTCTGTAGGGGAAAACCAAATCTCTGGGCAAATCCCAGTTTCAATATCCAATGCCACATACCTTAATGAACTTCAATTTTCTGGAAACAGATTAACTGGAAATGTGCCTTCATTAGAAAAGCTAGATAAACTGTCTAACCTTGAACTAGCCAAAAATTATTTGGGACATGGGAGAGAAAGTGACTTGAACTTTCTCTGCAGTTTAGTTAATAATACCAATCTAGAATATTTATATATTGATACAAATAATTTTGGAGGGGAATTTCCTGAATGCATTAGTAATTTTTCTAAAACTCTTTTACAATTAGGAATATATGATAACAAAATATCGGGAAGAATCGCGGATGGGATTGGAAATCTCATCCATTTGGAGGTCCTTGTGGTGTCAAAAAATCAACTATCAGGTCCCATTCCCTTCAATATTGGGAGTCTGCAAAATCTAAAAATATTTTTAGCTAGTATTAATTTTCTCTCTAGGACTATTCCTCAATCTACTGAAAATTTAACAGAGTTAATCCAACTTGATTTAAGTTTTAACAATCTCCAGGGCAGCATTCCTTCAGGTCTAGGTAATTGCAAAAAATTGCTTCTAATGGATCTTTCCTCTAACAATCTTAGTGGACCAATACCCCCTGAAGTACTAGGACTATCATCCATGTCCATTGTACTAAGCTTATCGTCAAACTCTTTGACTGGTGAGCTTCCTGTTGAAGTAGAAAAACTGAAAAATCTAGGCGAACTGGGTATTTCTCACAACAGGTTATCTGGTTTGCTTCCAAACAACCTAGGTAGTTGTGTAAGTCTAGAGAAGTTGTTCTTGGAAGGCAATTTGTTTGAAGGACCCATTCCATCATCTTTGAGTACATTGAGAGGACTTGAGGCACTGGACTTATCTGACAATAATCTTTCTGGTGGGATTCCAGAATTTATTGTGCGATTTGGGGCATTAAAGTATCTAAATCTCTCTTTCAATGATTTTGAGGGAGTAGTACCAAGTGAAGGAGTATTTAAGAATGCAAGTGCTACTTCTGTTGAGGGAAATAGTAAGCTTTGTGGAGGCATCCCTGAGTTACACTTGTCAAGATGTAACTCCAAAACACCAGCAAACACTTCCCCTGAATTGAAGATCACAATAATTGTTGTGATTTCAGGAGTGACTTTAGTATTCTCTATTTTCCTCGTCATTTGGTTTAGAAAGAAAAATGAGCAGAAGCCAACGACAACTCTTGTAGAAAATTCCCTTTTACAGTTATCATACCAAAGCATCCTAAGGGCTACGAACGGATTCTCCCTTCAGAATTTGCTTGGTTTGGGAAGTTTCGGATCTGTATACAAAGGAATTCTTGAAGCGAATGGAGCAATTATTGCAGTAAAGGTGCTCAATCTTCTGAATCATAGAGCTTCCAGGAGTTTCTTGGTTGAATGCGAGGCTTTGAAGAACATTCGATATCGATTATCAAGGCAACGACTTTAAAGCGTTGGTTTATGAGTTCATGGAAAATGGAAGCTTGGAGGATTGGCTACATCCATCTGTTGGCATGAATAAACCAGAGATGATGAGAAACCTAAACTTCATTCAAAGACTTAACGTGGCCATAGATGTTGCCCATGCACTCGAATATCTGCACCATCGTTGTGAGACGCCTATCATTCATTGTGACCTCAAGCCAAGCAATGTTTTACTCGATGGGGACATGGTTGGTCATATAAGTGACTTCGGCTTAGCAAAAATCCTTTCTGGAGATAAGCCTAACCATTCTACTAATGAATCAAGCTCCCTTGGATTAAGAGGAACTATCGGCTATGCTCCACCTGGTATGTCCACTTTTTTCATTTATTTCATTATTAAAAAGAAAAAGAAATCGATCTAAAAGCAGTCTTGTTGTATATTTAGAGGTTTTCCACCACAATTATTTATATATGTATTTTGTGCCGAATTAATTATAGAATATGGCATGGGAAGCGAGTTGTCAACAAATGGCGATGTGTATAGCTATGGCATCCTCTTGTTAGAGATGTTAACAGGGAAAAGGCCAACGAATGAAAGGTTCAAAGAAGGTTTAAGTCTTCACAACTTCGTCAAAACAGCTTTGCCCGATCGAGTGGTTGAGATTATAGATCCCATTCTTCTTCAAGAAGGTGTCAGAGGAGGAACAGACGCTGACATGCATCTCCCGTGCTTGAATTCAATATTCGAAATAGGACTCACTTGTTCTACCGAATCACCGAGTGAGAGGATGGACATGAGTAATGTTATTACCAAGCTTTGTTCGATTAGAGACAAGCTTCTTCGTCCAACTCGGTTACGTCATGGTATTTGAACTTTGCATGCTACTGAATCAGCAGGTAATGATGTCTTTTCTCAGGTGTGTTTTGTGTAAAATATTTTTAAAAAATGCATAATTTTGAAGGGTTGACTTTATGCATTAAGATGAATTTTTCTTATTTTTCGCTCAACCAAGCCCACCCTTAACGCAAATTTCTACTATTCTAATGATATGATGTGCTTAAATAAATCCAGTTGCAGGTATGTAAGGTGTTGTATGGATGAACTTCAAAGAGGCTTAAGTCCGACAAAGTACTGGATGTTCTCCAAGAAAATAGAATAAATATGGAGGCTTTGTCCCTGTTTTCTACAAATAATTTACAGTGTAATTTGTAAAATACTTGGTTTTTGTCATTGAATCATAAGCTTTTGACTTTGAATAACAATGTTGGATTTTGACTTTGCATCTTATTGTATCGGTCATGGTATTGAACATGTTAGTCAATGGCTGTTCATAGGAACTTCATATTTTTGAAATTGATAAATCTTTTCTATATTAAACATGTTAATCAACGGAGGAAAGGTTTACAAACATAGAGATCGAATCCTAAA
Organism: Kokia cookei; assembly: GCA_039519145.1. Lineage (NCBI taxonomy): Eukaryota > Viridiplantae > Streptophyta > Magnoliopsida > Malvales > Malvaceae > Kokia > Kokia cookei. Next base: position 2,257,283 of record CM076907.1, on the reverse strand, counting down.
CCTCATACTGATCAACTTAAAACTTATAAAGTTTGCCACTGAACAAGTGATGTGATTAGAAATTATTTAACAATAGTAAAGCTATGATGGACTGGTTCTCTTAATCATATAATCATTTTATGAGATGATTTGGAACAGTCAATCTCCGCATTTAAGGATTCCCAAATTCTTTGCCACTGAAATTCCATAGTTATTGTATCAATCAACGGCTATTGAATACGTCCAAAATGTCTTGGAATGATCATGTGCTCTGTCCTTGCATAACTCAAGGCGATTAAAATGGCTCTCGAGGTGTATGATAAGCTGTGTCAATTGTTGAATTTGACTCGGTTAGTGCTGTGTCAAGGGTGATGAATTCATCCTCTGGACTGTAAACGTGATCATTTGAGAAGAACAGCCAACGAAGAGAGTGAACTACATCGGCTAAGCGATGGAAGCGAAGAAGAGAATGAAAAACCTGGAGAGAAAACAGGGCTACTCTTCTTATTCATACGACTCTGAAAACAGAGGTCAAACATTATCTATACAAGGACTCAAAAAATTAAAAATAATTCTAAAAAGTGTGATGAGGGATCAAAATAAAAATTTGTGATTAAAATAAGTGTACAACATCATAGTCATTGGTCAAGTTAACAGTGAGTCATCAAAATCAAACGTTACTAAAATTAGGTGGTTAAAAAATAAAACTATCTCACCACATTGTTAATTTAAAATTTTTTTTTTATTTCAATTATCAAATTAAAATTTTTACTAAATTTAGGTCACATGTGAGATGTAGAAAGTGGTGGCAAATTGCTTCAATTATTGAATGATAAAAATTAGTGTATAACAATGTTTATTCAAGTAAGTATGAAATAAAAGGAATGGCCCATGCAAATGTCATCAGCCACATGACTTTCAAAGTCGGAAAGTTTGAACCAATTCACAAAGCAATCTGAACACCAATCCGTATCAAGTAGTTTATATTCTATTTCGACTAAAATTTCAATGATCTTTTATTCTTTCGATGTATTTTGATCAATACCAACTTGAATCAACGTGTATCGATCCAAATCAATTTATACAATTCTATATTTATATATAAATATATTCTTATGGATGTAATCGAGATATATTTACTTGTATATATAATATATAATTTATTATTTTAACCAAATAATATATAATTTATTAACAAACTAAAATTAGAGTATAAATATATGAGTTTGTATTTGATACATTGATAATTTATTTTTTTATTTTACAAATAACCTTGAAAGATTACGTGTCTACTTTTCATGGGAAGTCTTTGGGTGTTCCTAATTGAAACAAGAATAGTGGATGGGTGTCCCTACTGAAACTATTCAGCGTTTACCCTGAAGTCTCCCATTCCATCATCCTTTTAACATATATGAAATCATACATGCAACAAGTTAACGAGCGGTGGCCCATGCAAATGGTGCCCAAAAGTCTGAACCAATTGAGGGTAGATAGAATACGACAAAAACCAACCCCAAGTAGACGCATTTAACTAAAGCAGGCCCATGGAAATCATTGCCACATGACAGTAGATAGAATGCGATAATATCATCATTCTAAAACTATATATTGCACTCTGCTTCTTCATGGTGAGCCGCGCACTCTCATTTACAAATCCTTCTTATCAGTTAACAATTCGTTTAATGTTGATGGAGCCATCAAAAAAATATTTTCAAGCGACTAGCTCTTTTTTCCTTGTGATTCTTCTCTCATTCTTCAACTTGCAGGGTCTTAACTTGCTTCGTTTAGCAACAGCAAGCCATGTAGTTAGAGGAAATGACACCGATCAACAAGCCTTACTCCCGTTTAAAGCCAAGATAACTGGTGTTCAACTCAACATTATGGAGTCCTGGAATAGCTCCATTCACTTTTGTCAATGGATCGGTGTTACATGCGGTCGCAAGCATCATATGCAACAAGTCTCCCATTCCATCATCCTTTTAACATATATGAAATCATACATGCAACAAGTTAACGAGCGGTGGCCCATGCAAATGGTACCCACGTGACTTTTATATTTCGAAAACTACTTATATATTGCATTTTAGTTTTTGTTACCCAAAATCTCGAATACAGAGTTTTTAATTTCAAAGAGCAAACCGATAAATAAATCTTAAATTAATCTAATAAGACACTCACAAAAGAGTTATAAAATATTTTTTATAATTATCACGAAACTCTCACTAAGACTCATATGCAATTACATCTTGTCGTCCTCAGAGAAAAGTCCTTACTGATTAGCATATATTAAAATAGGGATACAAGGTCTTTTAAATAAGGTAATATTATACTAAAATATCCTTAGAATAATCAGAGTTTAACTGGAAAAAAAAAAAAAAAAAATTCTGCTTGATATCCAAAATAGAACTGCCAAATAGAAAAAAAAAAAAAAAAAAAAAAAAAACCATCGCCACGTTGTGACATCGTGTTTGCCTCATTGTGACATCTCAAGTTACGTCGTCACAACGTCGTGATCCTCCTCATCATGACATTCCCGTTTATTTTCTCCGAAAATACGAGTCACATAAACTGCACGGCTTAGCCGTTCGAGGCTATATGACTGTTTAAAACGCTTCCATTACGTTCTCAATCCTGATGTTGATTGATGTCAGTTGTCAAGCATTGAGAAAAAAAAACATGGTAAGGTAGTATGACCCAGTTGTGAAAAAAATATACGGACCATAAAAACCAACCCCAAGTAGACGCATTTAATTAAAGTAGGTCTAAAGAATCACAACGGCGGATCTAGAAATATAATTTAAGAGATAAATTTGTATTAATATTGTGGACTACATTAAAAAGATCATGGCCACGTAACTTTTAAAGTCGAAAAATATCAAATACAAATTGACAGAAGATAGACTACGATAATATCATAAATCTAAAATTATATGTTACATTCTGGTTCTAAAATACATTTTCAAGCGTCGAGCTCTTTTTTCCTTATTTAATTGATGTTTTAATTCTTCTCTCATTCTTCAAGTTGCAGAGTTTTAACTTTCTTAGTTTAGCAACAGCAAGTCAGAGGAAATGACACTGATCAACAAGCTTGGGGATCGATCCGTATAAACAACTAGAAGAAAGGGTACAAAGAGATTGGATACACAAATTTACGTGAAAAAACTCATCGAATTAAGAGGATAAAAAATTACAAGCGAATAAAACTTCAATAACACGCAAACAATCGAAAGGTGCAAGATAGAGATAGTCGAAACAAACCCTAAACCACAAATACAAAATTATTTGACTAAAACACAGAATTCTCTAAAAACTCTCTCTTGATGTTATTCAAGGTTGTTACCTTCTAGAGTTATCAAATGCCCTTTTTATAAGCTAAGGTTAGAGGTCTAATATCTTAAAATATTCTAATATAATCAAAGTTTGACTGAAAAAAATAATCGTACCGAGAGTTGAATTACGTGACTGCTTTAAATTAGAATTCATCGCGTTGCCATGACGTCCCAAACTCCTCGTCACAACTTCACCTCTGTTTTGCTTCCGATTTATCCAGAAATGTGAGACACCTCTACACAGTTCAAAGTCGAAAAATCTGGTGATCAACTCAAGAATATGGAGTCCTGAAATACTTCCATTCACTTCTATTAGTGGTCCACATCAGAGAGTCACCAAGTTGGAATTGAAATTCCTCAAACTCTTCAGCTATTTATCACCCTACATTGGGAACTTGAACTTTCTGAGGGAGCTGAATCTTGTGGGCAACAACATCTACAACCAGATTCCTCAATAAATTGGTCGTCTAAGAAGACTGCAAACATTCATCAAGGGATAAATGCTTTTAACAATTTATTCAATTTATTTTGATGTTTTGAAATTTAATATTTCAATATTAAAAAAATAAATTTAGAATTTTTTTTTGCACCGGGATAAACAAGTATAATTTAACAATTTGTACATTATTTTAGTTGCTATCGTTTTTTCACTTTATTCCTTTATTTTCTTTTTTCAAATCAATACTTAAAAAATGTTTTTTTGGGTGACCAATATAAAAACGCCCTAAAAGTTGAGTGATCGTCTAGGTAGTTTATCCAATTTTAAATTAATACGTGATAAAATTACGCTTTGATCCTATCAAAAATAAAAAAATAATTTAATTTCTTAAAATTATAAAAATACACACTAATAAAATTATATTTTTACTATCACAAAAATTACATAGCTCCACCAGTAGGAATCCGTACCTTCAAATTAAACAAAGTAATTACTAGGCCTATCGGGTCAGTTTCCGCCTATTTACATATATGAAAAGTAGACAAAGTTAGTTAGAAATATCGTGTTGAGCCACTCCTGATTAACAGTGAATGGGAGCGTTTACTTTGAAGTCTCCCATTACCATTGTATTTTATATGAAATCAATGTTTAATTAAGTAAACATCATATCTGCAATAAGTTAAGGAGCGATGGCCCATGCAAAATGGTACCCACATCACTTTTCTATGTCTGAACCAATTGACGGTTGATAGAATCCGATGATATCATACTTTTACAAGTAGAAAATATATTGACCATAAAGACCAACACCAACCTCAAGTGGACGCACTGAACTAAAGCAGGCCCATGACAGTGATAGAAACGATCTTATCATCATTACTCTGGTTCTTCATGATGAGCCACGCACTCTCGTTTACAAATCCATCTTATCAGCTAACAATTCGTTTAATGTTGATGGAGCCATCAAAAGAACATTTTCAACCGTCCAGCTCTTTTTTCCTTATGCTTCTTCTCTCATTCTTCAACTTGCGGGGTCTTAACTTGCTTAGTTTAGCAACAGCAAGCCCTGCAGTTAGAGGAAATGACACTGACAAACAAGCTTTACTCCAGTTCAAAGCCAAGATAACTGGTGATCAACTCAACATTATGGAGTCCTGGAATAGTTCCATTCACTTCTGTCAGTGGCCTGGTGTTACATGCGGTCGCAAGCATCAGAGAGTCACCAAGTTGGAATTGAATTTCCTCAAACTCTCCGGCTCTTTATCACCCTACATTGGGAACTTGAGCTTTATGAGGGAGTTGAGTCTTGTGGGCAACAGCTTCAGCAACCAAATTCCTCAAGAAATTGGTCGTCTAAGAAGACTAGAAGCATTAGACCTGGCCAATAACTCCATCAGTGGTGAAATTCCTTCTAATTTATCTGCTTGTTCTAAACTTATATTAGTTGATATGACAAACAACCAGCTAACGGGAGAAATACCTTCTTTGCTGGGTCTCTTGTCAAACCTGAAAGTATTGGGTTTTTTCCACAATCGTTTGAGAGGGAGTATCCCACCTTCGTTGGGGAACTTGTCATCCTTGGAGAAACTTGGTTTGGAGAATAATGCATTGAGTGGGATTATACCTGAAGCTTTTGGACAACTGAGAAATCTTTCACATTTTTCCATATCCGGAAATGCGATTTCTGGTGTTGTTCCTGTCGCAATGTTCAATCTCTCCAATATTAGAGGCTTTGATATTGGCGTAAACAAGATTCAAGGTACTCTTCATTCTGATTTAGAAATCAATATGCCTCATGTTCGGTACTTTTCTGTAGGGGAAAACCAAATCTCTGGGCAAATCCCAGTTTCAATATCCAATGCCACATACCTTAATGAACTTCAATTTTCTGGAAACAGATTAACTGGAAATGTGCCTTCATTAGAAAAGCTAGATAAACTGTCTAACCTTGAACTAGCCAAAAATTATTTGGGACATGGGAGAGAAAGTGACTTGAACTTTCTCTGCAGTTTAGTTAATAATACCAATCTAGAATATTTATATATTGATACAAATAATTTTGGAGGGGAATTTCCTGAATGCATTAGTAATTTTTCTAAAACTCTTTTACAATTAGGAATATATGATAACAAAATATCGGGAAGAATCGCGGATGGGATTGGAAATCTCATCCATTTGGAGGTCCTTGTGGTGTCAAAAAATCAACTATCAGGTCCCATTCCCTTCAATATTGGGAGTCTGCAAAATCTAAAAATATTTTTAGCTAGTATTAATTTTCTCTCTAGGACTATTCCTCAATCTACTGAAAATTTAACAGAGTTAATCCAACTTGATTTAAGTTTTAACAATCTCCAGGGCAGCATTCCTTCAGGTCTAGGTAATTGCAAAAAATTGCTTCTAATGGATCTTTCCTCTAACAATCTTAGTGGACCAATACCCCCTGAAGTACTAGGACTATCATCCATGTCCATTGCACTAAACTTATCGTCAAACTCTTTGACTGGTGAGCTTCCTGTTGAAGTAGAAAAACTGAAAAATCTAGGCCAACTGGGTATTTCTCACAACAGGTTATCTGGTTTGCTTCCAAACAACCTAGGTAGTTGTGTAAGTCTAGAGAAGTTGTTCTTGGAAGGCAATTTGTTTGAAGGACCCATTCCATCATCTTTGAGTACATTGAGAGGACTTGAGGCACTGGACTTATCTGACAATAATCTTTCTGGTGGGATTCCAGAATTTATTGTGCGATTTGGGGCATTAAAGTATCTAAATCTCTCTTTCAATGATTTTGAGGGAGTAGTACCAAGTGAAGGAGTATTTAAGAATGCAAGTGCTACTTCTGTTGAGGGAAATAGTAAGCTTTGTGGAGGCATCCCTGAGTTACACTTGTCAAGATGTAACTCCAAAACACCAGCAAACACTTCCCCTGAATTGAAGATCACAATAATTGTTGTGATTTCAGGAGTGACTTTAGTATTCTCTATTTTCCTCGTCATTTGGTTTAGAAAGAAAAATGAGCAGAAGCCAACGACAACTCTTGTAGAAAATTCCCTTTTACAGTTATCATACCAAAGCATCCTAAGGGCTACGAACGGATTCTCCCTTCAGAATTTGCTTGGTTTGGGAAGTTTCGGATCTGTATACAAAGGAATTCTTGAAGCGAATGGAGCAATTATTGCAGTAAAGGTGCTCAATCTTCTGAATCATAGAGCTTCCAGGAGTTTCTTGGTTGAATGCGAGGCTTTGAAGAACATTCGACACCGTAATCTTGTCAAGGTATTAACAGCCATTTCAGGTATCGATTATCAAGGCAACGACTTTAAAGCGTTGGTTTATGAGTTCATGGAAAATGGAAGCTTGGAGGATTGGCTACATCCATCTGTTGGCATGAATAAACCAGAGATGATGAGAAACCTAAACTTCATTCAAAGACTTAACGTGGCCATAGATGTTGCCCATGCACTCGAATATCTGCACCATCGTTGTGAGACGCCTATCATTCATTGTGACCTCAAGCCAAGCAATGTTTTACTCGATGGGGACATGGTTGGTCATATAAGTGACTTCGGCTTAGCAAAAATCCTTTCTGGAGATAAGCCTAACCATTCTACTAATGAATCAAGCTCCCTTGGATTAAGAGGAACTATCGGCTATGCTCCACCTGGTATGTCCACTTTTTTCATTTATTTCATTATTAAAAAGAAAAAGAAATCGATCTAAAAGCAGTCTTGTTGTATATTTAGAGGTTTTCCACCACAATTATTTATATATGTATTTTGTGCCGAATTAATTATAGAATATGGCATGGGAAGCGAGTTGTCAACAAATGGCGATGTGTATAGCTATGGCATCCTCTTGTTAGAGATGTTAACAGGGAAAAGGCCAACGAATGAAAGGTTCAAAGAAGGTTTAAGTCTTCACAACTTCGTCAAAACAGCTTTGCCCGATCGAGTGGTTGAGATTATAGATCCCATTCTTCTTCAAGAAGGTGTCAGAGGAGGAACAGACGCTGACATGCATCTCCCGTGCTTGAATTCAATATTCGAAATAGGACTCACTTGTTCTACCGAATCACCGAGTGAGAGGATGGACATGAGTAATGTTATTACCAAGCTTTGTTCGATTAGAGACAAGCTTCTTCGTCCAACTCGGTTACGTCATGGTATTTGAACTTTGCATGCTACTGAATCAGCAGGTAATGATGTCTTTTCTCAGGTGTGTTTTGTGTAAAATATTTTTAAAAAATGCATAATTTTGAAGGGTTGACTTTATGCATTAAGATGAATTTTTCTTATTTTTCGCTCAACCAAGCCCACCCTTAACGCAAATTTCTACTATTCTAATGATATGATGTGCT